>CAEFZP010002378.1:0-132275 GCA_903064625.1 Mallotus villosus | reverse complement strand
TTGGGGCTGGCATATCGCATCTTCCTCTTCACAATACCCCATAGATTTTCAATGGGTTTAAGGTCAGGCGAATTTGCTGGCCAATTAAGAACAGGGATACCATGGTCCTTAAACCAGGTACTGGTAGCTTTGGCACTGTGTGCAGGTGCCAAGTCCTGTATCTGCATGCATATAATATATAATAACTAGAGAGCATACCATTTCTGGGGAATATTTCTAGTGATATTTTCAAGCATTTAGCCTACTCATATTGCATAATTAATTAAGATCCCCCTTTGAAACAAAATAACCCCCTTTGAAACAAGCTACTGTAACAACGTTGTCACTGGCAAAATTTAAGATGGAATCGCGATTCAACAGTGCCGTCTGCTAACTGAAAATATGTCCCCCAAAACGTGAACACGTTTTACATTAATTTAGGGGGAAATGGCTAATTCAAAAGAAGTTTGCTAGAGGCAAGCTGGCTGCTGATTGTTTGAAAGCGCCGGAAATGAGGACAGTACTACACGCACACACAAAACAACATGCGGTCTCACTCAAATTCCAAGTTTCACACAAATCACAAAAATATGCTGACACGCTGGCTGTCTTCGCAATAATCGCCATGTCTGAAGCTAAAGAATTTGAGTGAGACTGCGTCGCATAAATATATATATATATATATATCTATGGTGTGTACTGTCTTCGATGCCACAGCTAAACTTTATGTCAAAAGAAACATTCTCATTTCCGGCGCTAATGTCCAACTTGTGTACGTTTTGGGGGGCATATTTTTGTATCCACCACCTGGCTGTCTTCCAGTAGCGGCTGGTGATTTTTTTTTGGGGGGGGGGCGCAGTTGGGCGGCGCGGGGGGGGGTCGTTACACAGAACTTTTTTTTAACATTAAATATATATGTATTAGCTATGTTGGATGCTGTCGTCCTCTCCTACTATTTCTTCAATGCCTAACGAATCTATCTATTGACCCTGTATGTATGCTTGAGCAGCACTGGTTGAAGCCTGAAAATATTGTAAACAATGTTTGCATATATGCAGGTAGCAACGCTAGTGCTTAATAACTATTTTGCTTGTCGGCTAGTAGGGCTCGTGACACAGCTCACCAAAAGAACGATGGGGAAGCCACTTGTCTAGCAGATTAAGACGTGTTCGTAGGTACCTAGCGAAAAGTAGCCTCAACTTTCCTAGACTTAGCTACAATACTAATGCTGAAGGGTCGCTGATATCGCATAGCGTCGTTGCTAACGTGTGATGTTGTGACTGTGTGTGTAACACTGAATTACTCACTGAATTACTCACCAGCTAACCAGCTCCGGTTACTTAGCATACAGGTTTGAGGAGAAGCTACGGGTGTACGTCCCGTAGGCCTACAGCCCATCCTCCTTTGCTAGCTATGTTGCTCTCGTAGATACGTGATAATTATATGGGATGTGAGGGAATGATAAAGGTCTTTGATTCGACAAATAAGATGTCAATATAAGTAAGAAACAATGTCATTGGCCAGGGGCGCACGAGTGTGCGCCCCGGCATCGCCCCTTTTTTCCGCCAATGAGAAGCCGTTTTTCTCAAATGTATGAAAAAAGAATGAGAGCTCCCATTGACTTCCATTTGGCCGGCGCCCCCAGGGGGGAGTGGCTTATCTCAGTGATAACGAATGGCAATATATTATATTTGATAACATTTAAGTGGTTGTTGACAGGGACTTACGGTCTCCCACACACATTTAACGCATTAACACAGTACATTTATTATTTAAATAGTTTGGTATATCATATTTTTGCACGTTTTTTTATTATTATTTTAACGAAAAATTCTAGGAGGGGCGGCGCCCTAGCGCCCTCTATGGACGCACCGCCACTGCTGTCTTCACAATAGTCATATCGTCATAACATTGCCCTCCTTCTGTTTTTTGGTTTAGAATTGACCGAACAATCCAATTACGAAAATACTGACGCTTTCTAGCATGGCTGCCGCCTAAGACTAGGCGGTCTCACGGGCAACCCGCACTCGCTCAAATTGCAAAGACTTTCACAACCTAAATCAAAAATCCGAAATATCAGTTCCACTCAAAATCGCTTTCTCAACAAAGCCAAATGGTTGGGATTTTTGGGGGGTGGTATTTTTCACTCATAATCTAAACTCAAATTTGCGTGCTATTACGAAAATACCACTATGACACTTTCTAGCATGGCTGCCGCCTAAGACTAGACTGACAAAGACTTTCACAACCTAAATAAAAAATCTGAGATTTCAGTTCAACTCGAAATCGCTTTCTCAACAAAACCCAACGGTTGGGATTTTTGGGGGGTGGTATTTTTCACTCATAATCTAAACTCCACTTTGTGTGCTAGAACGTCTCTATGTATCCATGCCTCTTTGCTAGAGTGTTCTGACGCAGTGATAGGCTATAACTGAGTAGCCTACCCTTTGCCGACAAAATACACTTTTTGCCACAAAAACATTGTATCCTCCTAGACTGTGCAACGGAACGTAAATTCTGATACAAGCAACTCAATCGCTACCAAGACGGAACTTTTGACCGGGTCGTTCTCTATGTAGTCCAAATATTGAGGCATCCTTAGGGGTGGGAAAATAAACAATAATAATAATATATATGTGAGATAACAAAGGTTGCGCTCTCAGGCTTGAGAGCACACCCAATAATATACAAGTTTCACTTTTTGAATGGAATTAGTGAAATAAAATCAACTTTTTGATGATATTCTAATAATATGACCAGCACCTGTAAGTACAGCAGGATGCATGAGTGTATGTGTGTGGCAGGGCCATATGGGACAGTCACAGACTGGGCTTGTTTGGCCATTTGACCACCAGTTGAAAGGGATAGGGGGTTTCAAATACACATACAGTAAGTACACATGATAATGTTCACAGGAATGCATTCACACAGAGAGACAAACCAAAAATGAATGCGGGCGTTCATGTTATGCTTGACAGTGTCCAAACACTACCTGGTCTGTACCGAGGGATCTGAAAGCTTACCCAAAAAACAAAAGACACCAACTCAATGCATTTAAGACTTAAATAAATACTTTATTGCTATTGTTATTGCACATTGTGCATATAAAGCGTTGATGAAATTGGATGGAAGTGGAAATGAAATCCACTTACATTTGGACAAGGAGGGAGCCCTCAAAAAGTATGTCTGTTAGACAGAAAACTGTCAATTAAAAATGATCTCCGAGAACCATCCCATTTTGAAGTCAGTTTCACTATGCTCAACTAAACTTATAATAGGAAACAGTTTTCAGAAATGTATGACCCAATCAGTGGCGGTGCGTCCATAGAGGGCGCTAGGGCGCCGCCCCTCCTAGAATTTAGCTTCTCCTCAAACCTGTATGCTAAGTAACCGGAGCTGGTTAGCTGGTTGTTCAGTGAGTAATTCAGTGTTACACACACAGTCACAACATCACACGTTAGCAACGACGCTATGCGATATCAGCGACCCTTCAGCATTAGTATCGTAGCTTAGTCTAGGAAAGTTGAGGCTACTTTTCGCTAGGTACCTACGAACATGTCTTAATCTGCTAGACAAGTGGCTTCCCCATCGTTCTTTTGGTGAGCTGTCTCACGAGCCCTACTAGCCGACAAGCAAAATAGTTATTTAGCACTAGCGTTAACTACCTGCATATATGCAAACATTGTTTACAATATTTTCAGGCTTCAACCAGTGCTGCTCAAGCATACATACAGGGTCAAGAGATAGATTCGTTAGGCATTGAAGAAATAGTAGGAGAGGACGACAGCATCCAACATAGCTAATACATATATATTTAATGTTAAAAAAAAGTTCTGTGTAACGACGCGCCGCCCAACTGCGCCCCCCCCCAAAAAAAAATCACCAGCCGCTACTGGACCCAATTATCATTTGTTAGACAATATAAAACAATTTCTGTTTTACATGTGCATGTTAATTGCTCATGACTTTCGTTGCTGGTTGCATATAATGACTGTTACACGCAAGGCAGTTTAATATACCTAATCTTGCAACAACAAAAAAGAATGGGACAATATAACTGCAAGCAGCAGTGGCGGATTCCTCCCTCAAAATGTTGTTAAAATTGACATAATAGATAGTTACACTGGGAAATGTAATCTAATCTAAATTCTATATTAAATGTTACCGGCAAAAAAGGCCTATAGTCCTTTTTTGATGAACATTCTAGAATCTTTGTTTCCTAAATTAGGCCCTTGAAAGCTTCCGGTTTCAGACGTGCGAATGATGGAGTTTAGAGGCATAAGAAGTGAGCAAGTTACTATGGATTTTTTTTTAAATGTCAATCCGTTGCTGTGTTGGGCTGTTCGTTGAGATTGCGGAAGAAAAAGTTGTCCACAATCAAGATATGTACATTTCTTATAAAAAAGGGACAGTTGGATGACTGCATGGGTTGCTGGTCTAAAGAATAGCTAAAGTTCAGTCAAGACAATCACGTATTAGATTTGAGCATTTATTGTTACATGACATGGACATGTAGATTTAACTTTGGCGGAGTGGATGATCTAAGGGAAGTACTCCCTGCCTCCTCGATGCAACACATACATACATGACATATGAGGCAGGGAGCAATAGAATATAATCCCCTTGATGGATAGAACATACAGACAGCATGGGGGAGAAGAGGATGGTGGAGGGTGGCAGCATCAGTGATCATAAACGACCGGGGTGAGTGTGTGCGTATCTTTTAAAGACGCCTTTTCGGACGCGCCCAATGAATATGTGCTGCTAATATGGGTGTAGTGGGCGGAGGAAGAAAGGTGGAGTAAGACGCCTTACGTCCCTTGATGATGCGTGCTGCCCGATTGCCCTGCCTGAACTAGCTGCGCTTATTTGTTTGGGTGCCATAACTTGTCATGAAAGGGAATTTCAAATCATGCCTAGCATCAGTGGCGATGTGTCCTGGCTTAGGTAACTGCAATTTGAGCAACAGGCAAGGGATCCACCTGAACAATCAATTTACTTAATTAGAGATAACTCGGTTGTGAATCTGACACGACCATGTGTAGACTACAAGTAGCTAGCTACTGAACCTGGCTTGTTTTGCAGTGGTTTACACAGGCTCGCTAAACCTTTTGTGAGAATACAAAATAAAAAACTATGCCTCTGACTGGTTTTGAACCTACAACCCTCCATTTACCAGCACAACATCTCATCCAATTGAGACATTCCCAGATCTGGAGATGTAAGTATAAACGTTGCATACGAACAAAACTGGGCTGAAAATGTGCGTACGCCACTTCCTGTGCAAAGGTTGTGATTTATGAAAAACAAACTTGACGGGAGAATGTGCGGTCCTCCACGCTAACTCTGACCCATGCGTAGGCCTACGCACATTTTGGAGACAGTGGAAATTGGCGACGCAGATGACCGTACTGTAGTCAGACTGCAGAAAGTAAATGCGGGAAGAGAGATTACTCGTAATATTTATATATTTTGTTTCACACACACGTTTTTTTCACTTCATTATTATCATGAAAATTAAATCCAGTAGTGTTATTTGCGCTTGAACTGAGTGATAATCCATAAACACCTTGTACAATCCAACTCAAATTTTACATCAAAATTCTGCGCTTTCTCACCATCAGATTGTCCACTATGGGAGTGCAGGAGGGGGAGATGCCCCGACTGCATGGAATACAGGATAACATCACCTTTAGATAACTGCAGAACACTGTGTAGGCCTATAACGAAATATATTTCTTTAAAACTGCATATATCATCATATGTCAAAAACTGGAAAAACAGTCGTTAAGCTCCCGCGCAATCGCTACAATTTACGTCCTTGTTATCAGTCTAAACTACTGTTCATAACAAATCGCTTTTGTTTTCAAATTGTATGTCGACTCGGGGGTATCACTGGCATAATTGACGCCACTCACACGTTTTTTTTTATTTATTGGTGATCCACCGGCCACCAAATAATGTGGTATTCGGGCCTCCACCAACAGGCTAACACTGTCTGAGAAGAACAATCGCATGCCAGTCAATAATATACTGGATTAGCATTCATGAAGTGCTTTGCATTGACCATTTATGATTAAAAATGGTTGAGGGCGGGGTAAAATGATGATTCACGTTCGCACATTTGTGGGTAATCTGTGATTTATAAAGGGAACATTGGTTACAAGTTTTATACATCTGATTTTTTGGGGGCCTACGCCATTTTAGTAAGAATCCTACGCACAGTTTTAGAAATGAGACCCCTGGACTTTGCCATGTTTAGTAACTGGATATAAAATAAGACGTTTCTCCTATGACAACCATTGTCAGATTTGGTCCAAGCTCAAACAGCTGTAATTCAGTCATATTTTCACATGTAATGCTGAAACTTTGCACGGTTCTTCAGGGGGGTGACACCTTAAGCCTATTAAGGCCCTGTCACACCATAACGTCCTGGTGAACGTTCTAATCGTTCAATTTCAAGCGTTCTAGGGCGAGGTGGACACATCAGGCGTGTGACTAGCGTGGGACTGACGCATGACTAGTGAGGGACTCACGCATGAGGAGCGTGTAACAGCGACGAAGTAAGACAAGTCTGAAAACTATTAGCGTGTGGTGACGTGTCACTGGTGCGCGACAACGTGCCGCCTAGACTACATAAGGGTGCGAGGGGGACTTCTGCTACTAGCGAGTGAGTTGTTCACTACAGAGCAAACGATGAATAACAACCAAGTAACGCTAGGGTAACGACTGACTAACGTTAGTCAAACGTTCCACAAACGTTCTTCAGCGTTTAAAATTAAACATTGAAGAACGCTGGTCTCCATGAGAACTTTTGTGCATGTAAAAAAAAATTGGGGACCAGCATTCTCCGCCAATCACCGCCGATTACCAGCGCCACCAGCGTCCACACAACACTCTTCTGGCGATATACCAGCGCTATACTAGCGACCATGGACGATTACCAATGTTTCCTCTAACGTCATAGAACGTCAACCAGAATTTTATGGTGTGATGGGGCCTTTAAGTTTGAAAAACCATTCAAAATAACATATCGAATATCATATTCGATTTAGTGACACAAACATATTGAGGCAATGTGTACATTTACATAAACACACCCTTTCAGCCATTTGTATTTTATTCAATTGTCCCAAGTAACGTTTTGAAATACATCAATAATACATATCTGTTAAACATTTCAAATCAATTGGACCTTTGGTTCAAGAGAAGAGGAATTTTGAAGGTTGTCCCAAGTTTTCACTGTACAGGAAAATCCATCATGGCAGACCTTATGGGTCCTTGTTTGTTCCCCATGAGAAATAAGGCATGTACACCAAGTTTCAGATGAATTGGAGCAATGGGGTGGAAATGCCATCACTTTGAAAATCGTGTGTGGCATGTGGCGCCCCCTACAGTCGAATGTGTCCCATATTTGGTGTGGGGGTACTACATTGATACTACATTGATCTAGTATCAATGTGCCAAATTAGAACATTTATGACCAGGGACTTTATATATTGGGGCGCAAGGAGAAGAAGAATAGATTCCCTCCTACCGGAGGGACCCTAATAAATATAGCTGCAAGCAGCAATAAAGGGGCCAAGCAGCATTCAATATGGAAATTCAGTAGCTAAAGAAGCAAAGCAAAACTTTAAAAAAAATATTTGCTTTTTAAAAATTGCATTACACTTTTTGGCAACACAGTGGTGCTACCCCGAAACTTTTGATTACCTTCACGGCATTGTGCAAAAGACGTATACCGAGTTTTGTAACGATTAGCCAATTCCTACCAAAGCAAATTCCTTGTCTGTGCAAACTTTCATGGTAAATGAAACCCATTCTGATTTTGAAATCGGACTCTTCTTGAGTATAAATCCCCTGAGAATGAAACATTATTGTTACCATTATGATTATACTGCTAGACAGCTACTGTGGCGTACCTGAATTCACTAAACAGATAATCCAGTATCACGACAGACTGTGGCTGGATTTGAGCCTATGACCTTACGTTTCAAAGGAGCCCATCTTATCACAGTGAGCTATTCTCACTGCTGGGAAGTTTGTGTTCAGTTACTGTATATAAAAAGTAAGCCGTTTCTCTTGTGGCAAGCATTGTCAGATTGGACCCACGTATAAACAGCTGTATTTAAATCATATTTTGACATATCAAGGTGATTGAGGTAGGAAGATGATTAGATTACATGCTTGTGATGATATTTCCAAAGTTTCATCTCCATACGGTAAACCGTTGCAGAGTCAAGGCCTCACGTCTGCTTTGGCGTCCAACTTTGACCCCTTGGTGGCGCTGTAGTGCTTTAGTGGTCGACATGAAACTTGGTAACAATAATCAGGAGATCGTTCCCAATCAGTGTGCCAAATTTTTTAACTTTGCACCGTAAGGTTCTATGGGCTGCCCTAGACTCCTAGTCCTAAGTATAATAATACAACTAACAAAAACAATGGGGGCCCTAGCAGCTTTAGAAACATTTTTGAAAACGATCTGTGTACAACGTTATTTTTGAAAATGGAGGGGCAGAAATATTTGTTTCTGTAAATACCCGGCTATGTGTAAATGTGGCCTTACTCTATAATTGTTTTTTATTTTAGTTAGTTTTGTGACCAGACAATACAGTTTTTGTTAGTTATAGGTTTTTTTGTAATGTAATGTGCTTTTATTTCAGTTAACGGCAATGTTTTTTACAACCTAGTTTTTTTTCATTATTCGTTCGTTTTCGTTCACGATTATAACCTTGTTTGACAAGCCGATTATCACTGGCAGTATCTCGCTGGAATCGAGATTCTCATACCTGCAAACTTGTCGCTTTTCGGCGAAATTCACAGTTTTCAATTGTAAAATGTCATCCACGAGAATCGTGTAGATCCGAAGAGTTTTTATATTTGTGTGTGTGTGTGTGTGTGTGTGGGAGGGGGGGGGGTCTTCTTTGCAAAGCCCCTGGCTGCAGCTTTCCCTGACTGCAGCTTTCCGGCGGGTGAATTCAACTTTTCATGCTACCACTACCAGGCAAAGGCCGTTTATGGAGAACGTTGTTGTTGACATGTTCAACGTTATAATGGAAAGCAAGCTTGTCGGCTTGTCAGCTAACGTAAGATCAGCGAATTGTGTTGTTAGCCTAGTTCAATGTGAACGATTTTGGCAAGGCCATCTCCTCCACTGCATTGGTATTGTTATCTGATTTGTTATGTATATCTTGTCATAAGATATGAGCTAAATGAAACACGTAATGAAACAATACCAATTGATGGTTTAACGTTAATGAGTGATCGAAACACCTGTCCAGGCCAAAAGAGTGTATGAGATTATTATTTTACTCCCCACTCCACCAGTTTTAATGTTGTTCTCCTCGGGGGGGGGGTCACCTTTTTCAGACCTTCTGAGTTTGCAGGTATGGATTTCTAGTACCACATGCAAACTGAAAATATGCCCCCAAAAATGTATACAGCCTAAGCTTGAAATGTTCAGGAAAACTGGCTAAATTACTCAAAGCGATCATTGTCAGTAACATCAGTAGCAAAATGCGACCATTTGGTCATTGTAGTAGTAGTGCAAAAACATAAGGACAAGTTAGGGTGAGAAAAATTAAATAATAATAAATATATATACGAGAGAAAATAGGTTTAGCCTTGCCAAATGCAATCACACTCAATTAAGACTTGTCAAACACTGAGTCGGTCTCCACTGAATGCAAATATAATTGGTATACAACATCACAAGTCTTCATGAGTCTTAAAGTGTCTATTACTGCTTATACTGCATTATTATTGTATTATAATTCATTACGAGTACATGTATAACGCTGTGGGCTATAATGCTTTACTCATATGTACGTTAAATAAAGTGTTACCTAAATTGTATTTTACATACATGATTGACAATGTTGTGATTTTAGTCAATTCCATGGGCATATCTAGCCCTATTTTTTTAAAATATATATTTTAAATCTAAATGTTTTAATTTCTTCCTAAAACCCACTAGAGGACACTATTTAAAAGGATATTTCCTGCAATTTCTTCTGGGGGAACATGCCCCCAGACCCCCCTAATTTTGTTGGGTCACAGGAAAAATTTGAGGTTTTATCTAGGGGCTTAGCAAAAGTGGGAACCTAGATTTGCCCCTGGTCCATTCCCTAACACTGAGTTTTTACGTTTTTTGCCCTCATTGAAATCCTAAAGGACATGAACATATCCTCTTGAGGAATTGACTAAAATCACAACATTGTCAATCATGTATGTAAAATACAATTTAGGTAACCCCTTATTTAACGTACATATGAGTAAAGAATTATAGCCTACAGCATTATACATGTACTCGTAATGAATTACAATACAATAATAATGCAGTATAAGCAGTACTGAAGATGATTCTACCAAGAGGCCAAAGAGTCTTCAGTAGCTCTGAAAGATGTTGATGCTCACAGATAACTGTCCACCAGCCATCTCAAAGCACTTTTCGGTGATGGATGGCAGTGCCTGACTGAGCATATTGCTGGCCTAATACAACTTGCCCTGCAATTCACATTGCTCACAGTTTTTTTCTCCTTTTATTCCAGCACCAATGCTTTTAGGAGAAAAACTGGTTTAGGGTGTCAGAAAGAATGATGCCCTTTGTCAGATAGAGACTCACTTCGGAGTAGCTTTGCTAAAATGGTGATATTAACAATAATATTTACTATGAGGTCAGGACAGTGTTGTACTGAAAACAGATACAAACCATTGGACCTAAAAAGCTTTATTTTAATGTACATACAATTGAGCAATGAATACTTAACACATTTTAAGAATACAAAAATACAAATACAAATACATTGCAGCTGTGAATATAACACTATTATTTGCAATAATCCGAGGACGGGCAACTTGTCATGTACGTATCACAATGGTTTATTATGCATACTACAGTTGCATAATGCTACAGAGAGTTTGAGGGCATAATGTGGTATAACACTATTCAGACTTGGTAATCCCTACATTAACTAAAAGATGTTCCAAAGAAGGTCAGGTAGAGTTAAGGTGGGTCAGTAGAGTGTGCAGTTGGCAGAGGAGCGCTGGGTACAAAGGAATTCACTCGTAACTTCCTTATATCCCCTGGCTCCGATCAGTCCACTTCCTGGATAAACAGGTTAAGGTTTTTTGTATACAACTGATGTAATAACCCCAAATCTTACATGAAGATTTTGTTCTACACTCTGACATTACGTTATGGTCTAATTTCTGTAATGCCTGCAGCAATCAAGCATCACAATGAGGTGCCATTCTACACCACCTCAGATGTAACTGATTTGAGGAAACAGTTTTTGCCAGTTGACAGTGAGGCATCAACCAAATCCTCGACTGATAATTCTTTGACATTAGGTCAAAGGGATTTAAATCATTCAAAACACATTACAGAAAATCTGTAATCTCACCTTCCATGAGGTTGTAGAGGTTACAGTAGTTAGTGCCATGGTCTTTAATGGTATACCAGGTCTCTGAGACAGACATGGCCTGCAGAAGAAAGAAGGATGTAGAGATGTAGAGGAATTAAGTGAGAAATGCAGAAAGAGGAAGGAGGGAGGGGCATGTAACCAGTGGGGCACACTTGATAGTATGGGTGTAAGTTTATTCTTTATGACAGTGAAAAAGTAATCATTGCATATTACCGAGACGTGGCAGTGACTGAAGAACTCATAGGTCACTAGTCGGAAGGTGATATCATCAACCTGCCTCTTCATGGGAGTTGTGTGTTTTGCAGCAATGAAGTGGACTGAGGCTGACTGAAGCTAGGAAGATAAGAAGGAAATACAGAGATAAAACAAGTTTGTTGTATTCCAATACCCCCTGCATATATAACTGAAATTGCCATACCTTGTAAAGGCACGTCTGTCCTCCAATTGCACAGCTTGAGAGAGTTCTCCACTTTTTAATTTGGGTGACCAGCATTTCATACACCTGACCACAGGGGATCCCAAAATACCTGGGTAAAACACATGGAATGTTTTTCAGCCAATTCAGCAATTATTGGATTTTCTGTCTTCACAGGTACCATTTAAAATGAAACTGCGCCATCTACAGTAAATGAAATATACTGTTTATTTATTTGATTAAACGCTGCAGCGTTTATTACACAATGTAAACAGTGTTTCATTAATAAGAGATTTATTATTATTATTTCATATATCTTATATAGCACCTTCTCTAAGTACTCAAAGTCGCTTTACAGAGTCCTGTATTCATTTAGACACAGTCAATACCGGTGGTGGTAAGCTACAACTGTAGCCACAGCTGCCCTGGGGCAGACTGACAGAAGTGTGGCTGCCAATCAGCGCCTATACGGCCCCTCTGACCTAGCCTGGTCCTAATCAGACTCTCGTACAGACTCGGCTCCAGAACGAATTCGATGGGGGGGGCATTTTTTTCCACAAGGGTGGCACGCATTTACAAAGCATGTATGAGAGTCAAAATAAG
The DNA here is from genome assembly GCA_903064625.1 of Mallotus villosus. Classification (NCBI taxonomy): domain Eukaryota; kingdom Metazoa; phylum Chordata; class Actinopteri; order Osmeriformes; family Salangidae; genus Mallotus; species Mallotus villosus. The sequence continues at coordinate 119,852 of CAEFZP010002378.1, read as the reverse complement.
AGCAGACCTGCATATTCTGCAGGAAAGTGTAGCCATTTAATTTATAGCCAATGCCAGTATTTCTTATTTATACTTTAACAAAATGATTTTTTGAGGGGGCACAGCATTCCATTTGGGGGGGGCATTGCCCCCTAATCCCCCCCTTGGAGCCGACCCTGCTCTCGTACATTTCATTTGTACAGAGTCTGGGCTCGCTCCATTGACAAGTGTTGACTTCTTTGTAGGCGGGTACTCTGTTAAAGTTTAAAACTATTGGATCTGCCTAAAGCTACTCTGATCTGCCATAACCAATCGCTAGCGTTCGCCTTAGCCAATTCCTTCACTACTACTGTAACAGAGCTAGCTGCCGTAGCTGGAAAATCAAACTGTTCCCGAACCCCGTGGGGGTTCTGTCACATGACCACTGTCACATGACCACCAACAAAACTCAGCAAAACTTGTTCTTGCTCCGGTTTTAGCTTATGGATATTCGGCAGCATTGTAATGCTATGTACCACTTTGTGGCGTTTAAACTTTTCATACAGTAAACTTTGCAGTGTTAAGTAACTGCCCTTTACAGTACGCAAACAAATAAAAGAACAACAATTCTGAGAAACGAAATCAAGCCCACCATCTTTGCTGTAGCTTCACATGTAGCCATGAACTGGCTCTACGATCTCTGTATTTGGCATCTGAATGGGAGGCCTTAGCACTGTCTGCAGGGGATTCGTTAATACCTCATATACGTGATCAACCACTTAGCACGGCATATCATATTGTGATGACAGCTGATTACATGTAGATGAATGGTTTGCGATTTAATATTTACATGTAGTCATGTAGCACACTCAAGCTGATAAAACTATAGCTCTAAAATATACCTACTTCAAACGTACTTAAAGGCAGGGTAGGTTATGTTGTTGAGAAGCCCTTTTTGTCATATTTTCAGAAATAAACTTCACATCCCGATAGGTCGGACCGGCACAAATGATGTTCGGCATTCAGACCAAGATTGTCTCCGCATACTGCAATATTCAGGATGAATATGTATGTACTAGTATAAGTAGTAAGATGAATATGTATTTACTAGTATAAGTATTTTTGTTAAAATACCATACACACAGAGAATACGTACAGTACATGCACATCAACCAACCAATCAACCAACCTTTTAAAGATACAATTAACAATACAATGTACAGTACTAAATATATACAATAAAAGAAGGTAGAAAAACTAAGATACAGTACCATTCAACTTTGCACTGTGCATGAAAAGGTCCCGCTGAATAAAATGAACAGCTACCAAAAATGAGTGCAGCTGCAAGAAGCCAACCTGTTATATGCATATTTAAGGATCAAATATAATGTTTCTTGTCAAATTAACTAAGTTGGATGCATGTACACTCACATCACAGAGTACTACATTCTGAGGCTGTTTGGTAGGACAGATGCAATGTCACAGGATTGTCATGTGCTTTACTAAAAAGGAAACAAGCCTAAATTCAATTAACGAAGCCTCCAGGGGATGTTGAACTCAAATGAAAACCGTCATTTTCTCACAGAACAGAGGATCAGGGGGAAGTTTATTTCATTTACCTCCCTATTGCAGATTTTTCTATATATTGTAGATCAATAGTAAAATGAATCAGGAGAAACAAGTGTACATTATCCACTTTGAACTTCAGAGAACCACAGGGAATCTCAGAGGCAAGGGCATAATGGTTGGATGCTGGTTTGCTACTTCTAAACCTTAATGACAAGAAGCCATTTAGTACACCAGTTATATCATACTTTCCCAAAGTAAGTAAGAGAGTACACAATAGACAGTGTAGGGAAGGATACTTTCAAACGCATTTTGTTACAGAATACATGCCCAAAAATGTATTCTGTAACGTATAACGTTACGTTACTCAATCTGAGTAACGTATTCTGAATACTTGGATTACTTCCACATTGAATTGCATTTTATTAAGTGTAGTAATTAAATAATATATTGTGATTATTAAAGTTATGTATTGTGCTTAAAGTTATGTCTTATGAACTTAGAAGTTTGCTCACACTGTGTGGGGTGTGGGCAACAGGCTGTATTTTGTGTCTTAATCTCTTCATTTCAGAAGCAACCTTGAAACCGGGCTGAGACGGCACCAGAGCAGGTGGGACGCGCCAGCAAGAACAACTCCCTGATGCATGAGAACGCTCAATCCTCTTTTCATCTTTTTATCTTACTGCACTGTATAATATATGCTGGGGCAGGGACAGATAGCGAGTTGGACTTTGTGAACCAACCCAAAACTATGTTGCGGGTAGGGAAACGTAGACAACTCCCAGGGCTGCCATCTTTTCCAAAGACCTTGGCGTGAGATTTGGTAGCACTAGCCCCCCCCCCTCATTACATATTGGAATAGACACAAAGAATTTCAGTCCTTCAGAATGCGGTTATCAAATCCTGCTTACTAAACTGCGTTTCCCGATAACGATGGATCTTAGTTGTTACGAGGGTTCTCTACGAGCAAAATAACGAACCATCATTGAAAAGACTCCCTGGAACCTGGGTTTATCCAGTCAGCAATTCAGGAGAGTACTACGGTGAATTTGCCGAACTGAATTAAACTCCACCTGCTGGCTAAGGGGCGGAGCCTATAAATAGTCCACCCTTTTGCACTCCCTGCCAGGACTCCTGAGAGTAGTCCTGTCTCCAAAGTGTGCGTCTTCTAAGTTAACGTGAGTGGTCAAGTCAATCCATTATTTGATTGTTTACTTTGTATGCCTTTTGTGGAGGCTTGGTGACATGTGCTTTATTGCCTTAATCCCTTTGTTCCCAGACATGTGCCAGGAGCCATGTGGGATTGTTTGTTTCTTGTTCATCACGTTTTCTGTTAAATTGTGGATTGTGTCTTCGCACACGATTATTGTTTATTGTTTCATTGGATTGACCACTCCTTTACCCAATTGTAATTGTATTGCCTTTTGTTTGTTTTCTGATGCAGCACACGGAAAATAAACCTGCCTTGCATCAAACCTGCCTTCTCCCCTGCTTCATGTTCTCACTCCACTCCTTGCCGTTCGAGCCTTCTGACCAAGGCTTTGTCTGCTCACCTAAACACTCACTCCCCCCGAACCACATCATCCATTCAGCCATACAGTTCCTTCAATCGTTATTTCTTACATGCGTTTCCCGAACATGCTCGTAAGGAGAACCCTCGTACGCGTGTCTTAAGAACTACTTGAGAGTGGATGAGAGCCATGCTTTGGCCAACCATGGTACGTGAGTTTGCATCCCCCGTGCATGTGATGGCTATGCATTGGTTTAGCCAATAGCATTGCAAAAGGAAAGAACGAGAGGCAATGACATTGGAGTGATAGATTTAGTTGTGTTTGTACAGTGTAGAAACCACCAGATAGAAGTTCTGGGAAATGCATGGAGTTGCCTTAATTTATTTAGAGAGTGAATAAACTCGTGAAACAGATAAGTATCGTAATGTAATCCATTGATTTAAACAATAACTGTATTCTAAATACCAACTATTTACATTCATAATTTAATTCTGAATACGTAACGCCGGTACATGTATTCCGTTACTCCTCAACACCGACAACAGAAATGTTACAGAGATGCATGAATATGCAACATTTTAATGTAAACTTGAATTAGTAACAGCTTCGTTATTTTGTCAGATTGCCAAAGATGCATGACAGGGACTTCAAGGACCACTTTGGAATGATCACACGGTGTGATCATATATAGTTAATGTCAAAAGGTTTAGACACTCACAATTGTAGTGCTCTACTGCCCCTATAGGCCCTGTAGGTACACCCATGACCCATTCCTCTACCCCACAATGACGAGAACTTGGAACCACAATAACTCAGTTCTTTTCACAGTTTTTTTTGTTGCCTTAACCATTTATCATTAAGAATCATTAATTGTTCAGAATGAGTTAATTGAGAAGTTTATTGAGAAACTTTACATATTATGGGCGTTTCAACAACCATGTAATGTCAAATGTGACATGGTCCAATGAAAAGGGGCTCTTGTCGGCATTGCGTATTGTCCACCAGAAGCCGTTTTTTTTACAGTTTCTTGCATATTACAAAAGTTAAAGTGTTGATGAAGCCACTCAATATAATAAACAATATGTCACTTAATACTCAGAATTTGTTCTTGTTTACCTAAGTTTTCAGTTGAGTTGTGGGCGCGTCATGCGATTTTGCTTTACATCACGGTGCAGCGGTTTTTTCCCTTGGCTACTTATGCTAGCGCGGTGGTACTAGCTGTAATGTTTCGTATGTAGGCTGTGTTTGTCTGTACTAGTACAATCCCATCCTCCCTCCTAAACAAGTAGTGAATCAGCAGATTTAGTCTCGAGTCAAGTACCACTCATATCACCCAACATTATATAAAGTATATCATGTTTCACAAGTAGTTGTGTCAACTTTCAAGCATGCCTTCTGTGTGTTTGGCATACATGTTTGTCATACATTTGTTTTAGGCTATATCCATGGACTAAATAGAATGAATAGGCTAATCTTGGGCATTGCATTGTGCACGTGGTGAATGTTTCTTTGTTTGACCTGGTAAACCGTGAATAAATCATTCAGGCTGTTTTCGGAAGATAAGATTTACACCAACAAGTTCACACATAACTTGAACCATAATTGGGCCAGGTACAGTGCAATGTACTCAGTAGAAAATACTGGGTGTTGTAATGGATTTTTTTTACATAGTTACTAAGAGTGTGTTTATAAGACACTGAGGTTTTGTTTAAGCAAATGGTAAGCTGAGGTATTTATGACTGATCTAATCAATAGCCAGCTAGGGCATGTAAATTGGGGAGAGTGGGGTAGGATTAGTGAGATGACCCCTCTGCCCTGAACCTTTTGGCCCCAGGAGATTGGGCTGGTGTCCTGGTATCCTCATAAACTACAGCAAAGGACATGGAACACTGGCCTGGGGTTTTTTATTGTCCTAAACTGTCACTGACCAGTGCTGACCAATCATGGTGACCGCTGTATTGATTGATTAGTAAAATCTGTTCTCTGTTCTTATAAGAGAGATCTTTTCGTGATGTCCTTTATCACTCTTACGAACGATCTGTGTGGATAGCACCTCCTTCGTACATGACTGATTACATGGGCGTTGACACCATATAACTTGGGGTGGGTCACGTCCCCCTCACTTTACAAAAAAAGTTGTTTGGACCCCCCCCACATTTGCATCAAAATATTAGCGCATGACTGGTCTACTAGTCCAGCGTTCTTTCCATTGCTTCACAATCAAATCCGTTCCACTTTATCGGTAGGGGGACAACCCATAGAAATAGAAATCCACCCCGCGTTTTCCAGGCATCGACTGTTCCACAGACGAGATGGACATAAGGTTTTTTTTCGAGGAAGAGGCTAGTAAGTCAGAGTTATGCCCAAGTGTTCCCTTCAGTGGCCAAAGCACCCTTATGAGACATTCTCTGACTATAATCGCGTTAGCCTAAGTCACAAAGATCCTTCTGCAAACATTATGATTATAGCTAGATAAGCAAGCTATTTACCGACAACTAGCTAGCACTAGGCAATAGGCCTACCATACTTTATTTACCCATTACAAGTGGAACAACATCTGTTGATTTCTTAATCTGTGCCATGTAGGTAAACACTTAAACCATGTATTTTCTGAAAGCTGACATCCTAAGGATGTGATCTGTGGAAAAGACTCCAGGTTTGAACACACATTTGACAATTTCTGAACTGTCCAGTCATGCTTTAGCCTACATAATTATTAGGCTACTAAACCTATACCAATTGTGAATTTGATATGCTGATAACATGATTTACATTTCAGAAATCTTCATATAATATCTTCATACAATCTACATTAAGTTTATTTCAATGATCAATATGAAAGAATGCTCAAGGCATCTCCATGTCTCCTGATATAGGTGGTTGAGATTGAGAGTGAGTCAGAGGCAGGGGCAGCATGCAGGGGCAGTGGAGACGGCTCTGTTGCTGAGGTGAGCGCTGAAAGCTGACAGGTAGTTTTGTTCTGCAAAGAGTAGATTAGTCCTTGCTACATGGCCCGACCAAAGTTTAATTTCTAAAAATCAGACACAAACAAACAAAAACTTTGGGTTTCATTAAGGTGACCAAAAACCTCTAATGAGAGTTGGTCCGATAACATGAGACATGACATTTGTTATGCATTGATGTGTAATGCTGCCAATTACTGGACTGTTTTAAGGCCATTATCAATATGAAAAAGTGCTCAATGCATCTCCATGTCTCCTGATATAGGTGGTTGAGATTGAGAGTGAGTCAGAGGCAGAGGCAGCATGCAGGGGCAGTGGAGACGGCTCTGTTGCCGAGGTGAGTGCTGAAAAGTGACAGGCAGTTAAGGAAGATGTCCCATTGCTTATTGGGAAGTTTCGTTTTCAAAGTCTTTTAATGTCCACTCAGTATAACAACTATTGCAAAGGCATCATCTAGCATGCCTTAAATTTACTGTGAAATTATGAAAATGAATAATGAAATGGAATGAATAGCCAATTTAAATGCACCAAAATGCGGGAAATTGCATCTACATCTTTAAAAAAATTCTGGGGGACAGACCCCCAAACCCCCCGCCAAAATGTGTCCCCCCCACTTTCAAAATACTGCTGACGTCCATGACTGATCAACAAAGTGCTTTGTTTAATCTTATGTAGTTGTATAATCTAAATAAATTGTATTGAAACCGCATCTCTTGACTATTCAGATCTACACAGTGCCACTTGAATTCTCCCATTACAGTGTTAAAGCACACATCTAGGATAAGTCAAGAAAGCAGGATCCTGGAATTTGATCGAGCGCGAATATTGTTTTAATTTTATTTTCTTCACTGCGGTGAAATAACCGGCGCTAGGCTGGTCAGTAGTGATGTGTCGTTCGTGAACGATTCGTTCATTTTGAACAAATCATTAGTATGACTCGGGAGTAATGAGTAGTCTCAGAGTGTCAGGGTGCGTGGTGGGGTTGGACCCAAATGCAGGGGAGTACGCGAACATTGTGGAACAGAAGGGGTTTTTATGCTCGAAAACTGGCAACAGACAAGGTAACACTCAGGGACGAAGGGTAATGCAAAGACAAAGACTGGACACAAAACAGGAACCTGAAAACACAGAAACAAACAAGACACAGGTGGACACAATGAGACAGGGAAACTCTAGGGCAGGGCAAAACCAACAACAGGGGGGCACGGCTGTGGCCGTGACACAGAGAGCGATTCGTTCATTTTCTCGTGGCTGAGGAAAAAAAAGTTAAAATAACAAAACCTATAATTATTACTTGTGAACGAATCTCATTCACGTCTTACTAAACCTAGTCACGTGAAAGTGAACGAGGTAAACAAATCCTTTCTGCTTCCTCTTCTGAGCCTATGCAGCTCACGTGAAAAATGATCCAAAGATCCGTATCCGAAGACCCAGTCAAATTAAATGAATCTTTTCTGTTTCCTCTAGCTACCAGTACTGAGCCTATGCAGGTCACGTGAAATATGATCCAAAGACTCATACCCGGCAGATGAACGAAACCAGAGCCTGTTTAAGGAGAGCCACTCCCTATTATTTTGTTGCAGTTCCACCAGAGTTCCACTGGGAGTGATCGCGGTCGAGTGCAAAATGAATGGGAGTCTATGGAGCTAAATGGCTAAATTAGTCTCTTTCACCTGATTGTCGTTGAGAAATCTCAGATTTGATTGTAGTTTTTGCATGTTCAACATGGATTTTAGTTTTTTAAGTTGAATGAACAAGTACTTATGTCCTTTTGATTTCTTACAGGGTGTAGTTGTTGCCCATAACACGCTAGCATTCTTCTAATGAATGCTGATTGGTTAGTGATGGACTGACTACGACCAGAGATCCCGCTTGATGGTGTAACGGGTATGTAACGAACGTGATCTTGCAAGTTCCGTCAGAGGTATCTGGCACTGTTCACTCCCACCATTTAGGAGATCGCTCCCACCGGGAGTCGAACTCGCCACCTCTGGCTTCCCAAGCGCCACCACTACCAACTACGCCAAAGAAAAGCTAGCTATTCAGTGACGCGGGTGGCTCATTACATACCTGAGGAGTGAGTTTCACCGATACACATCAGCTACATTCACCCCTCAAACTCACTCTGGTGGTTAGCAGGCGCTAACCTTGTGAGATCCGGGTCACGGCACCAATGTAACGGGTATGTAACGAAAGTGATCTTGCAAGTTCCGTCAGAGGTATCTGGCACTGTTCACTCCCACCATTTAGGAGATCGCTCCCACCGGGAGTCAAACTCGCCACCTCTGGCTTCCCAAGCGCCACCACTACCAACTACGCCAAAGAAAAGCTAGCTATTCAGTGACGCGGGTGGCTCATTACATACCTGAGGAGTGAGTTTCACCAATACACATCGGCTACATTGGCATCCGAAGTGGAATCATAATGTCAGAGCATTAGCAACATTAGAAACAACATTAGCAAGCCAAAACTCTTTCTAGCATGTGTATTGACAGGGGGAGCCTAACCTGTCAGCTGTGTTGTCGATGAGAGAGAGAGAGAAAAGAAAGTGACCAGAGCTTGCCGTAATACGGTATCTCTGGCCGTAGAATGTGTATGACGTAATTGACTTGGTAAAAGGCTTTGTAGAACAAAAGGCGACTTAATAAAAATCTAAAACCCAGCAGTGTGTATTTTTTTGGCCTCCCCTCTCGAATTTAACATTCAAATGACTAGACAAAGAATTGTATCCTGAGAAAAGTGGATTTTGAGGGGTATAGCTCCATACCCTCCATTCATTCTGCACTCGACCGTTAGCGCCATCGTATGGGACTAGTGTGGAAATGCAACCAGTTCCGAACCCGGAAGTTTCCCGAGAGTGGTAGTTCTCCCTATATTAGACATTCTCTGACGAAACATAGATCCGAAAACTCGGTTGGCAAAAGAACGTAACATTGATCCGAAGACACGGTTGGGAGGTGAACGATTCGTTCATCTGCCTGGTACGAGTCTTTGGGTCGTTTTTCACGTGACCTGCATGGACTCAGTACTGGACCAATCCGAAATGGGTAAACTAGCACCTCATTTATTTGCTTATGTCAAGAAAAGTTGGCTGGAAATGTGCTTGCGGATACGAACAGGGCACGAGCACTAAAGTGAACATTAGCCGATCGCTGATTTACTTGAGCTGAATGAGCACAAGGAGAAAAGGCTTCATGATCTAGTTGCCTGCCCTGTAGCCAGTTTTATAAATGTTTGCACACATACATGACGGTCGTTTGTAGAGTTTATTTCCGTTATTTTAAAGCATATTTAACCATTTTGTAATGAACGTTATTATGTTCATGGCATGACAAACGTAACTAGAAAGGTACATTTCCTAAAGAAAATGTGTGTGTTTGCTGAATGCAGTTGAAACTATTTTGTTTTGATGGCTTGAATAACAAAGGAGGTTTTACAAAGATTTTAAAAGAGGTATGTGCTTTTAAAACAAAATGGTCAGAAAAAGTCTTAAAAGTACGCCTATATCTGTCATTGTTATGCATTGCGATATTTTCTACTGTTGAAAAGAGTGATGAAAAGAGTATCTTATTGACTTTCATAAATGTTTAAGCGAAAAGTATTAAAGAATGAATGACTGAGGAAACAGAAAAATGTTTGAAGTTATCAAGATCATAGCAGACAAAAGTATGTCAGCAGTATGAAGGTTCAATATTGCCATATTGAACTATGTTGCCCTATTTGTACTATAGCCATTTTATATTTTATTTCATTCTAAATCTTTTACATTTTTAGCCCCTTAGTATGAGTTACACTTGTACACTTCAATTTTTTAGGGTTGAATTTTTAAAGAACACATTTTTTGGGCTCGAATTTGAGCAACCTGAATTTTATTTTACATTGAAATATATTCAGATGAAGATTCAGTGTTGTTTAAATTTAAATATTAAGTATTCGATGCCTTTTAAAATTCAAAACATTACGGCACTGATTTGCTTCCGTAGGTGCACATGTAACCGTACCAGGTTCTTGTGATCGGACCCTTGTGCGCACAACAATACGAAAACGTGTTTAAAAAGGGTTTGGTCTTTATGATAAAGTTGATATAACAATGCACTAAAATCTCACGGGAGTCGTATACAGAAGATCCCTATAGCCGCCTACAGTAATGTCAAACACAGGGGGGGGCTGGAGCAATCCACGCAACCGGCCTGTAATCAACAGACCCTCACCAAGTGCAAAGGCAACAAACTACACTACAATACACTGCAATACACTGCAGAACGGGGTGAGCAATTCGGCACTGCAAAACGCATGTAAAAAGTAAAACCACTCCACTCGAAGAAAACCCCATGCTGACTATCCTTACACCGACACGTACAAAAACTCCAAACGTAGGGATCACAACACAAGAGCACTGCGGGCAGCCAGTAAAATGTCTAAAGAACGCAGTATACTATTTAAGCCTACTGCTGAATGTCCAGGGCTATTTTGAATGTACAGGGCCACGCAGGGGGATGCGTGCACGTTCAAACTCGGTAGTCGTCCTGGCGTTGCAACTCGCGTCGCCGGAGTGAGATGGCTGGTTTTTGCTGCGTTGGCGGGTACGGAATCCGTCGTCGGGTTTTTGGTCGTCGCTGCACAGTAAGTCCTGCGGGATCCTTTAGTCGTCCGAGACAGCTCTCATCGTCCGTGACAACTCTCGTCGTCCGTCACAACTCTGCGTTTGAGTGGAAGGCTCGGCTTCTTATCTGTGGCTGCAACCAATCAGGGGTGTCAATCAGTCCGCCGATCGAGACACCTGTAGAGGGGTGTGCGCACAAACACACACACACACAGAAAGAGACAGGCTGTCCCACCCCCAAACACATGATGACATTTTGCCCCCGTTACACACACACTAAACATAAACATAGTGTAGTTAAGTTGAATCGCTGTACGTAGACATTGTTTTATTCTCTCTTCTCTGTTTAATTACTTTATAAGGCCTTTTTTGTTAGTTCGGCAACCTAAAATCATTCCGGCGACCTGTTTATGCTTGAATTACAACATTTTTTATTTTGGAGTCTTGTTTTCCTAGGGCTGGCATGGCGCTGAGATACTCCACGACTGAACTGCTGAAACTTAACCAACCCACCATTCCTGGTTGCATAGATTTATTCAGAAACCTTGGACTTCTACGTCGCCCTCGCTATATACACAGAGGCTGTCGTCTCACACATCGTACAATAGGCCTTGTACCTTCAGGTACCTGTCATCTTACACCTGTCAGTGTTTAGCCACAGCTAACAGATGCTACTCTACGGCACTGTTTCCAAACAACAGACCGGAAAGTTTTTCCGGATGCCGCTGACATAAAAACAAACCTAGGAGTTGTCGTCGGAAACATCGCAACACTACCCAAAACAAGGCACAATCGCAAACATGGAGTGGATCTCAGTGTATCACGGAGCTTACAGAGACTACCACCCTCAGCTCTATCTCCAACCACCATGGAGCTGCTAAACACACAATCCCTCACTAATAAATCCCTCCTCATATACGACCATATTCTGGACAAAGGGCTTGACTTCATGTGCCTAACAGAAACCTGGCATAAACCAGGGGAATACTCTGTGCTTAATGAAGCATGCCCCCCTGGATATAACTACATGGAGAAAGCCCGCAGCTCTGGTCGTGGTGGTGGACTGGCCATCATACACCGGGCTGAAATAAAATCTCCTCTGCCAATGCCTGAATTTTCATCCATGGAATGCCTGGCCTTCAAATGCAAACCTCCATACTCCATGACAGTTCTTCTAATATACCGTCCTCCAAAACCTAACCCATCTTTTCTACCTGAGATAAGTGATCTGCTTACCTCACTCTGCACTAGGTCAACTAACATCGTCATTGTTGGTGATTTAAACATTCATGTTGACAACCCCTCCTGTCAGTTTGCAGCAGATTTCCTGAGTATGCTTGAGTGTCTTGGCCTGCAGCAGCATGTTGAGGTTCCTACTCACATCAAGGGGCACACTCTGGACCTGGTTATCACTGACTCTGCTCCCATCAGTAACCTACAGGTGTATGATATCGGTGTGTCCGACCACAAGGTGGTCACAATGGCCTTGACTTTTATGCTGCCTTACTATTAGACCTAAGCGTCAAATGTCTTTCCGGAACTGGAAAAGCATTGACTCAGCCACCATGGCCATGGATCTCCAGCTCATCACCTGCCCAGCCTCTGCATCAGTGGATGAATTAGTGGAGCTCTATAATACATCCCTGAGCAGTGTTTTTGATCTCCATGCCCCCGTCAAGACACGTGAGGTGAGTTTCTCACGCTCTGCTCCTTGGTTCACACATGAGCTGCGGAAAATAAAAACAGCTGGGGGTGTCCTGAAACGACGCTACAGACACTCTGGGCTGACTGTCCATAAACTATCCTTCTGTGAACATCAAAGGGCCTACTCCAACTCCCTTAATTAACCGTTTTCCATTCCTGAAGATTCCTGCTAAATTTGCCAAAAAACGCCTAAACAGCATACCCAAAGTAAATTGAAAGCTGTTCTTGAACCATTTGGAGTACATGCATGTAAATAGTCTCTCGCTGACACTCTGAAGTTATGTCCCCTGTTGTCAGGACCTCTGTCAGTCCTACTGGTGTTGAGTTATAGCAGCTTAAACACAAGGAAAGTGAAAGGTTCTATTTCCGCCTAGTTTTTGTTTTGAAAACAGAGGCCTAAAGAGGCCTAGAGGTGGTAGGTATTAGCTGGAACACAGCATTGGACCACAGGTTGAAGCCTTACCCAATTCAAATCAAAAGTCAAACATAACACCACAATATATTCATATTTTACACATGTTTTTATAAGAGTACATCCATGCGTTTTCTAAAAGGGCCTTTTGGAGACTCCAAAATGACCCTTTGAACCAAGGTCAAATAAAAATTTATTATTTTTCATAATTGTTATCTCTAATGAAATGTGGTACTTAGAACTATCATATATAATAGCTAAATCCCTCATTAGTATTACTGAAACACAAAAACTGAATTATGAACACATTGTGTGCTTTATCTAATTCCCAGGATTGGCGCACAAAGAACACTGATTCTGTCAACCAGATTGCGCAATAGACTTTTACTTTGAAGGCTCCACAGAAACTTTCTTGGTGTCAATCGAAAGGGGAGGGTTCAACGGACATTTTGATGTCTTGTTTTCGAGAATACTATATTGGCAAGCGGAGAAAATATTACCTTCAAGTGAATAAGGTATTTCTTTCGTCGCTAACAAGCATAATGAAACAAAGGATTTTAGCTATTTATGAATGTATTTGGACAAACTTTTGAAACATGGTTAGATACTTTGGACCTTTGGGAATGTAACCAGCCCAAATTATCAACGTTTGATGGACTTGTTTACATACCTGGACCATATATGAACCGTTGAGTGTGAGTAAAACCTTTTTCGTTTGGTGGTGAATTTATATTTGTGACAGGACAAAGACGTTAGATGTACTTGCTGTTGCGACTTGATCTTGAAAAGGTTTATTTCAATGGAAGCACAAGAATCCTAGCTTTCCAATGATGTGTCATTTGTGTAGCCGTCTTAAAAATATATTAGTTAGAATTGAGTGCGTTATACCTGAGGGACGGAGGGGCAGCGTTTCTGTTCCGCGGGCAGGACAACATTACGAAAAAAGTTAAAGATGCTCGCTCACAGTTCTATTCTAGCTTAATTAATGAAAACCCTGGCAACTCTAAACAGCTTTTTACCACCATAAACCATCTCCTGCAGCCACAACCACCCTCTTCAACTGAGGCTACAGAGGGGCAATGCAACAGCTTCATTTACTTTTTCAGATCCAAGGTCAACAACATTCGCTCTCTGATGTCCAGCTCTCCATCTCTGCTTCACTCTGACACCAACACCTTATCTGCAAGTGTGCTGTCTCATCTACATCTCGCTGAGGTTCGGGAGAGCCATGTTGAGGAAATCCTCAGAAAAATGAAATACTGTACCTGTACCCTGGACCCCATTTCCACTGCTCTGCTCAAGTCACACATCCCGACTCTCAGTCCTTTCATCACCAAAGTTGTTAACCTTTCCCTTCAGTCTGGCTATGTCCCACCTGCTGTCAAGGTTGCTGTCATCCGTCCCCTTCTCAAGAAGCCCACTCTGGACCTGGAAGTTCTAGCCAACTACAGGCATATCTCAAACCTTGCCTTCCTGTCCAAGGTGTTAGAGAAGGTAGTTTCTTCTCAACTTCAGGACCACCTCAAACACAACAACTTGTTTGAAAAAAGGATTTCGTTCAGCCCACAGCACTGAAACAGCTTTGCTCAGGGTGACGAATGACCTGCTGACGACAGCCGATGCAGGATCACCCTCACTCCTCATCCTCCTGGACCTGACTGCTGCATTTGATACAGTGGACCACACTATCCTCTTAGAGCGCATCCACACCACCATTGGACTATCAGACTCTGCACTCAAGTGGTTCCAGTCCTACCTTTCTGGCAGAACTGAATATGTCTCACTGGGAAGATGCAAGTCCAGACAGCTCCCTGTCTCCTGTGGTGTTCCGCAAGGGTCAGTCCTCGGCTCCATCCTCTTCATTACTTACATGCTCCCCCTCGGTCGTGTCATCAGCAGACATGGGATGTCTTTCCACTGTTGACGACACACAGCGCTTTATATCAAAACTGCCCCAAGCCCCACTGCAGCCTCACCGCCTGTCTTGGGGAGATAAAGGCATAGACGAGCAACAACTTTCTCCAGCTAAACAGTAGCAAAACCGAAGCCCTTCTTGTTGGCACTCCACACCAGCTTCAGTCATCCTCCTTAACTCATCTCACCTTCGACAGCCAGGTCATCCCCCTCACCTCCACAGTCACTAATCTCGGAGTTAGGTCTGACCCTCACCTGACCTTTAATGACCATATAAAACACCTGTGCAAAACCTCCTTTTATCATCTAAGAAACACTCAAACTCCACCCCACTTTAACCCAATCAGATGCAGAGAAGCTTGCCCACGCCTTTATCTCCTCAAGACTGGACTATTGTAATTCCCTTTTCTATGGGATCACTGGCAAGAACATCCAGAAGCTGCAATACATCCAAAACAGCGCTGCCAGGATCCTGATGAAGGTTCGGAAATATGAGCACACATACACTGGCTCCCTGTCTCTTTTCGGATTGACTACAAAGTCCTTATACTCCCTATACCCATACATGCATAAATGGACATGCACCTCCCTACCTGCAAGAAATCATTACTCCCCAAACCTCCAGGCCTCAGGTCTTCAAACAGCTTGCTCCTCCGCGTCCCCAAAACCAAGCTCCGCACAATGAGCGACCGGGCCTTTTGCTCGGCAGCGCCACGCTTGTGGAACAGCCTCCCTGACCCCTAAGGGCAACGCAGACGCTGCAGTCCTTTAAAACTGGACACAATTTGTTTTTATTCAGGAAGGCATTTCTGGCCTTGTGTTAAATCTTATGTTAATCTTACAAAGTTTTCTACTATGCTTATGTTAAAATGTATCTTATTTTATTGTATTATTATAGTTAGTTTCTAATATGTTGGCACCCTGAGATTCTAATGAATGAAGAGCGTGTTACAAATCAAATGAATTACTATTATTATTATTATTATAAGTATGACATTTAAACAACACTGAATTCTCATCTGAATATATTTCAATGTAAAATAAAATGCAGGTTGCTCAAATTCAACCATAAAAAAATCGAGACTATAAAATTCGACCCAAAAAATGTAGAGCTTAAAAAATTCTGATTTTTAACATCCGGGATATCAAGGACAGGTAGAGCAATCGAGCCTCAATGCAATCGGACCAACTTCTGACCTATCCAACTGCAGCGCTCATAGATATGGCAGCGCTCCCTCCTCAGTCCCATAGACATATATACATAGACGCCCCATTGATCCTTGGCTCGCGTGTCATCTCGCCGCCATCTTGAGGAGGTAATCGTTTTTTTGTTACAATGTGTCTGGATGGGAGTTTCGGGAAAAGATACATGGCAATAAGTTGGTATTTCATGGTTCTACAGTGTTTCAGTTATGGTTCGTGCACTTCTTGATGTGTTCTAATTTCATTTGATGAATTTTAACTCTAACTGTCATTTCGCGTGACCGCTAATTTAAAAAGAAATAAAGACAAACGAACTCAACTCACTCACAAAACCGTTAGAGTTAGCGTTACATTTCAGCTATACATTGTAACTCATGAAGTTGATGAGATGCCTCAGTGTTGTGCAGCTTGGGGCTGTACAAACAGCAGAACAATATCTCCAAGAATTCGTGGAATAACCTTTCACAAGTAAGTCTGAAAAAAAATTCTGATTGTATTTTGCCATTGTAACATGATCTATGTTGAGAGCTAACGATAGTTAATGGAGGTAACTCCAGTTCTATGAGTGGAGCGGAGCCCCATAGGGGAGCTCTGCTCCTAATGGTTTACCCGCTGCCTAGTGCAGCCAATGACTGAAGATCAAAATGTATACACACCTGTCCCTCACGCAGGTGCCCTATATAAAGGGGTGACAGCTGTCACTCATCCTCCCAAAAAGTATAAATACAGCCGGATTGAATAAGTCGAGCTGGGCCTGCAACCCTATGGGGCTCCGCTCCACTCATAGAACTGGAGTTACCTCCATTAACTATCGTTCTATTTCGTGGAGCTCCGCCCCATAGGGGAGCTCTGCTCCTAATGGTTTAGGTGGAGCGAGCGAGGCCAGATATACCCCCAGCGAGACCAGATCTAAAAGACACAATCTCACAAAGCACCGAGGACACACCTGCTGATGTAATAATACCCAGGGTCTGTCCTCCTGGTCAGGCTGCTACTGTGACACCGAGAGCCGTCCAGGGTGAAAACAAAGAGAAGTTACTTAAAACTCATGTTGTTCCTCTCGTCTACACAACAGCTAAGCTGGAGGGGCAACAGAACACATATATCTTAAATCTCAACCGAGAATGTCGATATAACCAACGAACAACTCGCATCTAGGTCCCAAAAGAACCTCGCAAGTTGTCATCTCGCTACACCTGATCCACCAGCCATGCTGAGGACAGAATGTGCAAAAGATGAGGAGGAAATGTCCAACAGATAATATCGCACAAATGGTGAAGGCGACGACCAAGACGCTGCTTCACATATCTCCTCCACTCCCACACCCCTGAGGATGGCTGCTGATGCTGCCACTCCTCGGGTGGAATGAGCCCGAATGCCAGGTGGCACGGGCCATCGCATAGACTCGTACGCGAGACCAATAGCCTTACAGAGCCAGTGAGAAAGTCTCTGTTTGGAGAGTGGCAAGCCAGCCCTCGATCCACCGTAACAGATCAGTAACTGGGGAGAAGATCTGATGCTTGCTGTGCATTCCAGATAGCGCGAGAGAGCGTGCACTGGGCACAGGTTATGTAAGCGTCTTTCCTCCTCTCCGCTGTGCGGAGGTGGGAAAAAAGCTTTCAGTTCGCAGCTCTGTGCCCTGAACGCTCGGCTAATCACCTTGGGGATAAAAGCCGGGTTAGGACGCAACACTGATCTTTTTCGATCACCTGAGATGATCAAACAATCCGCGCGTGTTGACAAAGCGCACAAGTCGCTCACTCGCTTAGCCGTAGTCAAGGCGAGGAGCAGACTCGTTTTGAGAGAAAGCAGACGTAATGACACATTGTCTATGGGCTCAAAAGGTGGCCCACACAGAGCGTATAACACCAGAGATAAATCCCATGTAGGTGTTGACGCTCTCGGAGGTGGCCTGAGCCTACACACCCCACGACATTAGATCCGCTCCCTCGTTGAGCAGACCTGGAATGTGTAGAGCTCTCAGGGAGTGTAGGTGCGTGAAAGCCCAGGTCCACACTTCCTCCGCTAAGCGATGAAGTGATGGACAGCGCACCCCTCCCTGTCTGTTGATGTAAGCCACCGTCGCCCTGTTGTCGGATCTGACGAGAACGTCTTGATCCTTCAACACAAGCGCGAAATGGCACAAAGTCAGTCGAACCGCTTCGAGCTCCAGGAGGTTGATGTGACGCATCTGACGGTTCCCATCTTCCTCCTATCGAGCCCGCCTGACACACTCCGCCCCACCCGGTCAAGGCCGTAAAGACCGGGTAGAGAGATGTCACTCTGCCCATATTGACTCTCCAATGGTTCAGATCGGCTTTGACTGATCCCGGATCCAACCGCAGCTGAGCGAACCATCTCTGCAGCTTGCGCATGTATAACAGGCCTAAGGGCACTACTACATGCGCCGCCGCCATCAACCCCAACAGGGACATCACCGACAGCGCGGTGATTGTGCGTGAGACCCGGAACGCGCGGAGAGCCATTAAAATAGCCTCTCTCCGTGGTGCCGACAGTCTGGCTCTCATCCCAACAGTGTCCAAATGGATACCTAGGTAGGTAAGCTGTTGAGCGGGCCATGGAGCGCTCTTCTCCCAGTTGACAGCGAACCCCAACTGGCTGAGCTGACTCACCAGTGAGGTTGTTTCCTGGATAGCTCTGTCCGGAGACTGAGCTAGAACTAACAGGTCGTCGAGGTACGCCAGAATGCGTATCCCTCTCCGCCGTAACGGTTCTAGAACTGCTTCCACGCACTTGGAGAAAGTTCGGGGAGCCAGCGCGTACCCAAACGGCAGGCGCGTGTACTCGTACTTCTTCCCTTCGAAGGTGTTACGCCTTCCGATGGCTCGGAGTGGAAGGACGCAACATAGGGCTACAGGTAAAGCCAGAGAGGGTGCAGTCACACAAACCAGACACACGATATAAAGGAATTAACATTTATTTGTTTTACATAGCAACACCGAGATCAAAGAGGTCAGTGGCACCAAAGAAAATAACATAAACCAACCCGCCCACCCCTTAGACAGGTGCTAAGCACCTAAAAAAGACAGTGGGTGGTGCTCACTGCTAACCTGGGGAAGTAACAAAGGTACTACTACGTGGGTGTGAAATGTAGACCCCGGGGTATCTTACCTATCCTCGTTTGTCCCGGTGCGCTCAACAAAATAAACAGAAACAAAAGAAACTGAAGACAAGACACAAGCAGGTAGTGATGGTCCGCTCGGTACTAGGGTGTCGATACTGTCCCGACACATTCAACACTCACTGCATCGGAACAACGTTTCGAGACAGTTTTTAAAAACACTTCCGGTCACGTGTCAAATTGTTTCGAAACATTTTGTGACGTGTCTTGAACGAAACCTGTCTCGAACTTGCCAAAAGACTCTGACGTGTCAGGGTATGAAATGAGGAGGCAAAGCCAAAGGTTTTGAATGCGTGACAGCTTGAGACCTTGGTTGAGAGATTTGTGCGAGTTTGAGAGAGTTAGAGAAAGTTAGTTACTGTGTGCCATTAGCGAAATCTTGTTCATTTCTCAGTTTGTCTGCTGTTGTGTGTATACAATAAAATACATATATATGAATATGTAACAAGTTTACACAGTTTGATCATCACATTCTGAATTAATTGTATAATTAGTTGACAGACATCGCTTCCGTATTCGATACCACGCTATCTGCATTGCAGGACGGCCATAATTACGTTCAACCACAAGGATCCTTACGTAGGAGAAGTGGAATTAGCTAAACGACTGTTGGTTATGCCATACTGATAGCTGCCAGCAGATGTCGCTGTTGAGTAAAGGTTTCGAGCGCTTCAAAGGCCCCGACTCCAATGTTTCAATTGTCTCTGTGTTTCGAAAAGCCTCGATTTGCCCATCACTACAAGCAGGCCTCTAAACCAAAGTAAATGCTAAAGACAAAACGCTAAACAGACATAAACCAGTCGAGGAAAAACAAAGTGCAAATGTACTAGAGCTCTGCCACAGCTCACAACAAAAACCAATCCTCTCCAACACACAGAAAACAAAGGGCCTTTAAAGGGAACCAGTTGATGGGAGATCTGGAACAGGTGTGGCATGGAACTGATGACCGATTGGACCCAGGTGTGCACATCTGATGATCTGATGATGACGTGGGAGAATGGGCCAGTAGGAGGAGACAGAACAAAAACAACAACACAAAACATGCAGGGCATACACAACGTGCATGCACGTAACAGAAGGCAAAACGCAGAAATCTCCTGTGCTTCAGTTTGATAGGCACTTCAGATCTATGCTGATCCCAAAGTCGTTCCGCTGTACACACGACAGCAAACGCTTTATCGTCAGCATGCGAAAGGGCCGTTTGGCCACACTCTCATTGAGCACCCTCAGGTGTAGAATCGGCCTCATCCCCCCGTTTTTCTTGGGAACCAAAAAATATGGGGAGTAGAGACCCGAGTTCTCCTGATCTCTGGGGACCGGGATCACTGTCCCTTTGGTCAGCAAGCTCGCTATCTCCTTCCAGCCGGCTGCAGCGCTGCATGAAGACAGGTCATGTCGAACGCACCTAATGGGGCGTCTATGTATATATGTTGTGGCGTCATGAGACTAGCCGACCAGGGCAGGCAATAGTGAGGCAGTGCAACAGGGCGGGAAGGACAACTCAAACACTGGTTTCTCAGGAGGATGGCCCTTTATTTGCTTCAGCAGATCCCAAAAACACAAAGTCCACAAAAAGTTCAACAAAAAAAACCTCCTTTTTAAGGCCGTCCTTTTCTCACCCAACGGGCTTGGGATTTAATCTGCTGCTCTCTGGTTCAGTTTTCTCTCCCATGTGCTCTCTCTCTTCCTGGCTTTCTCTCCCTCTGCTCTTTCCCCTCCCCCCTTAATTAGGTGGCTGCAGTGGCGTAGCGTAGTAACGACGGGCCCAGGTGCAAGATATTATGACGGCCCCCCCCCCTAGTGAACGCAAAAAAAAATGTTCTTCTATTAATCAACCATACATATTTCGGAGACGATTAACTAATTCTTGTTTGACTCTCAGTAGCGGGAACATTTCTTAACGTATAAAACCCGTATAATAATATAATAATACAGAGCACAGACACTATTGTTTACGATAACCCTGATCTTAACAATGACAGACATCTCACATAATGTAGTTGTAAGTAATTTATTAACAATATTTACAAGATTATATTTGAATAGATTATTTAAATTATGTATAAAAGAACAGAAATTATGAAAAACAACACAGAAACTTAAATGAATAAACACACACACACGCACATTATATTTCGTTTGCACACACTCAAAGTCCTCTTCCTCTTCTCCTGAGTGGTCTTCACACAGGGGACAGAACACGAACTGCACAAAATCCTCTTCCCTTGGTGGGTTAGTTCCCCTAGATCTTCCACATGTATCTGACAGAAATGAATATATATAAAAAGCGGAAAAACGTAAATACGTTGTCACCTATTTTGTAATATCTTTATATCTTTAATGATCATGGCGATAACGATTTTACGGTCGAATTAGTTACTTCGGCAGGCTATTGTATTGGGTAAGTAGACAGGTAAAAGAGAAATCTATCAGAAACATTAGGCTAGTACTCACCTATTTGAATGGCATTCGACGAGCCTTGCGTTGAGCAAAATCCTCGACAATGTCCTTAATGTTCAATTCCCGGGCTCTGGTGCTTTCGATGGACAGGATAGCCTGCCCATTCAGCCTCTCCTGTCCCATGCTGCTCCTCAGGTACGTCTTAATGAGCTTTAATTTCGAAAAGGATCGCTCAGCTGTTGCCACTGTCACAGGTAATGTAAGATACAATAGCAAAGCAGTGCACACCTCACCAAAGATGGATGTCACAGATTGATGATCCACAATCAGCATCTTTGCAATTTCGGAGACTGAAGACCTCTGAGCAATCTCTGCTCTAAAACAGGCCCTGAATGACACGAGTTGTGCAGGAAACGATATTGCTACGTCCCTGCTGTAGTGGTCAGACAGACGTTTTGCCTTCTCATAAAGCTCATCGTCGTCTGCGAGCTGAAGGGTCATGGGGTGTAGTGCCTCAAACATGTGAGAGATTGCTCTCATACTCGTGAATCTGTGGGAGAGCTGGTGGATGATTATGTCCAGATTGGCATTAAAAATGTTAACTCTGAAAAAGCTTTCAGCGTTGGACAGGCGCTCATCTTCGCAAAGCTCGTCAAAATGACGTTTGACTCTTCTCCCTCTAACCTTTTCGAAGGTGTTCTGAGCTCCCCATTTGTCTGCGAGCGTCTGCGCTGTTGTCTTTGCCTGGTCAAAAGAGCCCCTGTACTCAGACAAGATCCGTATGGTGTTCTCCAGTAATTTCACTGCCTTCTCTATGTCTGTGTTTGTGTCTTGTAGTTGTTTGGAAACAACATTCACACTCTCCAATACTTTGGTCTGCAGAACCACTAGAAAAATGAAACTGAACTTCTCCATCTTTTTCTTTAATCCCGATGCTTCACCACGCTCATAATAATAATAATAATAATACATTTAATTTATATAGGCGCCTTTCAAGGCACCCAAGGTCACCTTACAGAGCATAAAATCATCATAAAATCATTAAAAACAAGACATTGTGTAAAAAACAAAACAACAAAACAAACAAACAATCAAGACAGGGACCAGTTATATGTTGTGTGCAAGTTTGAACAGGTGAGTTTTGAGTAGTGACTTGAAGGTTGTAATGGTGTCTGACTGTTTTATGTGTGGGGGGAGGGAGTTCCAGAGCCTGGGTGCTGAACAGCTGAATGACCGGGCACCCATTGTGCTGAGGCGTGATGTGGGGATGGATAGTAGTCCAGCAGAGGATGAGCGGAGGGAGCGGGAGGGAGTGTATTCTTGGAGGAGGTCGCAGAGGTAATTGGGGGCTAGGTTGTGGAGAGCTTTGTAGGTGAGGAGTAGGGTTTTGTATTGGATGCGGTAGGGTACTGGGAGCCAGTGAAGTTTGATGAGGACAGGGGTGATGTGTTCAGATGATTTGGTGCGGGTGATGATCCGGGCGGCTGAGTTCTGAATGATCTGCAGTCTGTTGATGAGTTTGGTGGGGAGTCCAGTGAGGAGGGCGTTGCAGTAGTCTATACGTGATGTGACAAATGAGTGCACCAGGATTTCAGTGCTGGATTGGGTCAGTGATGGGCGGAGTCTGGCGATGTTGCGGAGGTGGAAGAATGCAGTCCGGGTGATGTTTTGAATATGAGGTGCGAATGAAAGGGTGTTGTCCAGGATGACGCCGAGGCTCTTAACTTTGGAGGAGAAGGGTACTGGGAATCCATCGATGTGTATGAGTGGAGCTGGGGTGTGTTGTGATTTGGTGAGGGTGGATTTGGAGCCGATGAGCAGGGCCTCGGTCTTGTTTGCATTGAGTTTTAGGAAGTTCCGGCTCATCCAGCTCCGGATGTCTTCCAGGCAGGTGATGAGGGAGGTGGGGGGGGATGGCAGCGTTGGGTTTGGTGGAGATGTAGACCTGTGTGTCGTCGGCGTAGCAGTGAAAATGGACCCCATGGTGACGGAGGAGTGTGCCCAGTGGGAGGAGGTAAGTGGTGAACAGGAGTGGACCCAAGACTGACCCCTGGGGGACACCCAGTGAGACACCCGAACACCCAGACTTGTGTTTGCTCAGCTGAACAAATTGTTGACGGCCGGTGAGGTAGGATGTGAACCAGGAGAGTGCAGCACCAGTGATCCCAATGCCAGCCAGGCGGTCCAGGAGCAGAGGGTGGGAGATGGTGTCGAATGCTGCGCTGAGATCGAGGAGGATGAGTATGGTGAGTAGTCCGGAGTCGGCTGCACGGAGGAGGTCGTTGGTTATTTTGATTAGGGCTGTTTCAGTGCTGTGTTTTGGACGGAAGCCAGATTGGAACGGTTCATGGAGATTGTTTGTGTCAAGGTGGGACTGTAGTTGTGCGGCAACCACCCTTTCAAGTGTTTTGGAGATGAAAGTGAGATTGGAGATGGGCCGGTAGTGGTTGAGGTCGGTTGGGTCAGCACCAGGTTTTTTCAGGATGGGAGTGATGGCAGCCAGCTTGAGGGTGGGGGGTACATTACCAGTAGTGAGGGAAGAGTTAATTATGTTGGTGATCATGGGGGAGATGGACGGTAGACATGCTTTGACAAGGAAGGTGGGAAGAGGATCGAGCTGACAGGTGGTGGTTTTGGATTTGCGGATGAGTTCAGAGACGGTCTGTTCTGTTACTGGGGTGAAGTCAGAGAGGGAGCTGATGAGAGGTTGGCCATTGGTGATCATCCAGGGTGGGTCATCAGAGGGGGGTGCTAGATGTGGCCAGTTGTTGGTGAATGGTGTTGATTTTTGAGCGGAAGAAGTCCAGGAACGCAGTGCACTGGGTGGTGGAAATGTCTGGAGGGAGGGTTTTAGGAGGCTGAAGTAAGTGGCTGACTGTTGAGAAGAGGACTCTGCTGTTACCTGTACCAGTGTTGATGAGGTTGGAGTAGTATGAGGTTTTGGCAGTAGTGAGGGCGTTCTTGTAGTGATGGAGGTGGTCCGAATACATTTGGCGGTGTACAGTGAGTCCAGTCTTATTGTAGAGTCGCTCCAGTTGACGGCCAGTGGCTTTGAGCTGGCGGAGATGAGGAGTGAACCATGGAGCAGTGTGGGTGAATGAAACTGAGCGGGTTTTCAGGGGGGCCAGGGTGGTGAGGGAAGAGGAGAGGCAGTTATTGTAGTGAGTCACCAGGTCAGTCAGGGAGGATGCTGGGGGAGGGTTGGGGTAGGAGCTGATCAGGGTGGAGAGGTCTGTGGTGTTGATATGTTTGATGTTTCTGAAGGAGATGGTCCGTTGTTCCTTGGCTTTGTGTAGTTGGGTGTGAATGTCAAAAAGTACAGCTTTGTGGTCGGAGATGGGGAAATCGATGACATCAAGGTTAGTGGGAGTGATGTCAGTGCAGCAGATTAAATCCAGAATGTGACCTTTGTTATGGGTTGGGAGGTTGACATGTTGTGTGATACCAAGACAGTCCAGAAGTGACGTGAAGTCGTTAGCAAAAGTACAGGATGGGTTGTCAATGTGGATGTTGAAATCACCAAGGAGGATAACAGTGGGGGACATTGCACATACAGATGTGAGTAGTGATGAGAATTCGTTGAGGAAAACGGCAGAGGGTTTTGGTGGTCTGTAGATGGTGACAATGACAGTGGGTTTGGGGCCTGTGAGTTTTACAGCTAAACATTCAAAGGAGGAGTGATGGGGGACTGTGACAGTGGTGACTTTGATGTTATCACGGTGGAGGAGAGCGAGGCCACCCCCCCCTCCCAGTGACCCGGGGTTTACTAATAAAAGAAAAACCTGGTGGGACAGCCTCATTAAGATGGGAGTAATCATTTGGTTGTTGCCAGGTCTCAGTGAGGCAGAGAATGTCTAGGTTCTGGTCAACAATAAAGTCGGATATGAGAAGGGCTTTGTTACTGAGGGATCTGGTGTTCAGCAGACAGAGTTTCAAACAGGTGAGTGGAGTGTAGCAGGTTGCTTTGAGCAGAGGGGACAGTACACTTTGATTGACAGGACTGACAGTACGGGCTGTGCGAGGAGGGGGGCGTGGCCCAGTGGACCAGAAGGAGCGGATGTTTTTGTTGCTGTTGTGAGTGTAGTGAAAGATCCGTTCAGAGCCTCGGTGGATGTATTTTGGTCGTTTGAGAATGTAGTGGTGGGGTGCAAGCTGAAGTGGGGGGGGTCCTTGAGAAGATCCGGAGACGTAACATCTCCGTTACCGAGTAACGGAGCGGCAGAGATGCGCTCGTGAGAGTCAAACATAGAGTCAAACATAGCGCAATCCAGAGGAAAAGATTAAAAATCCACATGTTGTGAAGTCGGCAGCGGCGTAAACCAGCGGAGGCAGAGGAGTGGAGCGTGCAGGTTGTAGCTTCGCTGGAGACGGGGAAGCCAGTTGGACGGCGCCGGGGGTTAGCAGCAGTCTAGCCGGCCAGCAGGTGAACACTGTCGGGTAGCGGTGTAGCAGGGAGGCGGCGTCCTCCGCGATTGACAGCAATCCGCGGGCGCAGGTAAGCGTCCAGGAGAGCTGGCAGGGTGGCAGCGGACCGGTCCGAACTGGTGTGCTTCGTGGGGCGCACCGGCGCAGGCTATCCAGCCACAGAGCGGAGAGGAGCCACGGGAGTCCCGACAGGTGAGCCCTGTGCAGGCGGAGCTAGCTTCTGGCTAACGCGTGAGGCAGTAGCAGCAGGCAGGCAAACAATCTGCTATTTCAGAATCGCAGAGTGGAAGATCGAGCGAGCCGAATCAAGCAGAAGGATTTAAGGTCCAACGTTCATAAAAGACAAAACTTGATGAATCAATACGGAGCATCAAAATAACGAAAATAACGAAAACCAGGGGAGGCGCGGCAGCATCTTGCCAGCGGTCCCTCACCGGAAGTAAAAAAAAATCCTTCTTGTCAGTGGTCAGAGCTATTTTTGTCAATGTTTTCATTATGTCCACATACCTGTACCGTAAAGCAGTAAGGGACTCATACCGAGAAGACCAACGGGTGGGACATAGTCGCTTCAGTGTTACGTCCGAGTGATCTGAGAGGTCTGTGGAGACGATGCCAGTGAGCATGGCCCACCTTTTGATACTGTGGCCAAAGAACATATACAAGCTTTCTATTGTGGCATAAAACTGTTCCATCTCTGGAATATGTTTAACTGCATCATTGAGAACTAAATTAAGATTGTGTGCAGCACAGTGTACATATGTCGCAAGTGGCTCCTTTTCCCTTATCCTGGCCTGTACTCCCGAATAAACCCCACTCATATTGGCTGCCCCGTCATAGCCCTGCCCACGACATTTAGCAATCTCAAGTCCATTTTTCGTGATGCTGCCAGTGATTTTTTTTTCCAGCTCGCTTGCAGACGTGTCAGCTGTCTCCTCAAACCCCAAAAAAGCCTTGATTACTTGTATATCTTTAGCGATGTCCATATGATCCCTAACTATTGTGACGTATCTGTATACTTGGCTAAGCTGATCTCGCTTGGACAGATCTTGAGTCGTATCCATTATTACGGAAAAAAATGGTGCTTGATTCATTTCAGCCGTAATGTCCTGTTGAACTCTGTGACAAAATATATATCAGCTCATTCTGGATGGTGGGGCTGAGGTATTTAACTGACCCCTCGGGCCGTTTGATTAGTTCTTGAAGCACAGGGTCATAGCTTGCCAGCAGCTCGATAATGGCAAGGAAATTCCCACAGTTTTGCTGTCCCAATATGTCCCTATGCCCACGGAACGCTAGGTTACAAGTAGCCAGTGTAAGTGTCACATTGACTATGCGTTCCAGCACTTTTCTCCAAAAGAGCGCTGCGTTACGTACGTCCCTCTCTGTCTGAACGTCAATGGTGCCAAGGAGTTTCCACTGCTCATACACCACACATGCTCCAACATGTAACTGAGAGGATTCATGGACTTCAATTTTGCTTGACAAATGCCTCCAATCGCTGATTCCCTTCACCCATGCATTATTGTATAACGGCGAACTGCGGTCTCCAAATAGCCAGCATGGCTCACAGTATGCACAATCCAATTTTGGAGAGTAGCAAAGCCAGCTGCGTGGCAGTTTGATTCCAGCTTTTGTCTTGGTGTAGTAAAACCCCTCAGAAAAACAGCGATGCTCTTGGTTTCTTCGGAAAGGACCACTAGGTTTACAAGACCCAGTCGTTATAATGAAACGTTTTACCTTGGCATCTGAAACGTCTTCCTCAAAATGGCCCCTATCTGTGGCGTAACGCTTCGGTGGCTGTCGCTCATCGCCCTGCTCTGAATCACTGACTGGCGTCACCTCAACCTGGTCCTCGCCTCTGTCATCTTCAATACACATTACTTGGGTCGGGCCACTTGGGGTGCTGACTACACCTGAGCTGCCTGGTTCTGACTCTGACTCTGTCTCTGACTGGTTAGGCCTGCAACCAAGAATATGGATTTGTTTTACATTGGAATAAATGGGAAAACACTTCGTTACATTTGGCTCCCCTCCCCCTCATAGGAATAGCCTCCCTAGCACCCTGCTAGGCCATTGGCTAGCTTAACATAATAATTTGCTATCCACCTAGTAGTGACCACTATTTACCCAACTTGTATCCTAGTTATCCTGCCCGACCATAATGTATGTAGGCTATAGCTTGGCTTGAAATGTATATCTATCACAATAGCCGTAGGTTACCTGTCTGAGGCCCCCAGCTGACCTGCTGCACTGCTGATAGCAGGGGGGACGTCCGTGGCTGGGTCGTCCGTGGCAGACTTTGTGCCGGGCTGGCGAATAGATGGTCTCGATAAAAACGTGTCTAATTTCTGGAGCTTTGCCGCCTTACCATCTTGTCGTTTTTTTTCTTGTCTTTTCCTGCTCCCACTTTTGTGTTTAAAAGGCATTGCTAGCCTACACGTTTAGTAGTGCTGAGCCTGCCCTGTGCTCAATGAACTGCGAATTGGTGTAACTATATTTTATCGTCACATGATCAAATAGAGACTTGACATTGGACAACAACATACATATTACCCAGCAGTCATCATTGCTAATCACAAAAATACCAAAGAAAATAAGAACTTATTCATTTCATTGAATAGTTTTTGATAGTTTCTTTAATATATGTAGGATAAGCATATGATTTGGTATAAATGGCTACTTTTCCCCAAAAAATAATAACAACCATGACTGAGATAAGTTTCTCTTTTAGGTGTATAAATAACATTGACACTGACATTAATTTATTAACAACGCGTAGTTGAACTTCAGCATATCAGAGATAGAGTACAGCGTCAAAACGAGGGAGGGCCCGTCGAGTGACGGTATTTGTAGTGGGGGGGGCCCGTGGCGCGCGTGAGTTTTTGGGCCGGCTACGGGCCCCTGCACCCGGCTGCACCGCCTATAGCTACACCCCTGGGTGGCTGACACACCTACACCTGTCCCATTGATGTGGGCTTCTGGGGGATGTGGTGTGGGCAGCTGCCACCAGGTTGGGGTGTTGCCACCTCTCTGGGTTGGGAATATACCGTCCCTCCACTACCTGTCCCCTGGTGATGCCACAATGTCTATTTACATTAGAAAGTCTCTGTCTATGCTCAGGCTCCTCTAAACCGGAACTCTCTTCTCAGGCCCCTGAAGCCGGAACTCTCTCCTCAGGCCCCTTTTTTCATGTGTATCCGAGGTATTAGCGCCACCGCTGGTCGGAGGATACTGTAGGCTATTTATATTAATAGGCTAACTTACATTGAACTTCGGTTTTAGCATAAGTCAAGTGTTTAACAAAGCGGAAATTAGCATTGTCTGTGTGATGTTTATTGGTGAATAAAACCCATTCTGACAAGTATTAGTAATTGAAAGATGTAGAAACAGAAAAAATTTTGAACGGTGGAAGAGCGTTGGCCAATTGGATTGGTTCCTTGTTTATTGTAACGTAGCAACCGTTTGTCATTGGCAACAGACTGATTTCTGATTTCAAAGAAAATTTCTAACCTAGAATCTAGGTTTCAGGTTCAAGACGGAGGAGAAGTTAGAGAGAGGATGCAATAGGAGATGTCCTACAGTAAGCTAGATCTTCTGCTTCAAATTGAAAACGGTCTGTTGTCTGTTGTCAATATCGCCAATAAAAAGTAAATACTCTTCAGTTAGGAAGCATTTGTTTGTAGGTACTGTAACGAACGATAGTTATTACTGGAAGACCGTAGCTAGCTTAGCTATGTGACCTGGTTTCGCCGTTGTTCTATGGCAGCTATGATGACAGTCACCGTCACTAGAATGGCCATAATATTTCGAATAAGTCTGCTGTTCTACATTGCCCACATAATTACGTATATTTCATCAACTCTAACATGGCCTGTATCTTGTATTGAAAGTGCTCTATAATTAGCTCAGCTAGCTAATGAAGTGAGGTGGACTGAGCAAACATATGTTGTAGTCAAAGCGGAACGAACGGATGTCGTGGGAGAATTCCCACTGTGTTAGATTTAGCGTATGGGTCCTATTATCGTCCACTCTGGTTGCACCCGATACAGTATGAATCAGTCGATTAGATCGCAGAAAATCACAAAAAAATCACCCATTTGAATCAAGTAGTAGGGCACCTCCTGTCCTACCAGTAGTTTAGAAGGTTGGAATTACTCGATTTGACTAATGATATGCTAAGCCGTGTGTGTTAATAATGATCCACCCTGGGTCTTAGACAAGCAGAAGGGCAGTAGATTTCAATCGCTCCTTTCATATAGTGATCCCAAAGCAGAAGGTCAGTAGATTTCAATCGCCCCTTTTATATAGTGATCCCAGAGCCATATAAAAAAACAGTTTTCTCGTTTCTCGACGCACAGGGTAGTATACGGAAGATTTTTCTTATATCCTCAAAGAATTTTCAACCCCAAAACACGAAAGTCTCCTTGATAATTCCACAATAATATGGGTTAATGTTATGTCCATCCAGTTTTTAGAAATTCCTCATCGATTCTGGAAAAAAAAGGAAAAAGTTTTGGATATAGCGGAAGATTTTCAGTTACCATCGCTAGACGATTTATATTTTAATGTAGGCCTATTTAGGCTATTAAATATGATTTCCTTGTATTTATTTATACTTGTACACTGTTGATATGAGGAATTTTAAACTCAAAATGAACGTGAATTAACTATAATTTGTTGTTGTTGTTGTTGTTGCCATAACTGTGAATTGTATGTGAATTAATGACTTGTTGTTGGCATTCACATGTGATTGGTGGTGTAGTAATAAAACCTTTAGTCATGCGGTGTATGGGACACAGGACAAAAAGGTATTCTTCTCTGCGTCAGATCATTGAGCATCCTATATTGACAGCTAGCGCCATCTTTACAATATGTTCTTGGAAGCCTGAGATCACGTGGCTTGAGGGTTCAGCGTTGGCGGGTCAGACAGAGCCTCGATCAAGTGGATCCAATCGGGCAGTCATTTAGACGCCGTCATGCCATACACCGAAGGGTCTATAGTGTTCAGGCCCCCAACCAATTATGGTAAGTTGACTTGTAACTGTTTTGTATTATAAATAAAGGTAATCAACACTTTGATATACTTTGCAAGTTTTACCTATATCTTTTTAAATTTAATGTACTTTATATCTCCCAACAGGCATTTTGACGGCAACCACAAGCTGATTAGATGGCGGATGGTCTTTCATGGCTGTGTTGATGGCTTCAGCCGGACCATTATACCATTATATACTTACGGTGCTTATCTAACAACAGAGCCTCAAGTGTCTTGTCATTATTTTTGGGAGGAGTACAGAACTTTGGTTTACCCTTTGAAGGACTCATTCTTTGTGTCTATTCCAATAGGCCTATGTAATGCTAGTTTTCAATGACACAAGCCTGTGTTCTAGAAAGAGTGGTCTGGAGTCGCAGAGGTCCGATAATATCATCTTTAATGCAGCAGTTGGAAATCAACAAGTACAGAGCTCTGGGGTTGTCTACGTTTCCCTAACCGCAACAGTGTTAGGGCTGGTTCACGAAGTCCAACTGGCTCTCTGTCCCTGTCCCAGGATATATTATACAGTAATACAAAATGATACAAAGAGGGGTGAGCTTTCTCATGCTCTGGGAGTTGTTCTTGCGCATCCCACGCTCGGGTGCCATCTCAGCCCGGCTTCAAGGTTGCTCCTAAAATGAAGAGATTAAGACACCTAATACAGCCGGTTCCCCCCACCCTGAGTGAGACACAATGTTTAAGCCTAAGCAAACTTCTAAGTTCATAAGACATAACTTTAATAAGCACAATATATAATGTTAATAAGCACAATATATTCTTTAAGATATGCATCCTTTATAAAGTAGTACGAACATTGTTCCTTTTGCTATATCCACTAGTGTACAGTGCCCGTGATGCATTCGGTGATTAAGATGCCACAAATATTGATAACTTGAACTAGCCTATAGATAATGATAGCCCTTGATAGAATTGGTGGCACACAGATGTGTGGAATTATAGAAGGTGCAGTGCCCGTGATGCAGCTGGTGATGACAGTTCATGTATTGTGCTGTAATGTATTGTACATTCTTTACCTTACGGGTCAGATGTGATCATGGTATGGAAAATATACATGTTGCCCAATTTAATTTGGAAAGAAGAGGACTGAACAGTCGTAGTGTTATTACAGGTGTTTCAGTACACAACCAAAGGATTGAGAGACTATGAGCAGAATTGAATAGAGTTGTATCTAGACACTTTATTCATATTTTTAACTTCATGGAGGAACACGGTATACTGGATTCATTGAATGAACTACATCTATTTTGTCTGCATTATGTTTATTTACCAATTGAAAGGGCAGTAACAGAATTTATCAACCAGTGGAACAACCACGGCCTGTCCACACAAGGGGGGGGGCGACTCCTCTTCAGCTGTGGCATACAGGGGTCATAAACAATGTAGGAATCCATCCCATTATAAATGAATATAAATGAATTTTTGATGACCATAACTATCATGGAATTGATGAAGAAGGGCCATTACCTGAACTTCAAACCAATAATAACGTTAAAATTCCAGACATTGATGTAACCATTAATGACACCACAATGAACAGTATTCAACAAGTTAATCCACTTGAAAATTATGGGAACCATGGAATAGATGTGTCTTCTTCTCTTCTGCATTTTCTTCTATGAAAAACATGGGAGTTATTTAAGGTTTTGTTAAAACATTGTTTTGTTTACTTCACTTGTGCAGTTTTCTCAGTGAATTAAGAGACAGTTACGTTCAAGTTTTAACATTGTTTTATTAAATACAAATATTTTAAACTAAAAAGCATTTGTTAAAAAATACAGACTGAGAGACAAGCAGAGACTGAGACAGGCAGAGGGAGAAACATACACACAAGAGACGGACAGATAAGAGACAGATGGGGAGAGAGACAGACACAGACATAAGGAGAGACATACAAGAGACAAATAACATGAGACACAGAAAGAGATACAGAGTATGATACTATGTTCACGCCTAATTGCCTAAATTCTAATCGTAGAATACGAGACATAAATGTGAACATTTGTTTCAAACTGCAGAAGGCAATAACATGTTAAGAGGAAGTGGGCATTCAGAAATGCAACAGTTGTATTTTTTTCATAGACAGAGCATACGTTTATGCCCTGCCAAACCTATATGTGTTTCCTATTGCAAAGTCAAACTTCTCCTTAAAGAGTTGGTATGAGGCCACGTTTACACATAGCCGGGTATTTACAGAAACAAATATTTCTGCCCCTCCGTTTTAAAAAATAACGTTGTACACACAAGATCGTTTTCAAAAAGGTATCTGTTTACATGAACCCGCATAAATACGGCCCCAGCGCCCTCATAGCTATGCCAAACCTGTAGGCGGCAGTGTAATGTGAAGGATAAAGCCATCAAGATGGCTTCCAAGATGGCGCCGTACTAACAGCAGCCTGTCGTAGCAGCTGGTTCTACTGTCGGTTTATTGTGTTTTTATTGGTGTGCGCTTTGCCTTTGGCAAGAAGCGCCAACCTTTGTTATCTCACATATATCTTTTTATTATTATTTTTGCCCCCCTAAGGATCGGTCAATATTTGGACTACATAGAAAACGTCGATGTCAAAAGTTTCGTCTTGGTCTCCATTGAGTTGCTTGTATCAGAATTTACGTTCCGTTGCACAGTTTAGGACCATAACGTTTTTGTGGCATAACGTTTCTTTTGTCGGCAAAGGGTAGGCTACTCAGTTCTAGCCTACGCCACTGCGTCAGAACACTCTAGCAACGAGGCATGGATACATAGTGATAGAGACGTTCTAGCAGGCAAATTGGAGTTAAGATTATGAGTGAAAAATCCCACCTCAAAAAATCCCAACCATCTCGGATTTTTGATTTCGGTTGTGAAAGTCTTTGCAATTTGAGCGAATGCGGGTCGCCCGTGAGACCGCCTAGTCTTAGGCGGCAGCCATGCTAGAAAGCGTCAGTATTTTCATAATTTGATAGTTCGGTCAATTCTAAACCAAAAAACAGAAGGAGGGCAATGTTATGACGATATGACTATTGTGAAGACAGCCAGGTGGTTGATACAAAAATATGCCCCCCAAAACGTAAACTAGTTTGACATCAGTGCCGAAAATTAGAACGTTTCTTTTGACATAAAGTTTAGCTGTGGCATCCAAGACAGTAGGTTAGGCTACACACCATATATATATTTCTATGGTGTGTATTGAGTGAGGCGCGGTGTATCGAGTGTCTCACTCAAATAATTTAGCTTAAGATATGCCGATTGCGAAGACAGCCAGCGGGTCAGCATATTTTTGTGATTTGTGTGAAACTTGGAATTTGAGTGAGACCGCATCTTGTTTTGACGTTAGTCTCAGAGTCAGACTCGGTCACCCTGGCACTGGCAGTGTGTAGTAGGCCTACTGTCCTCATTTCCGGCGCTTTCAAACAATCAGCAGCCAGCTTGCCTCTAGCAAACTTCTTTTGAATTAGCCATTTCCCCCTAAATTAATGTCTAATTTATTTACGTTTTGGGGGCCATTTTCAGTTAGCAGACGGCTCTGTTTGAATCGCGATTCCATCTGAAATATTGCCAGTGACAACGTTGTTACAGTAGCTTGTTTCAAATGGGGTTCTTTTGTTTCAAAGAGGGATCTTAATGCATTATGCAATATGAGTAGGCTAAATGCTTGAAAATAACACTAGAATGGAAACATTTTAGGGAACGGACCCACCTGCATCCAAGTAAGCACACCCTACAATTTCCCCAGAAATTGTACGCTCTCTAGTTAGGTTTGCTGTTTGTTTTTTATATTTATTTTTGCACTGCTCTAAGCATTGTCGTACCGCACAAGGATGAGGTGCTTTTACTACTGATTTTTACACTTTTTACTACTTTTAACTGCACTTCGGTCTCTTCGGATCACTGGGAGCATGCCAGCTACACACGCCGGCTTTGTTTACACCCGCGACCAGCTGATGGCCCTGAGGCACACAGCCCTCTTGGCCGGAGAGAGACCCACCATCCCGGAGGAGTTAAAGAGGAGACAGCGAGGCTGCAGAGCGGGGATTAAACTGAGGATGGAGAAGAGAAAGTTTAAGCCCTTCATCCCTGCAGTCATCACTGGTAACGTGAGATCCCTGGCGAATAAAGTGGACTAACTGGAAGCGCTTATCCGGACCCAGCGGGAGTACAGGGAGTCCAGTGTTGTGTGTCTCACATAAACGTGGCTGCACGAACAGATACCGGACTCCAACGTCACCATCCCCGGCTTCCAGACGGTCCGAGCCGACAGAGACACCACCGCGAGCGGCAAGAAGAAAGGAGGGGGTCTCGCCGTGCTCGTAAACAACCGGTGGTGTCACCCCGGGCACGTCACGGTTAAACAGCGTGTCTGCAGCCCGGACATCGAGCTCGTCGCCGTCGGACTTCGTCCATATTATTTGCCGAGGGAGTTTACCAGTGTTTTCGCCATCACTGTTTACATTCCTCCATCCGGGAACGCGGAAGCAGCGTGTGACGTCATCCACACTGTGACTGCAGGATTACAGACACAACACCCCGGTGCCTTCATTATCATCACAGGTGACTTTAATCATGCCTCCCTCTCATCCACACTCCCAACCTTCTTCCAGTTTGTCAAATGTGCAACACGTGAAAATAAGACTTTGGACCTGCTGTATGCAAATGTGCATGATGCATACAGCTGCACTGCCCTGCCACCACTGGGCAGGTCAGACCACAACCTTGTCCTGCTCTCACCATCATAAAAGCCTGTGGTTCAGCAGCACCCAGTCACACTGCGTGGAGCCCTGGAGGCCACAGACTGGGCTGCTCAGGAAAACATCCTGCCTGGTCCCAGTGCCCAAAAAAGGACGTCCTGCTGCACTGGAGGACTACAGGCCGGTGGCACTGACCTCTCACATCATGAAGGTCATGGAGAGACTGGTCCTGGCACACCTCAGGCCGCTGGTGTTCCCATCACAAGACCCCCTGCAGTTTGCATACCAGCCCCATGTTGGGGTTGATGATGCAATCATCTACCTGCTGCAGAAGGACTTTAATCATGCCTCCCTCTCATCCACACTCCCAACCTTCTTCCAGTTTGTCAAATGTGCAACACGTGAAAATAAGACTTTGGACCTGCTGTATGCAAATGTGCATGATGCATACAGCTGCACTGCCCTGCCACCACTGGGCAGGTCAGACCACAACCTTGTCCTGCTCTCACCATCATAAAAGCCTGTGGTTCAGCAGCACCCAGTCACACTGCGTGGAGCCCTGGAGGCCACAGACTGGGCTGCTCTGTATGAGCCACATGGTGAGGACATTGATGGCATGACTGACTGTGTCTCTGAGTACATTGGGTTCTGCATTGACAACACCATCCCCACTAAAGAGGTTCGCTGTTACCCAAATAACAAGCCGTGGGTAACCAGTGACCTGAAGGCCCTTCTGAACGAGAAGAAGAGGACCTTTAGATCACGGGACAGTGCAGAGCTCAAACGTGTACAAAGGGAGCTCAAACGCAGCATCAGGGAGAGCAAGGACAACTTCAGGAGAAAACTGGAGCACAAACTGGAAGACAATAACACCACGGACGTCTGGAGTGGGAACGAGATTATTTCTTTCTTCAATAGGTTCAACTCCAACCCCCCCCACCCCCAGCGGACTCTACACTGTCTCCTCTGCTTCTCCAACCCCCCACCTCCCCCCACCCCCCCGCTGGCCTTCACCACAGACCTTCTCACACTTCCCACCCCCAGGACATCCTCACATCACCCACAGCCCCCCACCACCTCCTGCGAAACACACCTCTCTGCACCACCCTCATCCCCTCCACCACTGACATCCCTCACCCCCCAGAGAGGTGGGGGAGTAGCGGGGGATGAGGGACGTGCGAACGAGATGAACTCTTTCTTCAATAGGTTCAACTCCAACCCCCCCACCCCCAGCAGACTCTCCACTGTCTCCTCTGCTTCTCCGAACAACAACCCCCCACCTCCCCCTGCCCCCCACCACCCCCGTCATCACCTCCCCCCACCCCCCCGCTGGCCTTCACCACAGACCTTCCCACACCTCCCACCCCCAGGACATCCTCACATCACCCACAGCCCCCCACCACCTCCTTCGACACACACCTCTCTGCACCACCCTCATCCCCTCCACCCTCCACCACTGACATCCCTCACCCCCCAGTCTGGACTCCACTTCACAAACAGAGGAAATCTGCAGGACCAGCCCTCGTGTGCTGAAGGGATGCTCCAGCCAGCTCTGTGGAGTTCTCCAGCACCTCTTCAACCTGAGCCTACACCTTCAGAGAGTGCCGGTGCTCTGGAAAACATCCTGCCTGGTCCCAGTGCCCAAAAAAGGACGTCCTGCTGCACTGGAGGACTACAGGCCGGTGGCACTGACCTCTCACATCATGAAGGTCATGGAGAGACTGGTCCTGGCACACCTCAGGCCGCTGGTGTTCCCATCACAAGACCCCCTGCAGTTTGCATACCAGCCCCATGTTGGGGTTGATGATGCAATCATCTACCTGCTGCAGAAGGCTTATTCCTCCCTGGACAGACCCAACACCTCAGTCCGGATCATGTTCTTCGACTTCTCCAGCGCCTTCAACACCATCCAGCCCAGACTACTGAAGGCCAAACTGGAGGGCACACAGGTAAGTGCTCCCCTCATCACTTGGGTCGATGACTATCTGACGGGCAGACCGCAGTTTTCTTAGATTACAGAACTGTGTGTCTGATTGTCTGATCAGTAACATCGGGGCCCCCCAGGGAACTGTACTGTCCCCCTTCCTCTTCACCACATACACTGCTGACTTTCAGCACTGCAGTGAGTCGTGTCATGTACAGAAGTTCTCTGATGACATGGCCATTGTGGGGTGTGTTGGGGGCGGGGGGAGGCTGAGTACAGGGACCTGGTTGACCGCTTTGTGAAGTGGTGTGGGGAGAACTGCATGCAGCTCAACGTGGCATAGACGAGGGAGATGGTGGTGGACTTCAGGAGGAACAAGCCCCTGCTCTCTCCTGTCTGCATCGGTGGGACGGATGTGGAGGTGGTGTCGGCATACAAGTACCTGGGTGTCACACTGGACAATAAACTGGACTGGTCCACCAACACACAGGCCGTCTACAAGAAGGGCCTGAGCCGGCTTTACTTCCTGAGGAGGCTCAGGTCCTTCCACGTCTGCAACAAGATGCTGCAGATGTTCTATCAGTCTGTTGTGGCGAGCACCATCTTCTTTGCTGTGGTGTCCTGGGGTGCGGGCATCAAGGCAAAGGACGCGGGGATGAAAAAAGTCTATCTATCTATCTATCTATCTATCTATCTATCTATCTATCTATGCAAACCAATCAGAATTCTCAAAATCAACAACAACTACGAATAACACCATCGACTTTCAGGCGCGAGGCTCATTTGTTTGAATGATTCACAAATAAATGACCCCATTACATTACTACAAACAGGACGCTCACATGACATGCTGCATTTTTGGTCGCATATGTGACGTTTGAGAACCTAAAACTCCGTTTAGCCTAGTGCACACGCAAACACAAAAACGGCGAGTTTTTAGAAATTATCTTTTCCGTGAAAAAACCTCTGTTTTCGTGTAAATGAAAGGCCAAACCCGCATGAAAATATTTGCGTTTTCTCCCCGTGTAAACGGGGTCTGACACATGTAGTGGCAACAATGTCATGTACCAGCAAATCCCTGTCTCTTATAGATCGCATAGGCCTCAGACATCCTGCATTGGCCAAGTAGTCAAGCAGAGGTGCCTTTGACATCTCAAATTCCTCAAGGGTTGTACTTTCAGATACCTAGCATCACAAGGAGCATCAGAATGGCTTGTTATGGAGGCTACTTATTAGTTTAATAACTTATTAGTAAGGATCTAGACACTGGACATCTGCATAATTAACAACGGTGTCTAAGAGTGCCACTAACTTGTTTTCTTCCACATAGCTACACTATGCAAAACAATAAGGAAAATACACTTTGCCGACTACAGTGGTCCGTTGAATAGTGGTGGAATAAAAACTGTAGGAAGTGAGCATTCAGCAATAAGCAGACTGGGCTGGATTGGTACTCCCTCTCAAAATGGAAAACAGCAAGAGAATACTGTAATGTAACGTAATTGTAATGCAAGATAACATTTAAATTACCAACTGACCTCTTTGACTTTTTCCAAAAGTTCCATGTCAGCTATATCTTCTAGCACTGGTTTTGCTGAACCATCAACCAGAAGCGAAAATACTGTTGGTGAGAGGAAGTTTGGTGGCGGACCGCCATGGACCAAGCTTACAGCAATGGCTCTGCCAGCTGTGTAGTACCTGTCCTCTCTAAGAGCTTCAAAACAACGGGATAAAAGGAAATGTAATATTGATAAATCATGGATTTCATTGTGCCTTTAAATAAATTGTAAATCAGTTCAAAAGCTAAACGTTGTATGTAAAAAAATCCCCATATATTAAAATGGTCATTACCAGCACTATCAAGAGCCAAGTTCTTGCCGTTTTCTTTTTCCTCAAACATGGGTGACCTGGCCATGGTCTCCATCAGCAGCCTCAAGAATTCCCTCCTTGGCCCTCCTAAATCAATCCCTTCCTCATTTCTCCCCATGTCATCTGAGAATTTTACACAGATCATCAAGTTGGGGTCATAGGACACCCTTTGGAATCCTTGCACGGCTCCCTCCCAGACAGCAGAGTGATTTATATTAAATTTGCACTGTTGTTTTGAGCTAATTTTGCTTGAGAGTTCCAGCAGTATATCTTGAACCGGGATTTTTTCTGCACTATTAAGACAACATCAAAAATAAATGATCAGATATGACAAAATAATCTTAAAATGAAATAGTTCATATCAACTATCTGATCACATCATCCTCAATAGTTGACACATTCTGTGTTTGTGCTACTCACATTTGACTCTCCATACTGGCAATCATAGCCTGGTTTAACTCATCATCTGAAGAGTCATCAGGAAGAGCAGCCATAAGTGTTAAATATGAATAGGTAGTCTTCATCATGTCTGCTTGTGCCAGGGTTGCCATCACTTTTTGCAAGGCAGTCTCCATCGTGACCACTAGTGCGACTTCCTTGCATTGCTGTACGCCTTACAACAACACTCCTGGTGGGTTTGGATGCCATAGCCATGTTCATCACCACTGCTAGTGCCAGGGTTGCCATCTCCATCCTGACTGCTAGTGCCAGGGTGCCATCTCCATCCTGATGCCAGGGTTGCCATCTCCATCCTGACTGCTAGTACAGGGGTCATCCTTTCTTCTCATTGCTCTTGTAGCAACCCTGGTGGTGCTAGGTCTGCCAGTGTGGATTTGTGGACTATTAACCTCAAAACAGTCTTCCTCCTTGTCCTTTGCAGTTGCACAACTGCTTAATGTTGATCTGGTAGTGATGTGGGAACATTCATTTTCTTCATCTGAGTCAGTCTTAAACAGAAAAAGAAAGAAAACCAAAAATATATGAAAAAAGCTAATATTACAACTTTGAAATTAAATAACCATATTGGAAACAAGTTATTGTTTGACCGATTAAAACAAGAAACCTTTGTTTGCACTTTTCTCTGGTTTGATTGCTCTCAAACCTTTGCTTTAATTGAATATACAGTATATTGTATACTGCTACAGTATCAGATTCAAGACCCTGGTACTGACCTTCCGAGCGGTGAATGGGACTGCACCCGACTACATCAAGTCTCTCCTCCAGCCCTACACCCCCTCCCGCCACCTTCGGTCCTCCTCTGACAACCGTCTGGTGGTCCCACCGCTCAAGACCGCCCGGTCCCAACACAAGCTCTTCCCCTGTCTGGCCCCCCAGTGGTGGAATCAACTCCCCACCTCCATCAGAGACACTGACTGTCTCCCCACCTTCAAGAATAGGCTCAAGACACACTTGTTCCGGGAATACAACGGTACCTAGGAAAGATCTGCTGGACATTGGATGGATGTTAGTTTCTTCCGCGATCACAAGGACTCTTACTTAGAGACCTGCTGCTCTTGTTGGTTAGCTGTAACTGATTAAAATGATTGTACTCGCTGTGAGGTAGTTTACTGTTGTTTGCTCTTCCACAGGTACACTCGTGCACTTTAAGATTTATGTTGTCCAATTGTAACTTGTTTAACTTCATGCTCTTATGATTCTTCCCTTTGGCACTTATTTTGGGGTTTTTCACAATGTATGATTCATGTTTGACTACTTGCAATGTTGGGGATATCTCGTTGTTATGATCAGTGACCTATGCACTTTTGTAGAGCTCTCTCTTAGAAGTCGCTTTGGATAAAAGCGTCTGCTAAATGAATAAATGTAAATGTAATGTAAATGTACGCAAATTGCTAAAGTCATAGTCTAGCTAGCTTGCAGACATTGTAACTATTACAATACATTAATAATAAAAATGAGTGTTAACACTATATGACAAATACAACATGGACCATAGACAACTCTGTATTCCAGCCGGCACAAGACCGGTTACAGTGCGGGTGGCATTTAATCTTTCACTCGGCCTAAAAAAAAGTGGAAAAAGATCACCTATTTTGTGCAGTAGATAAGATCATGTCAGATCTAGAAAGCGTATCGGATTTTTTCTTAATGTGTGTAAAAGTTGTATTTTTTCTCTGCACATTTTGCCATGACATTATATAAACTACATAACAGTGATTTAAGACTTACAGCTTTGCATTAATCTCCGACACGCCCCCGAGCGTGGTGTACTGTGGGAAGGCAAGCGGTGAGGAGCGTTAAAAAAGGCTGCAATGTGAACGCACTGTAAGCGTTTCAGTCTGCACTCTAGGCTTTCACATACACACCCATGTAAATCTCAGAAACGGTTTGAAAAACTCATGAAACATAATCAGTGATATTGACAAAAAGTTGAATAGATATCAAAAAGCTGAAATATTTAAAAATAGTTTAGGGTTTTGTCAACATTTTAAAGTTTGAATGGTGGCTCTAGCTGAAAGATTGAGGAAGAAGGAGGATTTGGAAGTTGAAGACGTTTTAAGAAGTTTGAGAGGATTTGAAAGAAAACTCAGTTGGAAAACCATGTTAGAAATATTAAGAATATTGATTTATATTAATTCAAGCATAAGAGGTACAAAGCTGAAAAGTCATAGCAGGAATGGCCTGAAATTGCTAAATTTTTGGATAGCTGAACGGTTTTAATAGCATAAGATTTGAAGGCGCTGAAACGTGCCACGGAAGACTAAGAATAAGAAGAATATGAAGAAGTTGAATAAAGATTCAAAGAACTGCTGCAAGCAAAAACACTTTTCTGCATACATTTTCCTCCCACTTTTTTCAATGGCCTACTAGTTTTACACCGTTTCAGATAGAAACACCGTTCAAACTTCATTTGATTAAGTCCGAACTGCTCTAATGTGCTATTACTTTTCTCACAGATAACTTTTAAAGTTTTTAAGTTATTAAAGTTTAAAGTGCTTAAAAAATGAATGGGTTTCAATGGTTCCGAATTTTCAAGTCAAATTCAATTGTGACGTCATGCACTGACAACTGTTTCTCACCGAGTCAAGTTTTTACACTGTTTAACACTTTCTTGCCTGAATATGCAGACTTTTTCCAAAAATATACCGGAACTGCTTATACCATTTTGAAGACAAGATGTAGGGCTTTCTAATGATGTAAATATTTATATGATTGACGTTAGGCAAATCATCCTTTATCAAGACGATTTCACGGAGCAATTCTGACAAAAATCTTCTCCGTCGTCAATACTGTTTTAGAAAACGTCATTTTTTAACCACTTTCAATACAAGATAGAGGACAGGTTAGAGTGTATGAAATGTGCATAATGTTGTCATGAATTCATAACAGAAGACAGATTTAAGATAGACTATTTTGTTTAAAAGCTATGACCACTGAAGTGATGAGTGGAAACGCAATTCCTCTCATAATCTAGACTAGCGCGTTCGCTCTCCATAACTAAAAACGGTTCGACTTTGTCCACAATCGACCAAATTGGCCAAACAAGGTATGTACATTGAGCTTAAAGTGTACATAATCTAGCTAGATCATTTTTCTTTAAGCAAGTTTCGCTTTCTGAAAGAATCAAGGCTCAACACTGTTATAGCTGACCGTCACGAACAGCTAAACCGGGGTTCACGAAAGGCTTACTGCAGCTGG
Organism: Mallotus villosus; assembly: GCA_903064625.1. Lineage (NCBI taxonomy): Eukaryota > Metazoa > Chordata > Actinopteri > Osmeriformes > Salangidae > Mallotus > Mallotus villosus. The sequence goes on along the minus strand of CAEFZP010002378.1, from coordinate 76,883 downwards.
CCATACTACGAACAAATGCTTCGTAACTGAAAAGTTTTTACTTTTAATTGACGATATTGAACACAGATGTTAAGAAACTTGTCTTTACTCTAAATATCTTCTCCGTTTTCTATTTGAAGCAGTAAATCTAATACAGTAGGAATTCTCCCACGACATCTGCTCGCTCCGCTTTGACTAATATGTTTTCTCAGTCCGCCATACATTAGACAAGCAAATTTTCGAGCACTTTCAATACAAGATACAGGCCATGTTAAAGTTGATAAATATATACGTAATTGTGTGGGCAATGTAGAACAGCAGACAGATTTAAAATATGATCTTTTGTTTTAAAGTTATGGCCATTCTAGTGACAAGACTGTCATCATAGCTGCCATAGAACGGCGAAACTAGCTACGTCTATCGTTCGTTACCTACAAACAAATGCTTCGATATTGACAACAGAGGTTAAGGAACTTGTCTTTAATCAAAAGATTGTCTCCGTTTTCAATTTGAAGCAGTATCTAGCCTACTGTAGGAAATTTCCCATTGCATCCTCTCTCTAGCTTCTTCGGCTAAAGTCAGATGGACGACGATGACGATGCATGCGTTATTCACGCCTACGGTGTTAATACAGTCTGTACAAATACCACTTTGACACACTTGCAAGAAATGATCCGCTGGTTAGATGAAGCATGATCTTATTTACCACCCACAATAGTTCATCTTTTTTTGCAGCAGTTTTCTGAGTTAGAGTAGCTTTGCAGTTGCACAGCAAAGTCACGTAATGTGACGAGATTGAATTTAAAAGTATAAAAATGTCATCTTTAGACCCCGTTTACACAGAGAGAAAACACATATATTTTCATGCGGTTTGGCCTTTCATTTACACGAAAACTGAGGTTTTATCACGGAAAACGATCATTTCTAAAAACTCCGGCCAAGGTGGAGATTTCTGAAAACTCAGTTTTTGTGTTTGCGTGTGCACTAGGCTAAACTGAGTTTTAGGTTTTCAAACGTCACATATGCGACCAAAACTGCATCACGTCATGTGAGCGTCCTGTTTGTAGTAATGTAAGGGGGTCATTTATTTGTGAATTGCTTTACATTTGTGAATCACGAAATACACTTGTGCATCTCTTTACATTTATTTGTGAATCATTCAAACAAATGAACCTCGTGCCTGAAAAACAATTGTGTTATTCGTAGTTGTTTTGAGAATTCTGATTGGTTTGCATGGCTTTATCCTTCACATTACACTGCCGCCTACAGGTTTGGCATAGCTATGAGGGCGCTGGGGAAGTATTTATGCAGGTTCATGTAAACAGAAACCTTTTTGAAAACGATCTTGTGTGTACAACGCTATTTTTGAAAACGGAGGGGCAGAAATATTAGTTTCTGTAAATACCCTGCTATGTGTAAACGTGGCCTTAAATTCAGTGTCTGAACAGGACTGGGTGTGCACTGTGGAAGAAATTGGGATTTCCTGTGTGCTTACATTATTCACTAATCGATATAATTAGTCATTGGATACTAGTTAGTATGTTCTCATGTAAGCTTGCTATTAATAAGAGTAGATTGTGTCTATGTGTCAGAGTTAATAGATGTTCAGGGTCAGGAGAAAGTACTGGCTAAACGTTCCTTGTCATGATTACAAAGAGAGCTCCACCAATGAACTCTCTAGTCTAAGAGTTGTCATGTGTTGGGAGCAGTGAATCTCTCTTCTGCTCTGTCATTATCTATGTTTACATTCTTGTACCCTATAAAAGATGGTCCTCTGGCCTTCAGAGCAGAGAGAGACGTGATTGAGACCTAAGCCTGGTGTTGTCGTTTTATTGTCAGAGGTCTGATTTTCTCTCCCAATCTGCAGATTGAGAAATCCAGAACTCAACTGAACTTAGTCACTCCGTTTATGAAGAGACGGACAAAACACTTTCTTCATCAGCACACATGATTAGTTTCTTCTCCACCTTGAACCTGAACCTAGATTCTAGGTTTGCTGACAATGACCAACCGTTGCTACGTTACAATAAACAAGGAACCAATCCGATTGGCCAACGCTCCTCACTGTTCCACCGTTCAAACTTTTTTCTGTTTCTACATCTTTCAGTTACTAATACTTTTAAGAACGGGTTTTATTTGCCAATCAACATCACACAGACAATGCTAATAGTATAGCCTATTAATATAAATACCCTAGAGTATCCTCTGACCAGCGGTGGCGCTAATACCTCGGATACACATGAAAAAAGGGGCCTGAGGAGAGAGTTCCGGTTTAGAGGGGCCTGAGCATAGATATATATAAATACTAGATGTCTTACGACGGAGTCTAGAACATGCAGTGGCATAACTACATCTCTGACGTTTATAACAAACCAAAAGTTATGGTTATTTAAAAAGTACATACGTAGCACCAACACATTGTTATGGGTGAGCGAGTTGCCTGTAGTAAGATGGCTCCATGTGCGGACGTTCGACTCTGTTGGCCTGCAACGCGGACGAGACATCTAGTATTTATATATATCTATGGGCCTGAGAAGGGACCACTGACATATCTATGAGCGCTGCAGTTGGATAGGTCAGAAGTTGGTTCGATTGCATTGAGGCTCGATTGCTCTACCTGTCCTTGATATCCCAGATGTTAAAAATCTGATTTTTTTAAGCTCTAAATTTTTCGGGTCGAATTTGATAGGCTCAAACATTTTTGGCTCAAATTTTTTCAGCTGGAAAATGTTCGTCTCGAATTTGATAGGGTTGAATTTTTAAAGATATCCTTTTTAAGACTTGAATTTGAGCAACCTGAATTTTATTTTACATTGAAATATAAGGTGCGTTCGACATGACCTCGCTTCATGCAGCACTGCAGCCGGCTGCAGGCGGCTGCAGGCGGCTGACTTGAAACAGTGAATTCTGGTTAGACTTTTTGTCCGACTTGAGACTGCGCCGAGGCTAGGTCACTGTGACGTAGCCATCAAAGTACCGTGAGATCGATTCGAGAATTGCCGGCTGTGTAGCCGAGCGCATTTTCTCAAGAGCAACTGCACGGCTTCAAATGACGACACAGCTATTTCATGATTGGCCAGACTCACACACGACAACTTTGACGCTTGTTTTGTAATTATTCTGACACCTTCAGTTTCGCCAATGCTCAAATCCGGACCAAACAATTTGATTGAATAAACTTTCAACTCCTCCCCGACTGCAAGTGGCTACTCTCGACGGTCGTTTCATGCAACCGCAGTCCATGTCGAACGCACCTATTTTCAGATGAGAGTTCAGTGTTGTTTAAATTTCAATATTAAGTATTCGATGCCTTTTAAAATTCAAAACATTATGGCACTGATTTGCTTCCATACATAAGAATCTTAAGAAGTGTACAAGTGTCACTCATACTAAGGGGCTAAAAATGTAAAAGATTTAGAATGAAATAAAATATAAAATGGCTATAGTACAAATATGGCAACATAGTTCAATATGGCAATATTGAACCTTCATACTGCTGACATACTTTTGTCTGCTATGATCTTGATAACTTCAAACATTTTTCTGTTTCTCAGTCTTTCATTCTTTAATACCTTTAACGCTTAAACATTTATAAAAGTCAATAAGATACTCTTTTCATCGCTCTTTTTTTCTCCCTTTTCAACAGTAAGAAAATATCGCAATGCATAACAATGACAGATATAGGCCTACTTTTAAGACTTTTTCTGACCATTTTGTTTTAAAAGCACTTACCTCTTTTAAAATCTTTGTAAAACCTTCTTTGTTATTCAAGCCATCAAAACAAAATAGTTTCAACTGCATTCAGCAAACACACACATTTTCTTTAGGAAATGTACCTTTCTAGTGTAACATACTTTTTTTCATTCGAATTTGGATGGGTAGTTAACAACACATTCTTCTGTGGAACTTAAAACTCATTTTCAATTCCACTTTACGGAATCTTTAATGGTAACATACAAAGTCACACAATGGCATTTATGGCCTGCCTTACTCACCTTAGAACCACCACAGTTATATATCATTAGCAAAAACAATATTATTGTGAACATTTATGTTGATTGTTTAGTTGGATGAAATAACAAAGTTAGTGTGCGCCATTGTTTTTCAGATTTTATCACATAGCACAAGGATGACTAACATCAAGAGGAAAACATACAGTATCAATAAAAAAAAGTGTCTACATTTATTTCAAGGGTTTTCTATTAAAACAAATTATAGTGTACAACCAAAAGTATGTGTCAAGTAAATAGAAATACATATTTTAATGGTGAGATTCTTCAAAATAGGCACCCTTTGCCTTGATGACACCTTTGCACACTTTTCATTCTTTGAGTACCCCTGATCCCAAAATTATATTTTGATTTCTCTGATACTTTATTACATACAACATGAAACATTAGAAATTGAATTGATAAGTGTTCAAATGTTTGACTGGTACTACACATCTTACAATGGTAGGGTAAGCTGTGTCTACACAAGACATAATGTAACTTCCGCTATCAAATATGATTACAATAATTTTTGTCTTGACCGGTAAGTTAATGCACAGATTCCCATCTTTGATCCAGCACTAGCCAGGTGGACACTTATCCTTTCCATTTCCCTGGTTATATCCTTGCAGTGGTGGACTCAGGTGGCGGTCACCCCCCCCCGGTGCCAACTACGATAGCAAAAGTGCCCTCTTGGATTCCCCTATGGTAGATTAAACATATGGCCCAGTGTGCAAGAAAACGTCATCAAGTCCCTTCTAGGTTGCCCTACCTGTGGAAAGAAACGTAATGCAGTGCCCTCTAGGGTGCCCCTATGTGTGAATAATTTAGTTAAGGCCCTTCTAGGGTGCCCTTTCAGTGGATTAAACATAATGCAGTTCCCTCTGGGTGCCCTACCAGTGGAGAAAACATGATGCAGTGCCCTCTATGTTGCCCTAGCAGAGGAGAAAACATGCATCTAATTTTGACTCAAACATAATAACATCATGACTCTAACGTATTATATTACAGAAGCATTTTTTTGCTCACATTTTCTTTTGATGTCCCTGCCTAAACTGTAATCAAACGTATGTCCCTGAACTGTACATATAGTGGGTTAAGCAAGGGAAGTTTGTATAGTGCATTGTATTGCACACTTCTTGTATGCAGCAAGCTTGTAAGAAAAAAAGTAGCTCAAATGAGGGGCCTGTGCCTCAGCTTTATGTCTAGCAACGCCCCTGTGCCCCACCATATGCAGCTTATGCCCTTTTTATTTTTTCGCCCCCGACGCTCAGATAGCCTGAGTCCACCATTGGATCCTTGTACTTCTTTTGGTAAAGTAGCTACAATAAACCTTAAACATTTAAATGTTCTGTGAAGTTGATGTGGTTAATGTTATCATCCCAGTGACACAAAGCTGGCAGAAGGACATGAACAGTTAAGGTTTAAAACCAAAGTCCAAAATCCATTCACTCCCTATAATAGTTAGTTAATGCGTACAGTATTAGTCTTTCTTCCAGGTAATTGTTCTTTTAGTGCACAAACTTAGGCCAAAAGCACATGTCTCCAGCAAGAAGAGAGATGGTTGTTATTGCAGTTGATAACAGACCAAATAAGAATGCAAATAGTCTGTAATAGTCTATGCAACTAATGGCAGTCCATAATGATCAATATAAAGTTAATGGAGGAATCTAAATAAATGACAACATTGGTCACATGATGGTCACCCTCTCAGGTGAGATGTGAGTGGCTGACACCACTGTGTTGAAGTTATTTTCGGTGCTTTTGGTTTCATAGCCCCTACGGATCCTGTGGAGCTTACAGGCAACACAGGGGAGCAGCAGGAACACTTTTCCCAGGATGACACACACGGGTAGGGCTACAGACACTGCAAAGCTGGGCGGCAGATAGAACCTGTAGGCGTCTTCCTCAAAGGCCTGCTTCCAGCCAAAAAGTAGGACATGGAATGTGGCAATGAGCAGTGCAATGTAGCCAAGGGTGGACTGTCAGACATGGACACAGGCATAACATAACATTATTATCTGTTGTAGCAAAAGTATGTAATAACTGCATGTATTGTACTGTGTATTGTTTATACACTGAAATCAAATGTAATTTCATCAAATCTAAAAGGTCCACTTTGCTTTTGGCCTGCTATATTTAGCCACTCTAAGACTGTAATCATACAGTTTCTTCATAACAGTGCAGTACCTGTATGAAGCTGAACTCCCGCCAGTTGAGGGCACTGTTGACTGAGGGAATGGAGGTGATGGCCAGTAGAGACAGTAGACCAAGGCTCATAATACCAAATGAGACATACATCTCCACCCTCCACACTTCCTCCTCATTCCACGAGTTCTCCAGGTTGGTATGGATCTGAAACTCCCACAAACAAAGATGCACACAGACACAACCACAAACAAACATAGATAAATGTTGACATAACATTTTTACGTAGGTGAAAGGCATGTTTTACATACCAAGTGCAGGCAACAAATTCACAGAACCGAGCATACACAAGCACAAACATTTTTAGCACAAGTAGATCCACAAGTGATTAAATCATAGGTTAAATCAGCTGGGAGTGGCTGATTTGCATAAACCGAGAGACCTAGTTTCTATAGTTTTTTAATTTGGCAGTGCCTTCACATTAAAATTTATTTTATGAATGAATAGGGTATCAATAAAATAGCTACTACTTCTAATATAGTTCACCGGCTGTGTTTCCTCATGGTGTAACAAGGTGAACCATAGCAAAAGCACAACTTGAAATGCACAACAAAATGAAAGGGGAGCTACTGGGGGCCTGCTGCCAAACTAGGTTAACAGGCCTAAGACAAAAAGAATGACAGCTGTTACAATTCGGGCTCTGTTTGGGTACTGTTACGCGCACGCCTAGTGGCAGGGTGAGAGAGGAGGTTTATAGGCCTTTCTCTCTGGTAACTTTTAAATATAACACTTAAGTGGCGCGGCGGCCTTGCACATGGTGGTGATTGGAAGGGGGAGTGATACTGTCCTGATTGGAGACCCGGTAATTAAGGGGAGGGGTTTATTGTTTTTAAACTCCCGGATGGCGGAAAGCAAGGGGGGGAACATCAGAGTTGTTGTGGCGAACTTCAACCCCGCTACCGACCGGTTGCCTCTGCGTTTCGGCTTCTCCCGCTGCTGCCGATCCATGCGTGCCCATCATCCTGCAGCGTATCATCCGCACTGCTGAGAAGATGAATTGCTGCAATCTTCCACCTCTCGAGGACCTGCACACCCCTCAAGGTCCCTAAGGCGAGCAAGAAAGATTGTGGCCGACTCCTCCCACCCTGGACACACACTGTTCCAGCCCCTCCCATCCAACAGGACTAAAACCTCACGCCACAAGAACAGTTTCTTTCCATCTGCAGCTGGCCTCATCAACAAGGCCCAGAACTCCGAACTGTCACAAAGCTCTTCTGTCATCTTAATGCAAATTGCACAATGCTCTAAATCCCATTTTAGTCTTATTTGATATTAATTTTGTACATTGTATAGTAACGGTTAGAATTATAAACAAATATTTAGTGAATTTGTTTTGCAAATGTATAAAAAAAATATTGTACTAACTTTTTTCACTTTGTCATTTTGGGGTATTGTGTGTAGAATTTAGATTGATTTTTTGATTCAATTTTTTTTATTCAAATTTTTTTTTATAAGGCTGTACCATAACAAAATGTGGAAAAAGTGAGGCGTTGTTTTATATTTCCCGATGCACTGTATATACGGAAACCATGTCGACAGTCTCTGTTGTGTTATGTCTTGTAAATATGTATATATATATGCAGGGCCGATGCTAGGAATTCTGGGCCCCCCCCATAGCCGCAGGAACATATTTTATCAGGGGGCCTTAATGTTGCGGGGTGGCAGGGATGGACTGGGGGTGAAAATAGGCCCTGGACTTTGATCCAGACCGGCCCACCAGAACCGGCCGTATATGCCACCACAGCAGCCTTTGCTAATGCATGCACACATAATGTGTTTGATGTGATGCTAGTTTGGGAGTTCGATCCATAATGCAGATTAGACTTTTCACCCAAATTTTTGGGCCTTTATTTGAGCGCAAAATAGTTGAGCTTCATGTCAAATAAACATAGCCGTTTTTCAATTGGTAAAACCTTGTCTAGGAAGGTGATGTCTTTTTTTCTCTTAATTTTTCACTTAAGTCATATCTTTTTTAATTCTCGTGCTGTCAGGGGGTGCTGCCGCACCCTCAGCACCCCTAGCCTCGACTTTTCATTGCCAAATATCAATTATTAGACTATACGTATTATAATTTGTTCTTTATGTTTCTTCTTGACAGTTCCTGACACAATGCTCCCAATTTGTTTATTTTTTTCAATTAACCATTCAACAAGGAGTCACTGGGTATTATTATGTAAAAATCAATGTGTAAGTAATTGCCAATGGTACAGCAGTTCAGTCAAAACAGCCAACGAGTGTCTACCTCACTCACTCACTCACTCACTCACTCACTCACTCACCCCTTCACTAGTATACATCAAAACATTTCTAAATTGGCTTATCAATGCCATAGCTCTCTAGAGAAACAACTTTTCTTTATTATTGTATGAGGACGGCAAGCTGTAAGATTAGCCCCTGCTTAACATTAAAAAGACTCATGTCAACAGACTACCATAGCAGTTTAGTTTTACTTAACACATGTATACTGCTACTGGATTTTTTTTGACAGCGTATTATAACGTTTGGCGAAGTATAACCTTACTGATCTTTTCTGTGGATGATATTCAGTGCATCATTTTGTAATGTCTGCCTTGTCAGGCGATTATTTTACACTGCTGACCACACGTAACGTTTAAGGTTATTGACATTCGGTTAACTCAGTAATGTTAGTAGCTGGCTAAGCGCTAGCTCCTAAAATTAGTCACTCAACATCGTAACGTTGGACGAGGCGAGCTATGCTATTTCTCGTAAACCACAGGGCGCCTGTGCAGCTAGCTTAACACTCTCACCTTTCTTCGAAAACAAATCGCTGATATTCTGGGCCCTGATGTGCTCCTGGCCTCTTTTCTTCCTGTCCTCAATTTTTGGCGTCCCGATTTATGTTTCTGTTTGTCAGTTCTTTATTGATACCGATTGTTCTTTATTGATCGTTACGCGCAAATGTTCAAAAGAGGAGCGAACCATGGACCAAACCAAGGAAGGGTGTTATTGCTCGGAAAATATTAACTTTTTTCACATTTTGCTTGATTTTGTGGCTTTGTTTAAACTCTGATGAATTAGTATGAGTATTAATTATGCATATGCATAATAATTTAGTCATAGAAAGGGAAGCCTACATAGTAGGCTACTGGGATTTTTGTGGGGCCCCCCCTGGGCCGTGGGCCCCTAGAATTGTCATTACCTTTCACCCCTAAACGACGGCCCTGTATATATGTTCAATCTATAATTTTATTGTTTTTGTGTCTGAGAGCTGCTACCTTAATTTCGTTGTACTTGTGCAATGACAAATAAATATATTCTATTCTATATTATATGCAGATTTCATTTCCCAACAGGACTTGGCACCTGCACACAGTGCCAAAGCTACCAGTACCTGGTTTAAGGACCATGGTATCCCTGTTCGCAAACTCGCTTGACCTTAACCCCATTGAAAATCTATGGGGTATTGTGGAAGATGCGATATGCGAGACCCAACAATGCAGAAGAGCTGAAGGCCACTATCAGAGCAACGTGGGCTTCCATAACCCCTCAGCAGTGTCACAGACTGATTGACTCCATGCCACGCCGCGTTGCTGCAGTAATTCAGGCAAAAGGAGCCCCAACTAAGTATTAAGTGCTGTACATGCTCATACTTTTCATGTTCATACTTTACAGTTGGCCAAGATTTGTAAAAATCCTTTCTTTGTATTGGTCTTATGTAATATTCTAATTTTCTGAGATACTGAATTTGGGATTTTCCTCAGTTGTCAGTTATAATCATCAAAATTAAAATAAACATTTTAAATATATCAGTCTGTGTGTAATGAATTTATATAATATACACGTTTAACATTTTGAATGGAATTTGTTAAATAAATCAACTTTTTGATGATATTCTAATAATATGTAATATGACCAGCACCTGTATATCTGTGTGTGGTTTGCCCGCAGCACCAAAACAGAGAGGAAAGTGCTCCGGAGAGTTGTCACCACCACCCAGAAGATTATTGGCTGCCGTATCCCCTCCCTGTAAGATCTTTACAGTTCCTGCTGCCTCAGGAAAGCCCAGAAAATACTTAAAGATACATTTCACCCCGGACACACTTGGATCAAACAGATTTTTTCCAAAAGCAATAGCATCACTAAACACTACTTGATTGCAATATTAAGGAGACGTATTGTGCAGTGAACTGTTGTGTATGTGTGTTATGATGTCTTCTTTTTATTTGTATATATTTCAAAAAATACTTATTTATATGTTATATATCTGTTGCACTTCATTTGATGTTGCACTGAACGGATTGCATCCAATTTTGTTGTACATGTTCAATGACAAAGATTATATTCTCTCCCCATTAAGGGTTCACAAGTGTAGGGCTCTATTGATAGAGACTGTCATGATCAAACCCCTTTGTCACTGGTCACAGACATTCGTCTGGGACAGTCGTTCATTTGCACCAAAGGCACTGTAATGTTAAATGACAATCACACCTTCTCGCGCAAACCACTGGAGAGGTGGTCTCAGCAGTTGAAGGGGAAGGTAAACTGAGGAGGACTCTGAAATTATAATTAAAAGTTAGGTCAAAGCACGTCATATCATATATCACATATCAATATTTCAGAGACAGTAGATGAGTTAAGTGAAATTCAAAAACAAATTAGCAAAATGAAACGCAACTACCCGAGCGAGAAAGAAAAAAGAGGAGAGTAAACGGGCCAAAAACCACTGTCGGATAAAGAGCGCTGCTCGCTTGTGAGGAAAGGGCCAGTTCAAGTACAGCTGATATATGTAAACTCACTTCTCAGGTATGGGAAATGCCACCTGCGCCCGTGAGTAGTTAGCTTTTCGTTGGCATAGCTGGAAGTGCGCACACCTGAGATGTTGGAGGTTGCACATTCGATCCAGAGAGCAGGCGATCATCGGCCTAGTATACTTCTGATGGGGGCGTGCAGGGCTTAATTTGAGCCGGAACACACCAGAAAATGTTCCGGAACCTTTCTTATTGGATCCGGCACCTCCTGTGTCACTATGAAAGATTATTAGCCTAAATGAAAAAAATACTGTTTGTGTAGTGTTCAATGTTGTTATCTGTCTTGTTAGTATTTATTCCCCATTGAAGTTCCACAAAAATATTGTGTAAACACAAGATTCTAAGTGATTCAGTGATTCTTGAGAAGTGGGACAAAACAGTAGCCTGACTGTGACAACCAGGGGCCTGTACTACGAATCAAGATTTGGCGTTAGCGAGGTAACTTCAGGTTTAACCCAGGGTTTTCTGTACTACGAAGGTGGATCACTTGTTATCGGGGTAGATCGCTGGTAACACATGATGAACGGCTAACCAGGGGCCTGTACTACGAAGCAAGATTTGGCGTTAGCGAGGTAACTTCAGGTTCAACCCAGGGTTTTCTGTACTACGAAGGTGGATCACTTGTTATCGGGGTAGATCGCCATGGTAACATATGCTGAACGGCTAACCTGGTCGGGAGCAGGTTATAGTTGGAGATCAGAGATCAACCGGTATAAAAGCCCCGCCCACTAACTCATTTTCGAGGATAATGGCGTTACCGTTCACAGAAGATGTGGAGCTTGGTGCGCGGATATTGAGAGGTGCGCTCAGAACAGCCAAAACATCAGAATCAAAAAGGGTTTTAATCGCCATGAAAGTTTGCACAGACAAGCAATTTGCTTTGGCAGGAAGGTGCATACATTAAACATATAGGAATCCCCAAAAAATAATATGGGATCTAACTATACTAAAAGTACATAGACTAGCAATGCTTAGAATTTGCATATGCAATGCACAGCGTTGCGTTATTTCGCTAAGGGTAGCCTACTTTTATGTAGTGTCATGTTGATATGTTATTCCTATTCAATGGGGTACGTGTCTCCCCTTAAAACCCCTTCTGCTGTCCTTGGGTTGCTTTGACCCATTTTCTTATTATTTCCATATCAAAATGTTGGGTTTCTTTCAACCAAAACATTTCAAACCAAAAAGAACAATGTGTATACGTACAATGATCATTTCACTACTTTTATTCTCTTTTATAGCATTTTTCAAAAATAATAAATAGGTAATTGAAGGAAAGAAATGTTGAAAACCCCCACAAAAGACTCAAAAGACACAACAAAAAAGCCACAAAAAGGTATAAAAAGACCAAAACGTAGAAAAAAGTTTAACAAATACATCCTCATGTGTTCTCCCTTTCCTAGGAACACAGAAATATAATGTCAGTGTAACTAAGTTTAGTGTCATTCATTCAGTCATGTACTATCTCTTCTCATATTCCAGTTTGTCTATCTCCGGCCTTGTTTTTTATTTATTTTTATACTCTATATCGAGTATATATATTTTTTCTTATACTCTATATCGAGCTCCAGGGTTCTGTTATACAGGGCCCTCACATTGTCTGCTCCAACCTGAAACAAATAAAGAACATTGTCCCTTTGTAAGGCACACTTGGAGAAAGTTGAAGGTGTCCATTTGACTACTGTGTTTCAAGGTTCATTGCTTATACCTTGTGTCTTTGTCTTGGCCTTGAAGTGGAGGCCCTATGCTCAGGGGGAGGAAGAAGTTCCTCTTCCTGCTGAGTTTAACACCATAGCAATTTAATCAATTGATTTATATTTGAAATGAGCACTTTAAGGACTTGTGTCTCATGTTCAGACCACCACCATTAGTAAGTCATTACAGACACTTAAATTACAGTATGGCACAGTGGGACGACAGTGGGTGGTGGCAGCAACACCACTATATTTCCTGTCACTACAATACATTCCACTCAGTATTGCTAGTTTATGTACCCTTAGTATAGTCCACATATTTAAATTTAAGGTTCCTATGTGTTTATTGTATGCACCTTCCTGCCAAAGCAAATTCCTTGTCTGTGCAAACTTTCATGGCGAATAAATCCCTTTCTGATTCTACATTTCACTTCAATATTTATAAATAATTGTTGAATGAACATGGTCACATAGATCACTTGAAACATACATATGCCTGGGTTTCCGAGCTGCTGCCACCAGTGTCTGAAGAAATGCCCCCTTCCACTCCTTCCATCATGGGGCGACCCTGGTAGCTTGAGAGGGCCAGCTCCTCAGCAAGAGTGAAGTCCTGTGGAGGAGGGCCCCCCCAGTTGTCTTTGACTAATTTTTCTTCCTGTTGGCTGCAAGCAATTTCATTGTTCTATGGGCCCTTTGTAGCTATACCAATATCCTACAAAAGGTACTGGCAATTAAGCCAGTAAGTATTGCCTACTGCTACTTACCGTTTTGAATTATGTTTTTATTTTTATTTTTTATTTGCTCCCACGATCGTTTGCCAGCCAGGGTTGCAACTAAAATAATAGAGCAACAAAAGTTTAACGTTATGGAATGCACACGTGTAATTATGGTCACATCTTGTGCCTGGGACAGTGATATCAATAGGTCATGTAGGCTATCTTACGCATTTAAAGCGTCTGCTATTTTCTACCAGTTTAGCAGCATTGAATTCGTTGATTTTTGCCTGTATCATATGTCTGTATTCCTGATATGTTTGTGTAACAATATTTCACGCAGGAGGAGTAGACAAAGTTTGTACGATTATTGTCCGGAATGTCCGCTCCTCTTCCGTGACATATGCGGCTCTTGTTTTGTCCGTGTTTGCGATTGGATATACGGTGCAAACACCGCCCCTTTATGTGAACGCGCACATCTCTAGATTAGAAAGATCTGGGTTGAGTTAGAGAGTTGATAACCGCCGTCGTGATACCGTTTATCGTGATTGCGATTGTCTCGCTTTGTGTAGCCGGGTAACTGAGAGTAATCCAGAGCATGTTGATCTTGCTTCGTAGTACAGGCCCCTGGTCGGGAGCAGGTTATAGTTGGAGATCAGAGATCAACCGGTATAAAAGCCCCGCCCACTAACTCATTTTCGAGGATAATGGCATTACCGTTCATAGAAGATGTGGAGCTTGGTGCGCGGATATTGAGAGGTTTTAATCGCCATGAAAGTTTGCACAGACAAGCAATTTGCCTTGGCAAGAAGGTGCATACATTAAACATATAGGAATCTTAAAAAAGGAGATCTATATAGGCTACTAAAAGTAGGCTACATAGGCTAGACTAGCAATGCTTAGAATTCAAATAATTTAGAGAAACATTTAGAGACCGACAAATCCCTTTGGCATTCCCTGATGAGTATCTTTATGCAAGATAGATTCCTAGCTGAGAAAATTATGTATCTTTGCCAGCTTTTTGAGCCGTATGTTGCCAATGTGACACATCGAAGCCGTGCGCTCACAGTCCCACAGATTGTAGCCTATGCATAGCGTTGCGTTATTTCGCTATGGCCTACTTTTATGTAGTGTCATGTTGATATGTTATTCCTATTCGCTGGGGTGTCTCACTGTCTGCCCGTAACCCCTTCTGCTGTCCTTGGGATGCTTTGACCCATTTTCTAATTATTTCCATAGCCTTCCATATCAGAATTTTCCTTAAACCAAAACATTTTTTAACCAAAAAGATGTGTATGGTACCGTACAATGCTCTTCACAAGTTAAATACATGATAATTTCACTACTTTCATAGCATTTGGATGTTTCATTCACTTTTAGGCCTATAGCATTTTTCAAAAAGAATAAATAGGACATTGAAAGAAAGAAATTGTGAAAAACCCCACAAAAGACTCAAAAGGCACAACCAAAAAGCCACAAAAAGGTATAAAAAGACCAAAACGTAGAAAAAAGTTTAACAAATACATCCTCATGTTCTCCCTTTCCTAGGAACACAGAAAAAGAATGTCAGTGTAACTAAGTTTAGTGTCATTCATTCAGTCATGTACTATCTCTTCTCATATTCCAGTTTTTCTATCTCCAGCCTTGTTTTTTTAATTAAAAGCCTCTTATACTCTATATCGAGCTCCAGGGTTTTTTATACAGGGCCCTCACAATGTCTGCTCCAACCTGAAACAAATAAAGAACATTGTCCCTTTGCAAGGCACACTTGGAGAAAGTTGAAGGGGTTCATTTGACTACTGTGTTTCAAGGTTCATTGCTTATACATCGTGTCTTTGTCTTTGCATTGAAGTGGAGGCCCTAGGCTCAGGGGGAGGAATAAGTTCCTCTTCCTGCTGAGTTTAACACCATAGCAATTTAATAAATTGAATCATATATGTGTGTACCCCCAAAATGCTCTCTGAGCAGGCAGACACAGTTTCCTGATCATCTAGGACCTCCACTTGAGAAAGTAAATGGCATATTTGATCAATATTCAGCAACCACATATGGCATACATACTGGCATATGACTATTAGTTTCATGGTTACCTCTATATGGCACAGTGGGACGACAGTGGGTGGTGGCAGCAACACCACTATATTTCCTGTCACTGCAGAGGACAGTTATACATTCCCACTTAGTATTGCTAGTTTATGT
Organism: Mallotus villosus; assembly: GCA_903064625.1. Taxonomy (NCBI): domain Eukaryota; kingdom Metazoa; phylum Chordata; class Actinopteri; order Osmeriformes; family Salangidae; genus Mallotus; species Mallotus villosus. The sequence goes on along the minus strand of CAEFZP010002378.1, from coordinate 61,332 downwards.
ACCCTTAGTGTAGATAGTCCACATATTTAAATTTAAGGTTCCTATGTGTTTATTGTATGCAACTTCCTGCCAAAGCAAATTCCTTGTCTGTGCAAACTTTCATGGCGAATAAATCCCTTTCTGATTCTACATTTCACTTCTACAATATTTATAAATAATTGTTGAATTAACATGGTCACATAGATCAATTGAAACATACATGCCTGGGTTTCCGAGCTGCTGCAACCAGGGTCTGAAGAAGTGCCCCCTTCCACTCCTTTCATCATGGGGGGACCCTGATAGCTGGAGAGGGCCAGCTCCTCAGCAAGAGTGAAGTCCTGTGGAGGAGGCCCCCCCCCCAGTTGTCTTTGACTAATTTTTCTTCCTGTTGGCTGCAAGCAATTTTATTGTTCTATAGGCCCTTTGTAGCTATACCAATATCCTACAAAAGGTACTGGCAATTAAGTATTGCCAACTGCTACTTACCGTTTTGATTTATGTTTTTATATTTATTTGCTCCCACTATCGTTTGCCACTTCCAGGGTTGCAACTAAAATAATACAGCAACAAAAGTTGAACGTTATGGAATGCACATGTGTAATTATGGTCACATCTTGTGCCTGGGACAGTGATATCAATAAATCATGTAGGCTAGTTTACGCATTTACAGCGTCTGCTATTTTCTACCAGCTTAGCAGCAGCGAATTCGTTGATTTTTGCCTGTATTATATGTCTGTATTCCTGATATTTTTGTGTAACAATATTTCACGCAGGATGAGTAAACAAAGTTTGTAAGATTATTGTCCGGAATGTCCGCTCCTCCTCCGTGAAATATGCGGCTCTTGTTTTGTCCATGTTTGCGATTGGATATACGGTGCAAACACGGCCAAACACTGCCCCTTTATGTGAACGCGCACGTCTCTAGATTAGAAAGATCTGGGTTGAGTTAGAGAGTTGATAACCGCCGTCGTGATACCGTTTATCGTGATTGAGATTGTCTCGCTTTGTGTAGCCGGGTAACTGAAAGTAATCCAGAGCATGTTGATCTTGATTCGTAGTACAGGCCCCAAGTCCCCCTGTCTCAGATCAGCATCACCAGAGTACTAAGAGGGCACTCCTTCTTCACACCTGCAAACAATCAAATCAATCAGTCCACTCCCTTCTGCTCTGTATTTAAGCCAGTCACTCCCTTCACTCTGTGCTGAGTCTTGTTAACATTCGAGTAACATTTCCATGCAATATACGGACAGACCCTGTGATAAACTGACATTGTTTTTGCCCCCGACCTCGTATCTGCTCCACCTGAACTATTCCTAGACGCCGTGATCCAGACCCTTGCCTGTCCTGTGGAACCTGACCAAGCCTTGCCTGCATTGCCCAGTCAGCCCCTGTTTGACCTACGCCAGTGACCCGACTACCGCTTTGGATTTCCTCTCTGGCTCTGATATCTGTGTATGACCCCTGCTTGTCCGACCACCCCGTAATAAACCCGCACTTGGATCCACTACCCGTTGTCTCGGGAGTCTATCCGTTACACTGTCGTTGTCATGCTCATAATTCTAGTCAGAATATAAGTCTGATACCACTCCGTTGGGCTGTGAGTATGGGGCGTGTTTCACCCGAACCCGGAAAAAAATGTATCTTCGCTCAATTGGATAGACCTACAACCAATCAGAGCAACGTAGTATGCTGTTTGTTGAAAACAAATTCAACCCAAGCGCTCTTTGGTAAAGTGTTTGGCTGCGTCCCAATACTCCCACTTCACCCTAGCACTTCACACTTCACACTTCGTTCACTGGGGTGTGCCCCTTCACAACGGAGTGTGAAGTGTGAAGTGATTGAAATCTTTACCTGCGAAATGGGACACCACTCTATGCGTCATTGTGACATTAGTAGCTCATATCCAGCTCCACTGTAGGCTAGCTACGTTTGCCAAAAACTCAAGGCAAACAGTGTTCCTATGTTTGCGAATTTGAACACACGTCAGGTCTTCAGGTTTTGGCAAACATATTTACCCACCTGTCATAATAAAATTGTGTTTTTTACATCCTAACGTTAGCTAACGTCAACGTTACTCGCAGCTGCATAGACAGACGTTCATTTGTGAAATAGCGATCTTTTTCTAACAATCGTATTCTACTCAACTGTAAGGAATATTATTTTGCATAATGATCAGCTAGATATCCCGATGTGTTTAAAAAAAAATTAATAGTTATTTGCGAAGATATACAACATTTGTAAACTTATTTTTTGGAGTCAGTCGGTTACCACGGTGTTCGCAAGGCATCCTGGGAAAAGTAATCTTTCCCTTCAGCCGTAGTGTGACTCTGATCGCACTCCGTTTGAAGGGATTGTTTGAAGGGTTGAACAATACTTCCCCTTCGTTCTAAGAGAATTGGGACACCACTTCACTTCACGCGAACGCGCAAACGGAGTGTGAAGTGTGAAGTGCTAGGGTGAAGTGGGAGTATTGGGACGCAGCCTTTGACTGCCACCTACTAGTTTCACACCGTTTAAGCTAGAAACACCGTTAAAAGTTAACTTGATTTAGTCTAAACTGATTTAGTGTGCTATTACTTTTCTCACAGATACATTTTAAAGTTTTTAAGTTATTGAAGTTTAAAGTGCTTAAAAAAAAGAATGGGTTTCAATGGTTCAGAATGTTCAAGTCAAATTCAATTGTGACGTCATGCACTGACAACTGTTTCTCACCGGGTCAATTTTCTACACTGTTTAACACGTTCTTGCTTGAATATGCAGACTTTTTCAAATAATAGACTTGAACTGTTTATACCATTTTGAAGACAAGATGTAGAGCTTTCTAATGATGTAAATATTTATATGATTACGTTAGGCAAATCATCCTTTCTCAAGACGATTTCACGGAGCCATTCTGACCAAAAATTTCTCCTGTTTTAGAAAACGTCATTTTTAACCACTTTCAGTCCAGGTACAGAGGACAGGTTAGAGTGTATGAAATGTGCGTAATTTTGTCATGAATTCATAACAGAAGACAGATTTAAGATAGACTATTTTGTTTAAAAGCTATGACCACTGAAGTGATGAGTGGAAACGCAATTCCTCTCATAATCGAGACTAGCGCGTTCGCTCTCCATAACTAAAAACGGTTCGACTTTGTCCACAATCGACCAAATTGGCCAAACAAGGTATGTACATTGAGCTTAAAGTGTACATAATCTAGCTAGATCATTTTTCTTTAAGCAAGTTTCACTTTCTGAAAGAATCAAGGCTCAACACTGTTCTAGCTGACCGTCACGAACAGCTAAACGGGGGTTCACGAAAGGCTTACTGCAGCTGGCCATACTACGAACAAATGCTTCGTAACTGAAAAGTTTTTACTTTTAATTGACGATATTAAACACAGATGTTAAGAAACTTGTCTTTACTCTAAATATCTTCTCCGTTTTCAATTTGAAGCAGTACATCTAATACAGTAGGAATTCTCCCACGACATCGGCACGCTCCGCTTTGACAATATGTTTTCTCAGTCCACCATACATTAGACGAGCTAATTTTCGAGCACTTTCAATACAAGATATCATACAGGCCATGTTAGAGTTGATAAATATATACGTAATTGTGTGGGCAATGTAGAACAGCAGACAGATTTGAAATATGATCTTTTTTTAAAGTATTTATCTATCTATCTTTTTTTGTAAAGTTATGGCCATTTTAGTGACGAGACTGTCATCATAGCTGCCATAGAACAGCGAAACTAGCTACGTCTATCGTTTGTTACCTACAAACAAATGCAGAGCTGCCAACTCTCACGGTTTCGCCGTGTGACACACGCTTTTGCATGTTTTCACACGCTGTCACGCCACACAACCAATTTCTTACGCCCAAAAAAAAATCTTTTTCAAAGATTTTTGGCCGAAGCGCGTTCGTTCCTTCAGGAGAATACACGGTGGGCCGCTCTGCGCGCTCATAAATTGGTCCAGCAGATCGCCTGCTTTCTCTTTCACACACTGAATAAAACGATATGTGTTAAGTTACTGTGTGACTGACTGATAAGCTAAAATAGGTTTTAATCTAAATAAGCGCATGATCAGACCGTGCATTAAAAAGTGCCGTTTTCAGTTGTCGCCCTCTTTCTCAAACACAAGTGCGTGTAAGGTTGTTGCCACAGAGACAACCCTAAACAATCATTTTTTGTTGTGGAGTTAGCAAGATTTAAGCTGATGCGAAAATAATAAAATGGATGGGGAAAAGATGCCAGGAGGAACTGAAAAAGGCAAGTAAAAAAGAAAGATCTGTCACTTCATAAATCCTGCAAGGGTGGGAAAAATATGTTTTCTCAAAAGCCCTGAATCTTTCAGGTCCAAATCAAATTTGGGTTATAATTTCCGGAGAATATTACAATACGAGTCCAAAGAAATGTTTATATTAGCCTACAGAAAGTTAAAAAAACTATTTGGCACTGAAATTAATGCTAAAAATTGCGCTCGTGTGCTGTGCGTGCTCGCATTCATGTGAAGTTCGGATTTCACCTCGCTTCAAAACCGCGTCTAGTTCCTAGGTTTGGGTTAAGCCCTGATTTTTCGACGTATGGCTCGGCCCTAGGGGATCCGCTGGCTTTCGCCATTACACTGCCAGGCTAAAAATGGGTCCCACTCCGAAAAGTTGGCAGCCCTGATAACAATGACAGATATAGGCCTACTTTTAATACTGTTTCTGACCATTTTGTTTTAAAAGCACATACCTCTTTTAAAATCTTTGTAAAACCTTCTTTGTTATTCAAGCCATCAAAACAAAATAGTTTCAACTGCATTCAGCAATTTTTTTAGGAAATGTACCTTTCTAGTTTTAATGTTGTGAAACGTTAAGTGCATATCTAAGATTATCTCATAGGAATGTCCCTGATTAAAATAAAGAGTAGTGCAAGTCATGACTCAGAATTGTTAACGCAAATGTTTCTTATTTTCTTCCAACCAAAACTATCAACTTCATGATAATGACAGTTTTGTGGACCAGGATGGTTGTTTGGCTATCGATTTTTACGTTTAACACGCAATTTATACTTTTGCATAAGTAGCCTACTATTTGCTACATGCTTTGATAGCCAAACAAATGTCCTGGTGCACGTAACTCTGTCAGGCTATTGCATTTTGTACTTCTGTCGATCAATTTCCTATTTGGGAGTGCTCAAGCCTTCTGCGAGCACAACCATTGTTCTCTCACATTCTGACTCACATATATATTCTTCTTATTTATTTTCCCACCCCTAAGGATCCCTCAATATTTGGCTACATAAACAAAGTTGGTGTCAAAAGGTTCGTCTTGTCAGCGATTGTGTTGCTTGTATTTTTATTTACGTTCCGTTGCACGGTTTAGGAGGTTAAAACGTTTTTGTGTGCACAAAGGTAACTCAGTGTAGCTTACGTCACAACGTCAGCACATGTTAGCAACAACGCATAGACGTGCATAGATGTGCTAGTAAGACCGTTGCACAGCAAGTATCGTGCCGTGGTGTACTAGCAGCATCTTACATTTAAGCAATTCAAGACTAGCATGTACAGTAAGTAATGTCACATTAAATCATGTATTTAAGATCAAGCTTGTGTGGTGCATTGCTGTCTTCATGTCACAGTCTAAACTTTATGTCAAAAGAAACGTTTTTAATTTCCAGTGAGAATGGCTAGCAACAGTAGCTAGGCAAGCTTGCTCGTAGCACAATTTACCAGGGTCAGGTTCTCCACGCAGGGCTAGACTGAGACCAAATGGTCGCATTTGGCATTCTTACTGACAATGATCGCTTCCAGCAAACTTCTTTTGAATGAACCATTTCCCCCTAAATACATGTCAAGCTTATTACGTTTTTGGGGACATATTTTCAGTTAGCAGATGGTCGGTACAGTTTGAATCTTAATTCCATCTAGTCTAAATACTGCCGGTGACAACATTGTTAGAATACTTTAGCTTGTTTCAAAGGGGGTTCCGAATGAATGAATGCAATATGAGTAGGCTAGCTCTAAATGCTTGAAAATATAATTACAAGGGAAAAACCTAAGTTTAAGTCATATAGGTTAGGTTCATTCTACATTTAGCAGACACCCTTATCCAGAGCGACTACTACAGTAAGTACAGGGACATTCTACACTTCACTTTTGTATTTTGAATTGTGAGCAGCAACAAATGTAGGCTATGCTTTTAAATCTATGCAATCTTCATAAATAATAAGTAGCCGTTTTATATAAAATTTACAGAAATATCAGTTGTAAAAATTCCAGTTAAACGGACCCATCTGCAACCGACACAAGCAAGCACACCCTACAATTCCCCCAGAAATTGTACCCTCTCTAGTTCTTGTTAGTTACTGCATCCATTCAGCAACGAAGTGTAGTACCAACCCTTTCCGTTTTGAGTTAATGTGATGTGTTTTTGAGTTAATGTAATGTTGTTTCCCATTTGGGGGAGCGTGTCTTTGTATTGGGGGGATCGGTGAGTAAGTCATCCTATTTGAGGGGAGTTGACTCGTATTTGGGGGGAGTGTTTTCATTTGGAGGATGCACTCATATTAGTGGGTGTGGTTTGCACTTCAGGGCCACCGTATCCTACTGAACAGCTATTCAGTTACATTTAGTCATTGTTTTGGCAGACGCTCTTATCCAGAGTTAGGGTACAATCATTTAGCAATACATTATTTATTTATCAATCATTGGATGCCTATTTGGAAGCCCTTTTTCAACAATTATTAAATGATCAATGTCTTTAGATTTTAAATGTGTCCAGAAATGTAATCAGAAAGTAGCTAAAGAATTTGTCAAGGAGTATTAACCCAACTCCAACCACTGATCTCAACAAGTCTGGGCAAATTACTGAGTAGGCACCAATCAGAAGCTGCATCTATAATATAACACAAGGAATTTCTGTCTGTCTGTGCAAGTACATGATGTAATCTTCAGTCTTTTGAAATAATTAACTATTGGAGAGACGCGAGGCACAACTCGGCTTTAGTGCTTTTTATTTAGAGTTTACCCCAGCACAATAACAGGTTGAAAACCTTAAAGAAAGAAACAGATTCTAAGTGTTCAAATAATAATAGACCACAATCGGTCAACAACAGAAATACAAGTATGCAACTAACACATGGTTCCAAGCTACTCACCAGTGGCGTCTCAGTGGTCTTCCGCTGCATTGTTTGAGCATGGGCGCTTGCACCTGTTTATAATGCCCAATCAATGCAGAGGAAGTCACACTCTACCTAGTGCGCCCTCTGGTGTACAGGCTGTTCAAAATAGAAAATCATACTAGAAACTGTAAATAAGAGATGTGAGGCAAGAGGGTAGGGTTGCCTCTTTCCGACAAAACACCTCCCACTTGACCTCCTGGTGGAAACCCAAGGAGGTCACATCGGTCTTTAGGGATCCTGTGGTGACTGCTGGTCGATGGGCAGGAGGACAACGAGCCGTCTGACATCTCGGTGGAGGATGGTGGCAGGGATCCTGCTTTTGGTTACTTGTTTAGTTGGTTTCTTTGTATCCACTAGGTAACTTGGGTAAACCCTCACATTGGCATCTCTGACAACTCCTGCCTTGTCCTGGTGGACTTGCACCACCCTGCCGAGTCTGTACTGGTTCTTCAGTGCGTTTTGGTCAGCCACCCAAACTACATCTCCAACGGCAACATTACGCTTCTTTGTATGCCACTTGCTCCGTATGAATAGGTTGGGGCCTGCCAGTTGGGACCATTTCTTCCAGAACTCGTTGACTTCTGCCAGAATGGTTTGGAGTCTTTTGTAGGTGTAGCCTTCATAGTCAAAGTTTGCAGGATCACCGCTTGGGCTGGCTCGTCCAAGTAAGAGACAGTTTGGGCTCACGTAGCGGACACAGTCCTCCCTGCTTTGTATCCGGGCGTCTATTGGTCTTCCATTAACCAAGTTTGCTGCCATGAACAGAAATGTTTGGAACTCACTCCAGGTGAAGATGCCATCACCAGCCAGGTTGTTCAAGGCCCTCTTAACCAGACTAACTGCTGCCTCAGCTGCCCCGTTCCGGTGTGGAGAGTCTGCTGGGTGGATTACCCATGACCATTCTGTTCCATTCTTGGCTGCTTTGTCCTCCAGTTCTGACTTGTTCAGCTTGCTGAGGTACTTGTGTAACTCGTCGAGTGCAGGCTTGGCTCCCACAAAGTTTGACCCAGGATCGGACCACATCTTTTTGGGATGACCTCTGAGTGAGGTGAACCTGTGGTAGGCTAGTAGGAAGCCTTCGGAGGACTGGTCGCTGACCAGGTCAGTGTGAATCGCTCTTGATGCCATGCAGCAGAAAACAATGGCCCACACCTTGAGTTTAACTCTTTTCCTCACTTCATCCTTCACGAAGTACGGTCCAAACAGGTGTACTGTACTGTATTCAAATGGATTGGCCGGAGTCGCTCTTTCAGTGGGCAAATCGCTCATGATCTGCTGGCATTGCTTGGCCTTGCGTTTCCTGCAGGTAACGCAGCCGTCAACCACACGTTTTGCCAGTCTTCGGCCCTTGATCACCCACGCCTTTTCTCTCATTCTGAGAAGGGTCCCAGCGATTCCTTCGTGGTTTGCATTGTGGGCCTCTCTGGCAAGCAAGGTGGAAATCCAGGGTTCGAAAGGCAGCAGTGGTACAGCAGCTTGTCCTTCAGTAAACATTTGGAACCTGCCTCCACATACCAACAGGCCACTGCTGTCCCGGTAGACAACGAGTCGATCTAGGGATGTGTCTGTAAATGTTGCACCTTCTTGAGCCGCCAGGAAAAGGTATTTGAGGGCATCCTGACGCTCGACAACTGTAAGCACAGGTAAGCGGTTTGCAACTCCTCCTTCCTTTTTCATCCAGTTGGTAGCAGCCCGCCAGGTCCATGCAATAACATCCACAAGCCTTTGTAAACTGCTGAATCTCTCCACAGTGACAAGTCTATTAACCCAGCCAGCTGGTGCTCTTCTCTGTTTACTTACAGGGCACTTGTCCTTGCTGTCTTGGTCAACCGTCTGTGGTGTTCGTTTGTCCTTGTATTGTTTCATCTGGCTTCTGGTGATAGCAGCTGTGAAGGATTTTCTTTGGAGTCGGTCTACATTTTCTTTGGCCTGGGCTGCGACTTCCCCAGGTGATTTCATAGGCCACTCATCCACTGGCAGTTTCAGGGAATCTGGTCCATTTTGCCATGTAGAACCTTCTTTCAGGTCATCGGTCGTACTGCCTCTGGTGATTATGTCAGCAATGTTTAGGTCACCAGGAATCCACCACCAATCTGTAACTGGTGCAGTCTTTTGGATTTCACCACCACGGTTGGCAAAGAATGTTTGGTACCCATAGCTTTCCCTTTGGATGGCTCCCAACACAGTTTGACTGTCCATCAGATGAACCAAGTGCTCTACTGGCATCCTTGAGTGCCTCTCAAAGTACTTTCGTAGGCGGGCGGCAAAGACTGCTCCACAGATCTCAGATTTTACAGCATCACCTTTCTGATCCAGTGGCGTTAGTTTTGCTTTTGCCTCAACGAAGCGTACCTCAGGTCCATGAGCAGTGTCCCATCTCAGGTACATTACAGCGCCATATGTCCTATCACTTCCGTCAGAGAAGGTGATCGCCCAGGGCTTGCCTGTCCAGTCAGCTGGTGTGAGACTCCTCTGGAACTTGATCTGGCTTAACTCCGAGTATTCCTCAAAGATCTTGACGGCTTCCTCTCTGAGTCCGTCAGAGAGTGGCTTGTCCCAGGTTTCCCTCGTCATCTTTCCCCCACCAGTTTCTTGGAAGGCCTTCCTTACCAGGATTGCCCCTTTCTGCTTCAGAGGTGTCACCAGGCCAATGGGGTCGTAGAGTCCAGCTACTTGGCTTAATAACTCTCTCCTGCTCAGTGGATTAGGCGTCCCAGGCCTTATCTCATCTTTGCAGAGATCATTCCCAAGTCTCATTTTCTTTCTCCTCTTGGAGAAGTTGACCGAGGCCAGCACATACAGCTGGCCTTCCTCCGTCATATACCCAACTCCAAGGGCTCTATTTTCCTCGTCCCTCATCTGGTTTGGAAGAACGAAGGTTTTTCTTTGCGACTCCCTGTGAAGGGTTGTGTCCTTTGACTTGACGTCACCAGACTCCTTCTGCCTCCCACTTTGACCAGACCACAACCAAGGTCTGAGAAAGAAACCTCCTGCATTAAGTATTTCCTCCACTCCTTGAGTTACTTGACTTAGTCTCTCCAAGCTGTTGTGGGAAGTGAGGATATCGTCCACATAACTATCTTCTTCCAGGATTCTGCGTTCTTCTTGCAGATGAGCAAAGGTAGGTAGCCTAGCTGTCTCTCTCATGGCCAGTTGAGCGATGCACCCTGCTGGTCTATCACCCATGTTTACTCTGGTGATGGCGTATTCTTCAATGTCATCCTCAGGATGGTCTCTCCAGAGAAACCTATGCAGATGCATTTCGCGATCCTCCAGCCAGACAGAGTTGTACATTTTTCTGATGTCTCCTAAGGCAGCATGCACACCTTGCCTGAATCTCAGCAGGACGGCTCTGATGGGATTGAGCACGTCTGGTCCTTTCAGAAGAATGTCGTTCATACTTAGCCCTTTGAATTTCTGACTGCCGTTCCACACCAAGCGAAATGGAGTCGTTACAGAGCGAGGATTTGGGGCAACCAGGTGGCTTATGTACCAAACAGAGCCTTTCCACTCTCTCCTCATCTCGGCTGTGAGTTTGATGGCAGCACGTCGTTCCACCAACTCATGGACTTGGGCAGTGTAGGCCGTCTTCCACTCAGGCGCCCTCTCCAGCTGTCGTTCCGTCCTCAAGAAAGTGGCTTTGACTGCACTTCGGTTATCTGGGAGTGTAGCAGGATCTTGTGTCCATGGATACTTCGAATCCCAGTGTGGTGAGTTTATATGACCGTCTTCCTTCACATAGGTAAGTCCTTCTTTTATTATTTCGAGTTCCTTCTCCTCTGCCAGGGTCATTTCTTTGCCTCCAGGCTGACAGGTGCCACATCGACATCCTCCGCATTTTGGTTCGCAGGAAGCACCAATGCTCTCCCATCTCCACCATTCAAGAAAGTCAAGGGCCTTGGCAACTGTTAGCATCGTGTTGCCTGGCTTCTGTCGGAGAGTGTGCTCGAGCTCCGTGTGCTTGAGCTCTGTGTGCTTGATCTGCTCATACTTGACTGCAGCCGTTCGCATGGATCGTGCAAAATGAGTCCTGGACTGGTGTGTTGTAATTTCAATGTGCTCAAACAGGTCCGGGTGAGCTCCACCTACTGTCTTCCCCAAAGGGCCTTCCCACAAGACAAGGTCCCCAGTTACTCTCACTCTTTGGGGAGCAAGTCTTCCCTCACGGTGATTTATCAGTAGCTCGACTTCTGATGGTCTTTTCAGTTCCTCTAATCCGGCTTCTGGGAAGAATGTGTGAAGCTTTGATGGTTCGACTTTTTTGTGAACTTTGGCGATTTCATCCAGTCCATAACAAACCAGTTCATGTGCCTTCACCTTACCAGTGGCTGTTTTAATACGCACTCGGAGTAGGTATCTTTTTGTTCCAACGCTCATGGTCATCCCCCCGACCCCATACAGGACCAAGGTCACCTTCTCACTGCGCAGCCCAAGACGGTCAGCAGCCTTGTGGGTAATATAGTTGGTATCGGACGCCAGGTCTATTAGAGTCCCAATCTTCTGACCTGCGTTGGCTGTTACCTCCATCAGCATCAGAATGACTGGTAGCTCAGAAAGTCCATGCTTTTCCAGCAAGTGAGAGTTAGCATCCGTCGATCTGCTTGTTCGCATGTTCCCGTTGGTGAAGGCCTTTTTGCACCTCACTGCCATCTCAGGAGATAATTCAGCCATAAACCCCTCCAGCTCGGCGGTTAGATAATCCCTGCTCGCACTGCTCCTTTGGTAACTGGTGAAACAGAGGAGGTAGTGATGATCAGCAGAGCCTCCCCTTCTGCACTCCTTGTTCCTGCAGAGGTATGCATCTCTGCAGTCTCCGGGCTCTGAATGCCAGCCAAGGCACCTTTTACATGCGCCAAGCCTCTTCAATGTGGCCATCTTCTCAGGGACTCCGAAAGACTTGAACTTCTTGCAGAAGAAGAGATTATTGTGATGCCTTTCTTCACCACACAACCCACACGTACCCCCAAGGTCCTTCTTTGTGGCCTTGGTGGAGGCAAATCTTTGCTCTGGCCTTTTTGCAGGGTAACTGGACATTTTATTCGGTACTTTGAGTTGCTCCAGCCTCTCCAGAATACCTTCCTGCTTCTTCAGAAAGGTGAGCAGTTTGTCAAAATGGTTGTCCGTAGTCACATCGTTGGCAGCCTCTAGCATATAGGTGAGCCAGTCCCTCTTCACGAAATCCGGAAGCTTACTTTCTATTGTCTTTATGACGAGTGGATTCTTGATTGCACCAGTGTTGGCCAACTCTGTAAGGTCTGCGAGAGCCTTTTCGACCGCCTGGATCAAATCTATGACCTTCCTTGGCTCATTCCCTCTGACAGGTGGTATTTTTTCCAGGTCTTCCAGGATCTCAATGGCTATGAAAGTTTTATTGCCATACCTGTTCTTGAGTATTCTGAATATTTCCTCTGCAGAGGGGTAGGTCGCCAGTGTCAGACCTTTTACAATCTCGCTCTCAATGCTGTCCAGGAGTTGAATCTTTTTTACCTCCCTTGATCCAGTAGGTTCGCCTTGTCTCTGCAAACTCTCCCAGTCCTTCCTCCATCTGTGGAATTCCCTCCTGTTTCCATTAAACGTGGGGAGTGAGGTGGGTCTCATCCTCACAAGGGGAATAAATGGTCCAGCAGTCAGAGGTGCCCCATTCCTCCTGGTTTCTGCAGTCTCCTCTGCTCGTCGTGCAGTGACGAATTCAGCCCTTCTCTGTTCAAGTTTACGTTGCATTGTCTTCGTGTTTCGAATCCTGGCATTGAGCTCCCTTCTCGCCTCTTCTGGCATCCAGCGCTCCCAAGCCAGCATTGTGTCTATGACCCCTTTAAGCCTTTTATCCAGAAGAGTCATGTGGACATCATAGCCTTCAACATTGCTACCCAACACAGGTAGGTCACTCGCAACTTGTCCAATGTCCTCGGCCTCCTCAATTGCTGCATCAACTTCCTCCTTGCCATACCTTGACCACAAGTGATCCCGTACAGCCTCTCTTGCAAGTTTGAGCTTCTCCCCAGCCTCTCTGGCTGTTTTTTCACCCTCCTCTTGCTGTTTGAGATAGTGTGCATCCTCCTCTTCCTTTGTTGCTTCTGACAGCAGTCCTTCCAAATAATCGTCGTTGGCATCACATAGGCCTTTGAAGCATTCAGACAGCTTGTTGAATTCGTCCTTTAAGTCCCCTTGGACCATTGTCTCTGCGTTTTCCATGAGCATGTTGTACTGTCGTGTGAAGAGGCTCTTTGAGGTTGTTCTCCGCTTTTTGAGCTGTTTAATGGTCTTTTCCTCAGCCATTTGTTGATCTCGCGCCCACACACTTGAATTCCTGAAAGCCGTTTATCTTCCTTCGTCCTGTTATTTGTGGTGCACGTTGGTTTTCAACTGTTCACACCAAGCGAACTGGAGTCGTTACAGAGCGAGGATTTGGGGCAACCAGGTGGCTTATGTACCAAACAGAGCCTTTCCACTCTCTCCTCATCTCGGCTGTGAGTTTGATGGCAGCACGTCGTTCCACCAACTCATGGACTTGGGCAGTGTAGGCCGTCTTCCACTCAGGCGCCCTCTCCAGCTGTCGTTCCGTCCTCAAGAAAGTGGCTTTGACTGCACTTCGGTTATCTGGGAGTGTAGCAGGATCTTGTGTCCATGGATACTTCGAATCCCAGTGTGGTGAGTTTATATGACCGTCTTCCTTCACATAGGTAAGTCCTTCTTTTATTATTTCGAGTTCCTTCTCCTCTGCCAGGGTCATTTCTTTGCCTCCAGGCTGACAGGTGCCACATCGACATCCTCCGCATTTTGGTTCGCAGGAAGCACCAATGCTCTCCCATCTCCACCATTCAAGAAAGTCAAGGGCCTTGGCAGCTGTTAGCATCGTGTGCCTCGCGTCTCTCTGGGTCTATCCGGGTCTTGCCAAGTGGATGAATGTATATTCATGCATTAGTTAAACCATTAATGAACGCTTATTCATTCACCATTATTGTAAAATGTTACCTAAAATACTTTTTGAATTCTCGATTTCCCAATCAAAATGTAGGAAATAATCTGAATGTCCTCCACCTAATTACATTTTTTATTTTAAATCTCACTTATTGTAGGCGATGTATGTAATTATTTACACAGTATATATCATATAATATGTACTATATATACAATTGTATACAACTTTGAACCTAATTTTCTATTTGTGCAAACACTATTTAAGTTAAAATGCACTTTCTAAATCCTTGAAAATGAAAACAACATTTGACTTTTCATTTTCAAAGACTCGAATGTGCTGTGCAGTGGACAGTATTCAAATACACAGTGCCCTCGGTCAATCGCTTTACCATTTTCAAGTCACCACATTCCATTAGGGACAAACTTAGATCAAGACCTCTCATCAAGGCATCAAATTTTCTCCGCAGCCTCTCAGAGGAGCCACGATAAAGCCGTCACGCACATACTGCGAAAGTCAGGTTTGGGTAGGTTGCCTATGATGTCCGGTCTACAGAGAAAATGTGATGTTTCATTTGAATATTGTCTCAAATAACACTTACATATTTGTTAGTATTATAATGCTTTCAGAAATTGCATTATTATTTTAATATAGTCCCCTATGGGCTTCCATACTAGGTGGTTGTCGACATATCTACCTTCAAAAATACTTCTAATGACTTCTAGGCTACTACTGTCTAGTGTGGATAAATAACACCGCTCCTCTCTACCTATCTGAACTTCTTCATCCCTACTCTCCTATTAGATGTCTTCGTTCATCTGACCAGGCTATGTTGGTGGTCCCTCGTGTACGGCTCAAGCGTAGAGGAGAGCGTGCCTTTTCTGTGGCCTGTCCTAGATTATGGAACTCCCTGCCATTAGAGACTAGGATGGAACCCTTTTCATGATTGCTCTGGGGTTTATGTTTGTTTATATTTTATGGTATATTTATATTACTCTCTTTTTTAATAATTCTAATTATAGCTTCTTTGAACTCTATTTTATGGTGTACGTGTGTATTTTTAAGTGTATATGTAATGTCAATCGCACTGTGAAGCACTTTGGCCAGCCGTGTGGCTGTTTGTAAATGTGCTATATAAATAAAGTTGAACTTAAACTTGTGGATAAATAATGAAATCTCAACATTGATAAACTTTCGCGACACAGCGTCACAAGAATACATTCACACATTCTCACACAAGAATGACCAAAGAGATATAAGCGCTCACTCAACCTCTCTCTTTCTCGCTCTCACACACATATTCTCCAAACCACACCCACCTGTTGATAGGCCATGTTGAGCAGCAGGTACCTCTCAGACCTCCTCATAGGTAGACAGAGGCTGTAGAGAACATGAACACAGCCCAGAAAGAAGCTGAGCAGACCCAGCTGCTTCCTGCTTTGCAGCCATCCCTCCAGCCAATGAGGGAAGCGCCTGTACTTAGTTCTGTAGTACAGCTGGTGGACAGCAGCAATCTCGCCCCCCAGGTAGACCAACGCCAGCATTGTAATGGCTACAGTGGGCAGTGTCCGGTTCACTATCTCCATGGGGATCTTGTAAAAATAGCTTTGCTTGCTTTTCACATAAGGGTAGACGATGTCACGCACAAAGGAATACGCAAAGAAAAATATGGAGAGGGACACTGCAGTGAGGACAGGGCCTTTCCAGGCAGGGAAGAGACGCAGCGGTATGTTCTCAATCTCTCTGGAGGATGACAGGAAGCCCATGTCCATGGGGAAAAAGTTGAGTTGCCGTGCAAGCTCTAGTACTTGCTGGCGGCCCTCTGTTGAGTTACTGCAGATGTAGACCTAGAGGACATGGCCCATCAGTAAGGATATGATGAGTTAAAATTCTCTCCATAACATTATTTGGCCTAAATTAGCAAGGTTGTCTCACACAGATCTTGGTTCTCTAGGTGTTAGATCACCATAAACAACCGAGACCTTATTCGTTTGAGTATTTTACTGTGTTGTACTGTACATACTTGAACTAGAACATATTACTATATTGTAGGTTTAGAGAGAATAGTATTCTCAAGAAATCGAAATAATGAATGTGTAAGAGGTTAGAAAAAAAGAAGGCACAAAGTGCAGTATGTAAACATTACAATGTGGTCACTGGAAATTGTCGTTGTTAGAACAGACATCTGTTTTTGTAATCGCCAACAGCCTTATGAAGGTGCTTCTCTGGTTCAACAATTTGGCTAGTTTTACATTTTAAAATACGTAGTCATGATGTTCAGTCACAAACTCATTTGGAATGATTCCACTACGAAATGTAAACAATGATTTAGACTTAAAATATGTGGCATGGCTTTCTTGGATTTCTGAATATGAGACAATGATTAAATCACTGATTAAATAAGAGTGAAAGATGACTATGTGCATGTCTGCCTCTGTATTGCCCTATTTTTTGGTCTCATGGTATGTGCAGTTTTGCAGGAGGCAACTCCCACCTAATAAATACATCCTTTAACCCGTAACACTTCACCTGTCTGCTGGCATCTTTGGGCCCAGCCTGCTGCAAAGCCCAGGCAGATATCACATTGAAGCCCTTCACCACGATAGACTCTGGCAGGAGGGAGGCCAGGTATTCTGCGTTCGATTCCGGGTACTGGTTTACCCTCCTGTTATTGCTAACATCTATCAGGACCTTGCCTGACAGCAGGTGTTTAATGTCCCAGAGAACTGCTGGGTAATGTTCCCGCCGTATTGCCAGGAAGATGATGCCAGCCTTCCCCACAGCATCCTCATGATGTGTCACATCCACTACGTGTGGGAAGAAATCAGCAGCACGCTTGGGTTGGCGGCTCCCCACCACCACGTGAAAGCCACAGCGTAGCAGTCGAATGGTCAGGCACTTGGAGAAGTCACCAGAGCCAAGGATGGCTACCGCTGTCTTGGAAGTGATACAGTGCTCGTCAGACCCATTCTTCAGGCCATTGGGCAGGAGGGTGGCAGGAGGGTGGGTGGAGGTAGTGTAGATGGGGTCGGTGGTGCTGCCCAACATGGAGATGACATCCATTCTGCAGGCCTATGGTCAGCTCACCCAATCCCTAAAAATTCCCAGCCTCTGTTGGGAGTAGAGAAAAAGGGTGGGTTAGATGCCAACTGAGGCCTCAATGGCTTTTCTTGAGATTATTTTATATATATTAATTTTTTCGTTTGTCAAGTTGAAGAAAGTTCCTGTATCTCGACGTGGTCGAGATACAGGAACTGACATCCCCACCATGTTTGTCCCTTCTTATCATTTGTAGTTCTTATTTTTTTACTAAAAATCCCCCCCCGCCCTACCCTAAGTCACTTACCTGTTTGCAGTCCCCCCATCCATCCACCAATGAATGTTGTGTCTTTGGTAGCATTTTGTAGTGGAGATTAGATTTGGTACAAGTTAGATTTTACTAATTGCATTACTGTATAAAGTTAGAGGTGCGCTATTTGATAGATTTCACCGTTCCCCCTACCTTGGGCTTTCAGTGGGGAGACCTGAGGCCAACCTATCCCCGCCCCCCTACCCACTAGTACTTCTGAGTGGGAGACCTGTAGGTAGCTTGCCTAGCTCCTAAACTAAAATCAATGTACCCAATCTAACCAGGTGAATTGACCCACAGTCCCATGCCGACTTATATCATTGATGTGACTTGCAAATGAACGATAGAAAACTGATTTCAAATCAAATCCCCCCCAAAATGTATAGCCCCTTTTACACGCAGGCATGTCACAGAGGGCTTCACATACGCCCATAGAACTGCCCCTCACTATTGAGATTGTTTTTGTTGGTGCAGGTGCCCTGTGCCGCCCCGGGCGGCTGCCCATATTGCCTATGCGTAAATCTGCCACTGGTGGGGGGCCTTGGCCACGTAACTACCTGCATCTGGCTATGGGGGAGCTGGATTTTTGATATTGTTAACGTTGTTTATATCTTAGAATCATTTTATTGGTTGGCACTTCCAAGTCACCCTGTGTCAAGTTGCAACACGCCAAGCTACACTTTCTTAACAAAACGTTTGTGTAGTCTTTGTTGAGCTGTCTAGTCCATCTTCCTTTCCCCCGTCTTTGTTAGAGAAGGGCTAGATAAGATACCCATGGGTCTACACCTCTTCACATAGGAAAACATCTGTCTAAATACGTTAATGTCACCATTCAGTTCAGTTTATTGAGCATTTGGTTGCAGCTATCAACATAAGAAACAAACAATTCATACAACCCGAACAAACACATAAAACTTCCAAATTCAATGTATTCCCACTAACATTACCTACAATTTAAAAGTTTTATAAAAAATTTGCAACATAGGATCTATAAAACAACAATGTAGCACTAATGTTTTACCCTCACTATTGCATCCTCTATACCCCGCTTAGCCCTATATGCAAATTAAAGGGCGTCTATGAAACACTAGGTCCTTTGCATAAATTCTCTTTTTACCAACTTCTCAAAACATTTAATAACTTAAATTCAGTCAACACACTCAAGTGATTGATTTCACCATTTATTCAATTGAAAATAGGTTTGACTTTGGCGAATTGGAAGCATGGTCACACCAATTATTTATAGTAAGACGCTCTGGATAATAATGAACAATAATGAACCTGTATTGAATACAGATGTGCACTTTAAAGTAAGTAAGTAAGTGTACATTTTCTGTATAAAGCACAGTCTTAACACAGCAAGGCTGACCGAGGTGCCGAACAAAAGCACAAAAATAATAATACAAATAAATAAATAAAAACACTATAAAATACATAGTAAAAACAAAATACAAAACAGTCAACAACAGCAAAACAAGTAACATCACAACTCAAAAGTACGCAATAATATTTTAAAACATTCTAAACTGGACAGGAAGCCAGTGCAAGGAGGCCAAGACTGGGGTAATGTGGTCAAACATCCTAGTGAACGGACAATTAGCTAGCAATGTAGGCTATCTAACGTAGCAAAAACAATGCCTAAGAAGTTAGGTAAGATCACTTAACAATGTGCTACGAATTGAGTTATGAGCTGTTTATTCTAATGTTTAGTGTGATTTAGTGCACTATTTATATTTATTGAGAGATGAATGCCTCCAATCAAGTTTGTGTGAGAGGATAGATAGATTTAATTATTGTAACTGAAATAATCTGGGAGTTGATAAGAAATTGGATGAAATAATACACAATGTCAAGGCACCATCAACCAGAGTATAACGTGGTTAATCTATTCATAAAGTGAATGTTTATTAAGCATTCTATGAGTAAGAGACCATTATAACGGTAAGTCCATGTGATGATCATCAACAGCTTACTGTGTATGTAGGTATTGTCTCTGGCCTTTGCAGTCTGGCATTGTTAATGATTTTGACATGAACTAACAAGGAGATACAGTGGCTTGGAGCTGGATGTCAGACCTCTGGATGATTTAGCTAAATGAGAGACCATTGGATGAGGTACCTGGATGGGAGATTACTGGATGAGGGACAACTGTCTGTTTTATACATAAACACTTAGAAAATGTGAATTAAAATGTTGTTAGTTGTTAGCGTACTTGTGTGTATGGAAGTGTAAATAATAAATGCACTGTTAAATTCACCCATTTTTATACAGCCTATTGTACTTGTATGAAAGGTTTATTGAGCAGAAATGTCTCTGTTTATATTTAGTTTTCATGGTGCTGACATTCTGCTCATCTTCATGTAAGAATAATTAAATATTCCCCCGTTAGAGACTCTATTATGATTCTTAATGCCAAGGACAGCTACATAGTTTATTTTATATATGGTGTCACAACTGTGGATTATTAAAGTCAATGAGGACACATCAGGATGATTTTTGGTGGGGTGGATGTATACACTTTGAAGTACAAGAAATGTATTGTACGTTTGTATTCCATGAAGCTCTGCAATATATATATATTTTTTTAAATATATATATATTGAGGAAACAACAGTAGACATTTGATTGCAATAGCCATTTGATCTGCTAATATTCCCCCCAAAAAGGCAGCTTGAATAAATTAAATTGACCTTAGAACAATTTTTATCTCGTCAAGGTTTTGAAGGACATATGGATGTCAGTCTCAGCCCTTTGGTGTCCTCGAAACGCATAACCCTGCAATTTAACCTGTGGGTCGATGTTGTAGGGTGTGCAATACCATTGGGCGATATCATTTTGTATTAGTAACCTTGACACATATGTTTTTGAATCGGGCGATTAAAAAAATAAGTAGGCTATTGCTAATTAGTGTGGCTTTGGAACATATACCGACAGAATTAAACAGAACATGGCGAAATGTTGTCTATAACAGCCTTGTTGTGGAACGACCTGATTCGTAAGGTTATAGCCTTACCTTTCATGGAACTGCTGTGGAACGTCCAGAACGAAGCAAAGCCAGATGAACACCAGTCTCCCCTCCCTATCACCGCGGTGGATTTGCTCCTTCTCCAGCAGCGGTTCGAGAACACAGACGCAACCGATGCCTCTCGAGCAGGCAGAGCACGTTCGTGAATCACACCACTTGCAGCATCACCCACTTGCAATGCAGACAGGTACGGCTACGACTGTGAAAAACATCAGTGATGTCTCGTACATTTAGCTAGGTACCCTTGTAGTAGCCTACTCAATCACCAATTTGTTTTCATAACTGTTATGTGGCACATAGCCTATTTCTATTCAAACACATGGATGAGATTAAATTACATATGTAGAAATCAGTGTTGGTGTTATTCGGAAGGTGGTAGGCTACTTTATAGGCACAGGGCTCTCAAGTTTTGAAGACGGGCAAGAGTTGTGAGAGGTTTCATTAATAACATTATTATTAGTGTTTTTTTGTTGGTATTAATAATTGCTCTGACTTTCAGAAGAAAATATTTGACACAAGGCACTGACAATTCAACCAAATACAAAGTAGGCTATTTATTCAATGTATCCGTGTGTGTGTGAGAGAGTGAGTGATACTGGTGTGTGTGTGTCTGTGTTTGAGCTTGTACATTTTCCTTATTTTGTAGATATATGCTTTACATATATGCTCTCCAGCTGTGTTGAATCTCTGACTCGTGGTCTGTTAAACTAACAGCCATCCCATAAGGTAAACACACACCGTAGGAACTGGATCCTGGTAATCAGTTACAGTATATTGTTTGTGTCAAACAAGCTGTGAATTTGTTGTAACTCTGTAGTGAATGACGGGGGTAGTTATAGGGGAGTGGTCATGCAAGCGCTGCGCTGATAATGAGGATGGGAGTGTCAAGAGGTGTGTAAAAGGGGAGAAGATCGTAGGGGAGTTGTTACCATAGATATATATATCTATGGTTGTTACGGTGGGTTCACACTGCAGCCTTTTTTAACGCTCCCCACCGCTTGCCTTCCCACGGTACACCACGCTCGGGGGCGTGTCGGGGGCGTGTCGGAGATGCAAAACTGTAGTTCTTAAATCACTGTTATGTAGTTTGTATAATTTCATGGCAAAATGTGCAGACAAAATACAACTTTTACACACATTAAGCAAAAATCTGATACGCTTTCTAGATCTGACATGATCTTATCTAGGCTACTGCACACAATAGGTGATCTTTTTCCACACTTTTTATTAGGCCGAGTGAAAGATTAAATGCCACGCACTCTATGTAACCGGTCTTGTGCACGGATACACACGGATACGGATGGATAGACTTTGTTTATGGTTCTCCGAAGGCTGTGGGTGCTGAAAACAATTCACCGCCAGAAGAGTAGGTGGCACTGCGATGCTAGCTAGGTTATCGAAAAGTCGGAGCAAATTTAGAAATGAGCCGTTTCATCAATAAAATAAGCACAGTTTCAGCAACTACACTGAAAAAAAGTCCTTTGAATTTACCTGATTTTAATGTGGACAGTTCGGTCCCACATGATCAGAATGTGGCTAACTGACACAACCTTTCTCTTTCTCTATATTACTTATTTCTTGTCAAACCAACATATTTTATTTACATTAGACTGCCTTTTAAAATTGTGTTAACTTAACATATTATTTTTATGTTAAAGTAACATGAATTTATTGTGTAATATTAAGTAATTTCATCATGTCCAGGATACATGATTTTAGAATGTAACTGCAACTTGATTTCTTAAGGCTAGTATTATGTAAAGGTATTATGTAACTTAAAGGCAATTTCATCATGTCCCTGGTACCTGAGTGGGGTCTTTAAATCTAACATGATTTGTAAAAGTTAATTCTATCCAAATGTATTGTAGCCATTGATTCCTTGTTGTGAGTCAGAGTTTTGTACTCAAGTTTTGTATTACTATTTAGAATACAAAAGAAGCTTTAAGGGTAACTTCAGTTTTTTCTTGAGGATTAAACACAAAGAGAACAATGTTTTCTCTTAAAATGATTGTCATAATCGCTTTACAAATGAAAAAGCTGTTAATCTGGAATAGCAGTACCAAAGATGCCTTTTGTGGACAGCTGTCTTACTAAAAGAGACTGTTGTTTAGAGAGAAAAAAAGGAAATGCAAATCCTGTCCAGTTAATTCAAACAAACCTAGCCATACCAACGATGCTTTAAGGAACAACTACACCGTTTGGCTGACAATGTAGCATTAGCTGTTGCGACTAATGTCTCTGACCCTTTCAGTGGAAGAGCCTGTTTTTTAAAGCAAGTGCTTTGTTGGAAAGTTTCCCTCCATCAAGTTCCATAAGAATTTTTGGTACAAACCTCAAAGGTATAACGAAGGTCACCAGGGTAGCTGAAGTTCAGGGCATACATTAGTCCAAACAGCATTGCAACAGCTAATGCTACATTGTCCAGTTCTTGCAACACCTTGATGCCTTCAAGGACAATGCCGATGTCCTCTGGTTCACCAGAAACATGTTCTTTAATAACATAGATGCCCACAGTGGTGTCTTCTATGGCCTCATTGATGGCGCCTTCACCCATGCCCTGTTAGAAAAAAGGCCAGTAAATGAGACAAATCAAGAAACAAATTAATTAACATTGAATCACAGAGACAATTTTTTTTGACAGAACAGTAGTTGAGTGTGGGAAGATATATAGTGCTGTAACTACAATTAATTTAACCAATTAAACTTTAGATGTTTTCTTGTTTATTTAAATAATTTGTATAATAAGTAATGTCTCACATTTGTTTAAGGTCCTATGGCATACTGTTGGATGCTTTTATATACGCGGCGCGTCCAGGCGCTTCACAGCCAGTGTGTCCCAGGCGTTAGGCAGGTTATACATGTCCCTTTCCGCTCGCCATAGAAGCATATATCGGCCTTAAGGAGACTGTCGTTTGACATCTACTTCTGGATAAGTTGCTACGTCGTCGCACCTGCTTGTGGATAACGTCGTCGCCATACTTTTAAGTAGCCTACTATGGAAGCAAATCAGTGCCATAATGTTTTGAATAAAAAAAAATCGAATACTTAATATTGAAATTTAAACACATCGAATACTTAATATTGAAATTTAAACAACACTGAATTATCATCTGATTATATTTCAATGTAAAATAAAATTCAGGTTGCTCAAATTCGAGCCTAAAAAATTCGATTAAAAAAATTTCAACCATAAAAAATTCGACCCTAAAAAATTCGAGGCTATAAAAATTCGACCCTAAAAAATTCGAGCCTATCAAATTCGAGCCGAAAAATTCGAGTTAAAAAAATTCCGATTTTTAACATCCGGGATATCAAGGACAGGTAGAGCAATCGAGCCTCAATGCAATCGAACCAACTTCTGACCTATCAGAGCACAGACCTCTTCAGTCAAGCCCTCCGAGCAAGCGGGAAACCTTCAAGCTCAAGAAGAAGAGGAAAAGAACGATGGCTACCCGTGACAGCAACCAGGCTTCTGTGAGTCAAATTTCGATGTGATCACATTTTATTTAATTGATATAGAGCATTTCATACCAAAAGAAAACGCAAAGCGATTGAAGCACGGTGGCCCAGTACTGTATGGAACCCCACATCCTAGCCAGTTGATCAGTTTTGAGCCAGTGTGATCCGACTGGCCCAGGCAATGCTACTGTAGCGACAGTTTGAAAATACCTGTTCATTATTCAGTTGATCATATTTCATAAACACTTTCCTAAGATTTTACTATTTTTCTATGAAGAGAATTTAGAAAAGTAAAGTCAAACTAAGTAAACTTTGGGCAAGACATACTACTAATTCAAGGCCAGTTGAATTTATAAGTGATGACCTGGAGTCAATAATAAACGTCTAAATGTTGAGCCCTAACTTAAGTGCATTATAACCCCTGGAGGGAAAATAATAGAAGTCGTTGCTTATCTTTTTGACACATTTTCTCTGTCTTAGGAAGTGCTGCTTGACCATATTTTGGGAAGACTCCGCTCTCGTCTAGAGCACATTATTAGCCAATTGCCTTTGGATTTGGACTACTTAGAGTTCGCTGTCACACAACAGTATGTGTTTTTTAAATGCCGTATCCAGTCGGGTGACTGCTTCTCCAGCAATTGTAGATGCCCTAACATCACTACATAGGCTTATAAACCTGGAAAAGTTGAACAGCGAACTTCAACGGTGCAATTTGAGCAAGGACTAGTTGGACGACCACGAATGGTCCTCTCTCCGGAGTACCTCAGCAGTCTTTTGGACCTTAACTTGTCCATCCCTTGCATAGCTGCACTTTTGGGGGTGTCAAAACGAACAGTGCATCGACGTATGGCTGAGGCTGATATGTCAGTCAGGACACTGTACAGCACTCTCACAGATGAGGAATTGGATCGGTGTGTGAGAGACATCAAATCCAGGCAGCCTCACTCAGGTTATCGGATGGTGAAAGCCCTTTTGCAAGCTCAAGGACTGCGGGTTCAGTATGACCGCGTCAGAGCTTCCATGCACCGCATCGACACTGTTGGAGTCATATCACGTATGACCAACTTGGGTTGCATTGTCCGAAGAACCTACTCGGTTCCAGGCCCCCAGTCCTTGATGCACATCGACACAAATCATAAAATCATCCGGTAAATTACTTTCACAAAGAGCAGATTCATTCATTATTTAACCCAAATATAATGAAGGGCTCATTCAGAATAACATCTCGACACATTTTCCTGCAACATTGTCATCTTTGGTGGCATAGATGGCTTTTCACGGAAGGTAAGTACAGTTTTCAGGAATAAGTGTGTACATATTTATCCTGCTTATATGTGTTTGCCTAATACAAAAATGGTGTGTATGGTATTACAGATAATGTATCTTGGTGCAGCGTCCAATAACTTTGCATCAACCACCCTGGCCTTCTTCTAAGAATCTGTGGAGAAGTTTGGTTTCCCTCTTAGGTAAATATGATTTTAAAACTTTGAGACAGTCGGCCCCACCATATAACAGCTTAAACACATGCATCATGTTTTGCAGTCTTTGTAAATTTGATGTAAGATGCTCCACACATTCCTGTGCTGATTTCATAGGTTGTATAACAAACCAACACTTAATATGGTCTTTGTTGTAAATGTTTGTTTTAGGGTACGAGCTGATCAAGGGGTGGAGAATGTGGATGTTGCACGCCTCATGTTTACAGTCCGTGGCACTGGAAGAGGCAGCTTCATTGCTGGGAAGAGTGTTCACAATCAACGGTTAGTAAAAAAAAGTGCAGATAAAGCTAGTTGAAATAGGGCACTCCACTGTTGCCATGCATCTAAACTTTTTTTCAGAATTGAGAGGCTATGGAGAGACCTATGGACAGCTGTAACAAACATCTACTATGATGTCCTTCACTACCTCGAAGAAAAGGGCTTCCTCAACATCGCCAATACTACACAGCTCTTCTGTTGCCATTATGTTTTCCTACCACGTCTACAAGATGACCTGGACAATTTTCGCAATGGTTGGGACCATCATCCATTAAGAACGGAGGGCAATATGACCCCTAATAAGCTGTGGGCACTGGGTCAAATATATCAGCCAATTCCAGTTCCAGATCACATGGCAGTATGTCTAAATATTCAATTATTTTGTGTTAACAATTGTCAAAAACAAAACAATCCCCCCCCACACACACACACAAATTATTAACATTAGAAACAGTATGATAGGCCATATTTTGCTAAATAGGGCTGTGCGTTTACTATGTAATATGTTGAAGCATTTGCTCATTGACCAATCCTTAATTTCATGCTAATTTTACATAATATATACTCTATAAATATATATAACTATGCTGTCTGTATAGATAATCAACACTGCATACAAGTGACATTTTCTTTTCTTCCAATTTGTAGGGTATAGATATGCCTCTCATTGAGTGGGAGAACAGTGGACTTACTCCAGACTGCCACTCCAGCATGCTGTCCCAGACATTGAAAGCCCACTGACGGATGAACAAATGGCAGCTTTAAGAGAGGCTGTTGACCCAAGAGCTTTATCCCAGGCTTATGGCTGTGAGATCTACATGGCAGCAGTTAACTTTTGTGAGAACGTTTAAATAACTGAATGTTTTGAGCATTTTCAGAAGAACTGGATCAACTATATAATAATACATCATTAGATTAAAAGATTCTTCACACCTCTCCTGAGTCAAATATTATTTTGTATTTAATATAGATAACTGCACAAGCAGTTTGTAATGTGACCCAGGCATCTTAACACACTGCATCAAAGAAACATGCATAAAACAAACTGTGTGGGGTAAACTTATTAGTCTCTAACGGTACAACGTCTCTAACGGTACGAGTGTATAGTAAAGAAGTTTGTATCGACATTAAATGAGACCAAATCCTGTTTGGCAACTGGCAATACAGGCTAGGATGTCACACTTAAAAGATAAATAGTCTTTGTAATGCCCCGGGATGCGTAGGGTCTCGTAGCAGGTGGCGGCGGTGGGGAAGCTGCCTGTGACCACCTCGAGGGACAGATTCGTCCTTGGCAGAATCTCCCATCCAGTCCAGAATTTTATCAGGTCTGTTAATTCATTCGGTGAGGCTGTGAAGTAAACATGTTAAATTATTTTACAAGTTACATGAAAAGTTCCTGTGGAGAGGTAATTATAACTAGATGACCAACTGTTTCACGATTTATCACTCATGTTTACTCAGTCAACATACCATTTTCAATGAACTGTCGAAGATAACCTGATACCCGACACATGATTTCAACTGGAAAATCATTGTCCTCATCCTCTTCTTCATTATGATGAGGCCAGGTAATGCGCTTCAGTAGTATCTACATTGAAAGCAAAAAACAACAACATGGGATAGACTTTAATCGTTTTTATTATGGCTTCTTACATTATATTTGGTGTGATTTTTTCAGGCTTTTGAACCACACACTTCAAAAACGCCACTGGTAGGTACTTTGGAAAGCAAAGAGCGCTAAATCAAGCACACAGACTAATGGGCACAATTACAGATACTGGATACAGATATGAAACCTCTACCCTTTAGTAGTATTCAACAAAGGCCTGGATTTAAAATGCGTTAGACTTAAAAATGTTAAGTGTTAAATTACCTCAGGGCTGTAATCCACTGCTCCCTCTTTAGGGAAAAGCAGGGCCACTGTGTCAGGTCGCTTGGTCAGCACTGTCCACATTTGTGTCTCTTTAAGACCACGTCTCAGTTGTTTCAACTGTCTTGTGACACGTCCAATGACCTGTTAATGACAACAGAGAGAGAAGGTGGAATACATTGTCATTCTTAATCCCCCACCCAAATGATTAGGAATGAGAAATTAGGTTCTGCAAACACAACCACATCCTAAGATTTTACTCACAGCATGGATCAACATTTTCTCAAAAAGCCATCTCCGGTTATTACTAGACAGGCAAGGGAGGTCACAGGCATAGGCCAAGTCCTGTACTCTTTTTGCCTCTTCCTCAGAGAGTTCGGATTCACCTTGAAGCTTCAACACACAGAGGAAAACAAGAGGAAATAGAACATGTAATGACACTACATATATACAGCGGGTCTATAAAGTCTCCACTCCCTATTTGCCATCAAGTAAAACAAACTTTAAAACAAATGGTTGGGTGGGGACTTTTTATATCCACAAAAAAATATAAAAAGGGAAGAAATAGCAAGACTTTGAAAATGATTGATGGAAAACATACAAGCCTGATTGTTTCCCGGATGTCCAGGTCTGGACAGTTTTCGAGGGCTACAGTTGCAGTTTCAGGACTCCCTCCAAGCAGGACATGAGCAAAGGCAGGGCTGAGCCCAGACAGGCACGGTCCACCATGAAGGAAGGAGTGGCCCATCATTCTCCCTGCCATGACGAACATATCACTTTCAACAAGGAAGTGAGAGGCTGACGGCACCAAATGGCCTGACTCTCCATCAAACAGCCATGTCACATCAGTGTTTGCTGTTAAAGAAAATTTGTTTTAGAGAAAAGCCATTTAAAATATATTATACACAGTCATTTAGGAGGAACTAACTGTATTATACATTAGATCTACTTTTTTCGCCAGTGTAGGCATGATATTATTTAGTATAATGGTTACATATATTTTTCTCAAGCAAAACTACTAAGATGAAAAACAGATTGACATAATATAAAAAATATGTTCGACCATACCCATTTAATATAATCTTACACATAACTGCACTCTACTTACCAAAGTTGATGCAAAACCCAGACTTTAACTTCTCAATGCAAGTTGAGAAGAAGAAGCGAGTTACACCCTTTCCAATGGCAGCATCACCTGTAACACAATGCAAGGTTTGATATAGTAATGTCATACTATTTGCAGTCCTTGACCATTAGGACATGTGCCTGACCTTCAAGTCTGCAATGCAAGGGTCGTGCCCATTCCACATTAGGTCGCTTGTAGAAGGAGAGGAGTGCCATGTCCTGTTCGGCAGGGGTTTCTCTAGTATCCATGCTGAGAACCAAAGCACTCTCCTTTTCATAAATGTGGAATAGGGAATCCCGAAACTGAGAAATGGCCTTGGTAGGGTCTTGGATGGTGAGCCAGTCTAGTAAGAGGAAAACATACAAATGTGACCAATTAGGCTTTAATTTAACGCTTGACAGCAACCTCTAGATATGTTTTATATGTAGATTGAAGC
Source organism: Mallotus villosus (assembly GCA_903064625.1). NCBI lineage: Eukaryota > Metazoa > Chordata > Actinopteri > Osmeriformes > Salangidae > Mallotus > Mallotus villosus. The sequence goes on along the minus strand of CAEFZP010002378.1, from coordinate 32,262 downwards.
CGTATGTGGCGTTTGTACCGTCTGTGGTGTTCGTACCGTCTGTGGTGTTCGTACCGTCTGTAACTGCTGCACTGCTTCTGGACGGTCCAGGCATTACTGCTTGCTCTTCTTCCATCACAGTACTAAACTCAATTGCCTCATTTCCTGCACTGTACACAGTCACAACATTTATTTTAATGGTTGTTACGTGCGCCTCTTGTCAGAGGGAACGCAACGCCCCGCTGCTAGTGAGCCCACCCGGTAGCCAGAGAACAGGCGTGATGGAGTCGCAGGTGTAAGAATAGACAAGGCCGAGGTACCGTTTAAAAGGGGCTTTATTTTGCCAAACACGGTAGTGGAAGGGAAAGGGCTGGACGGAACCAAAACAATGAAAGTAAAAGAAGTCACACCCCTAACTCAAACGCCAGCCGGCGCGCTAACCAGAAACACAGGGGGTGGTCCGCCCAGGTCTTACCTAGTGTTTTTAACAAGGTTTCAGCTACGGGTGATGTGCGCCCATGGGCCTCTTGCCTAAACACTCCCAAGGTGCTTTCCCCTTCCCCCTGGGAACAGAACAACAATAATTAATATCATACACAGTTAACACAAAACAGAGCGCAACACAGAGCAGAATTGTCAAATACAAACAAATAGCGCAACCCAAACAAACAGACCACAGTCAACGAGCAGCTCTACCAAGACAAAGAGAGAACCGAGAAGCATAATGCGGCGGTCTTTATACGCGTGGATCCAGCTGCAGTCACTGATGAGGGGGGGGGGAGAGGAGCCAGCGCTTCAATTAGTGAGGGAACCTAGGGGAAACACAAACACACAACCACGAACACAACACAGGGGAACGTAACAATGGTAATCTGTAAAACTGCTTTTATGTTTTAATAGCTCAAAGACCAAGGCATCTGCTGGTGAGTGAAACGAGTACGGTACGAACAATAGAACATTGGTGTTACCTTTCCCTGCATGAAGCAGCATGTGCCTCAATAATTAACTGATCCTAACTGATCCTATCAAAGCACTTTTAATTGTCCTCTATCGCCCACCAGGGCCCCTAGCTGACTTTGTGGAGGAGCTGGACATGCTCCTCGGCGCCCTCCCGGATGATGGAACACCGCTGATACTTCTTGGGGACTTCAACATCCATCTCGATGGAACGCAGGCTGTTGACTTCAAGTCTCTCCTGACCTCCTTCGACCTGACGTTGCTCAACACACCAGCAACCCACCAGGCAGGAAAACAGCTGGACCTCGTCCTGACACGTAACTGTATCACTGCCCTAACCTCTGTAACCCCACTACACATCTCTGATCACTACTTTATCCAATTCTCTATCTCTCTCCCTCCAACTCTTCCTACCTCCCCTCCCCTCGTAACTTTCAGACGCAATCTCCGCTCCCTATCCCCCTCACACTTCTCCTCCATTGTAACATCCTCCCTCCCTCCTATTAACGAGTTCATGTCCCACCCCACCGACACTGCCACTAACATGCTGTTATCCACATTAACTGAATCACTTGACACCCTCTGCCCCCTGTCAACTAGGCCTGCGCGATCTTCTCCCTCCTGCCCGTGGCTCACTGATGTTATTCGTGAAGAACGTTCCACCCTTCGAGCGGCTGAGAGGAGATGGCGCAAGTCTAACGACAGTCTAGACCTTGATAAGTATCACTCCCTCCTCAAATCCTTCTCTGCCCATATAACTGATGCTAAAACTCACTACTTCTTGAACAAAATTAACTCTGCCTCAAACCCTCACAAACTTTTCTCTACCTTCTCCACCCTTCTTAACCCACCTCCCCCACCCCCTCCCTCCACTCTGACAGCAGACGACTTCTCTTCCTTCTTTGAGAAAAAAGTTGCTGACATTAGCAGTCGGTTCCCTGAACCAACCTTTCCTATTCACTCACCCTCTATGACTGACCCTACTAAATGTCTCAACTCTTTCTCTGCCCTATCTGAGGCAGAGATCTCTGACCTCATTCTCTCTCATCGCCCCACCTCCTGTCCCCTTGATCCAGTCCCCTCCCCTCTCTTTCAAACCATCTCTCCCTCCATCATAACATTCCTTCTCCATGTCCTCAACTCTTCTCTTACTTCTGGCACTTTCCCCTCTGCCTTCAAACAGGCCAGAGTTAGACCCCTACTCAAAAAACCCTCCCTTAACCCAGCTGTCCTCCAGAACTACAGACCGGTATCACTTCTACCCTTCTTTTCTAAAACAATTGAACGCGCTGTATCTAACCAACTGTCAAACTTTCTCACTCAGAACAACCTGCTTGACCCCCACCAATCGGGCTTCAAGACGGGCCACTCCACTGAAACTGCCCTCCTGTCGGTCACCACGGCCCTCCAGTCTGCCAGAGCGGCCTCGAGGTCATCCGTCATCATTCTGCTGGACCTCTCTGCAGCATTTGATACGGTTAACCATCGGATCCTGCTCGCCAGACTCTCCGAGATGGGCATCACTGGCACTGCACTTCAGTGGATCTCGTCCTACCTGTCGGGAAGATCCTACCGGGTCTCCTGGGGAGGCGATGTGTCTGACCCCCGCCAGCTCTCCACTGGTGTCCCACAGGGCTCCGTCCTTGGACCCCTCCTCTTCTCCCTGTACACCACCTCGCTTGGACCAATCATCACCTCCCATGGCTTCTCCTACCACTGCTACGCTGACGACACCCAGCTCTACCTGTCGTTCCCCCCGACCGATCCGGGGATCTCAGCCAGGATTGAGGCCTGCCTCACAGACATCTCTGCCTGGATGACCAAGCACCACCTCCAGCTGAACCTCGCCAAAACCGAACTCCTCATCATCCCGGCCAAACCGTCCATCTCCCATGACCTCTCAATCACCCTGGGATCGGCGACGGTGACCCCTTCGTCCTCTGCCAGGAACCTCGGGGTTACCATGGATGACGAGCTCTCCCTCACAGCCCACATCGCTGCTGTCTCCCGGTCGTGTAGATTCACCCTCTACAACATCCGGAAGATCAGGAGATACCTGTCTGAGCACTCCACCCAGCTGCTGGTCCAGGCACTTGTCCTCTCCAAGTTGGACTACTGCAACTCGCTGCTCGCCGGGCTCCCAGCATGCGCAACCCGCCCTCTCCAGAGGATTCAGAACGCAGCGGCCCGTCTGGTCTTCAACCTACCCAGACGCTCCCATGTTACCCCGCTCCTCGTCTCCCTTCACTGGCTTCCCGTCACGGCCCGTATCAGATTCAAGACCCTGGTACTGACCTTCCGAGCGGTGAATGGGACTGCACCCGACTACATCAAGTCTCTCCTCCAGCCCTACACCCCCTCCCGCCACCTTCGGTCCTCCTCTGACAACCGTCTGGTGGTCCCACCGCTCAAGACCGCCCGGTCCCAACACAAGCTCTTCCCCTGTCTGGCCCCCCAGTGGTGGAATCAACTCCCCACCTCCATCAGAGACACTGACTGTCTCCCCACCTTCAAGAATAGGCTCAAGACACACTTGTTCCGGGAATACAACGGTACCTAGGAAAGATCTGCTGGACATGATGTTAGTCTCTCCCAGGATCAGAAGGACTCTTACTTAGAGACCTGCTGCTCTTGCTGGTTAGCTGTAACTGCTTAAACTGTTGTTTGCTCTTCCACAGGTACACTCGTGCACTTTTAAGGTTCATGTTGTTCAATTGTAACTTGTTTAACTCCATGCTCTTATGATTCTTCCCTTTGGCACTTATTGTTGTTTTTTTCACAATGTACGATCCATGTTTGACTACTTGCAATGTTGGGGATATCTCGTTGTTATGATCAGTGACCTATGCACTATTGTAAAGCTCTCTCTTGGAAGTCGCTTTGGATAAAAGCGTCTGCTAAATGAATAAATTTAATGTAAATGTAAATGTAATAATGTGACAGGGAAATATGTCCATGCACATAGGACAGGGTTGCTGAACTGCTGATGAGAATATGAGGTTAGCAAAGACAACAAAACAAACTTAAGCAGAAACCACTAAGAAATTACTTAATGTATTTCTAATAAAGCATCTGCTCTCATCAGCCATTTTGATTGCAGCGTATTCATGTTCAATGTTATTAATTATGTATTGAAAATGCTCCAATAATTCATTCTTACATGTTATTCCTGCGCACAGTTTTCCTCCACATTAGCCGGGCAATTATCACTGTCAACATCAATGATGTTGCAAGATTTTAAGTGTTCGGTCAGGAGCGCCAGTGGAATAGCTGCTCCACATTTCTGACACAATGCTTTTGGCATGCCACTGAATGCATTGTCTGTCAGTTGCAAAGGAGTTGTGCTTAGTTTTTCTTGAATTGGTGCAATGAAAAGAGTTGTTTTACCCCCCTGGCTTGCAAGCCTCATTATTTTGCCTGTGTAGCCAGTATCATCAGGTGTCACAAGAGAGAGTTTGCGGCTACCCCATCCTCCTATAAAAAAAAACAATTCCGAGCATAATGGGAAATAAATGTATATATGACATAAACACCCTTGTATAGACATGGATTACATTAAGCCTAGTCTTTAAGTAAATGTAATGAAGATCTCCATTGAATTTTGTTTTTCCTCTGCCACTGTACCCATTACAGATGACCTATACACTGTTTGGATGAGCACTAACAGAGTCATTGTTGTTCCATATTTCAACACTATTACATACAAACGTATACGTGCCTACCTGCTGATTTGTAAAGCAGCCAACCACCAGACACCGTCTCCAATTGTGGAAATACAACCTTGAGTGTATCACATATCTGTAAACCAAAAACAATTCAGATTAATTATTATTATACATTTATTTATTTATTATTAAGAATGCTGAAAAGGGTTGAGGTTAAACTTTTTGAAAAAAACTTTTTGCCAGTCTTGCTTAAATGCATTATATATTTTAATTAGTTGGTTTGGTTTGAAATGTCAGCAGAACATCAACGCTAAAGCCAAAAGATTCACATTTTCCAACTTAGTCATGCAGACTAAGACTAGTGCTTACCTCATCATGTGTTGTGCTCTCATCTAAATGGGCGGTCCCGCGACCCAACCCTGCCTGCATGTGAACTAGTTGCTCTAGCTCAGTGGGAGATTGTTGATATTGTTTAGGTAACAGATGGAAAGCCACTTGAAGTGGTTTAGCTCTTTTAGCAGGAACAACATTTACCGCAGGAAAACGCCTCTTTCCTTTTGCCTTTGTAAACATACCTGGAAAGGACCTTTAAGAAAAAATACAGTCTATTTAAACCTAAATACTATCAGTCCATCAAGTTGTTTCAATCTGTTAATATCATAATTAATGTACAGAATCTAATGCTGAACCTTGTCATTTCAATTTGAACTGAAGGTCTTTGTGACTGATGGCCTGACTGCTCATTCTGTCCTCCCTGCCTCGGTTGACTGCAGGGTTGTAACCAAAAATTGTTATTAGTGAGTCTGAAATTATTAATGATATAGAAAACATCATTTTAATGTGTACAGTATTAAAAGTGTACTGAACCTTATATCCTGACTTGTAGAAGGGACATCACCACTGCTTGCACCTCATGATGTCAGTAAAGACAATAAGTCCCTGACCGATTTTACAACGTCAGCGTGATTACCCTTTCAACACAATAAAATAATAGAAGTGTAATTTAGAAAACACACCAAAGTTCAATTCTTTTTAGATAGGCTAGACCGTTTATAGTCAATTTACGGATACCCTCGGGGGCGGGGGGGGGGAGCTGTGCCTCGGTTCTTAATAAGCTGTGCCATAACATGCTGGGTCTCTCTATTACTAGCAGGAACATCATTGCTGTTTGCTTTTTACATGACCCTCACATCCAACAGTTTCTTTGTAAGCACTTTTTATTGAATAAATACACTGTTATCCTTATTTCTGTGCCTTGTCACTGCCTTAAGTGCCTACGTATCTATCTATTCTTCCTATGAACCCGGTTATGAAAGCTTTAAACAAGCACTGGTTTGCGACACACCTCATGCCGGGCTTGTACAGATGTGTGTATTGGCACTTTGAAAGGTTTGAATGATTATATCCCCATATCAATGTATAATTGTTAAATGCACTGCAACAATAGCCTATAAAAAATTAGCATACTACTGTAGTATAACTGTAACAGGCTAGAGGCGATTCTAGGTTTTAAAACATGCAAAAAATGTATACTGGATCTCCGTCCGTCCGTTATCTGCCGCTTATCCGGGGGTCGGGTCGTGGGGGCAGCAACTTAAGCAGGGAGGCCCAGACTTCCCTCTCCCCGGCCACTTCCACCAGCTCTTCCTGGGGGAAAAGCACCCCCTGCACCTGCGTTAAAATCCTCTTTGCTACAGGCTGTGCACAGTTGGCTACTCTTACACTAGCTCTCAATTAAGACATTTTAATATATGAAACATGTAGCCTATTGCACGACTTGATTCACTCAGTAAGGTTTGAAAAACAAGTCAGTGATGGCGGCGACGTAGCTACTTAGTAGGTGTGTTGTTTGGCGACGACGTGTGTCTCACATGGCTTAGTGGCGACGTACTTATCTCAGACGTACTTAGTAGGCGTAAGTATTTTTTATACATTCGAACATGCGTCGGTAGACGTTCCTTACATGCCGTCGCCGCCACGTCACCGCCAGTCTCTCGTTTCCAGTCCCATTCAATCCCATTCAAAAAATCTACACGGTCAGGCGGCGATGTATGGTTAGGCTGCTCCTTCTCCTGGTAAGCCTAGCAATGTCCCTTTCCGCTCGCCATAAGGGTGACCTAGATAGCAAGGGGCTATAGGCGTACCCTTGTCCGCTCCCAGCCTGTGGAGGAGGCTCTCCTGCTGTCTTTGGAGCGGCCTCACAAAGTACAGACCACAGGGAGAGTTGAGTATAGTGCTTTTAATCTCTATCCCTTGTTCGTTGTGTGTAGGTAACCGCTCACCAACATTTGCGGTGAAGTGTGGGTGTGATAGCACCGTGTGGCCATTGCGTGCTGTGCCCTAAGGGGATTAGAGCGTGGGGTTGTAGAGTGACATGTGTGCCGTGCCCCGTGGGTGGGGGTGTTTATACAAGAGGATCTGTCCAAGTGACAGACACCTTGGTTGGCCCGGTGGGGGTTTCTATGGGCGGGTGCTCTAACTCATGCCGGAAGATCTGTGTGCCTGGCTCAATGCTGTATTTTATGAATTCTAATTCTAACCTTGTACGACGGCCCCCACTCCTGACTCAGATGCGTCCACTTCAACAAGAAACGGGAGAGAGGGATCAGGAAGAGACAGTATGGGAGCACTGGTGAACAGGGTCTTGAGGTGGTGGAAGGCTTCATTCACCCCGGCTGTCCAGTCGAGTTTGCGCGGAGCTCCCTTGAGCAAGGTTGTTAGAGATGCGGCCACAGAACTGTAGTTACGGATGAACCATCTGTAGAAATGAGCAAAGCCTAGGAATCGTTGTGATGCTTTAACGTTGTCAGGAGGTGACCAGTCTCTGACAGCTGTGACCTTGGTCTGGTCCATGGCAATGCTGTTCTCATTAATGACATACCCCAGAAAGGCGACTTGTGTTTGGTGGAATTCACACTTTTCAGCCTTGACAAATAGGTTGTGCCGCAGCAGTTGAGACAACACGGTGCGGACTTGAGAGACATGCTCTTGTAGGGATGACAAATAGATTAGGATGTCATCAATGTAGACAATGACAAACTTGTTCAGGAACTCCCTGAGGACCTCATTGATGAACGACTGGAAGACAGAAGGAGCGTTTACCAATCCGAATGGCATGACCAGGTATTCGTAATGCCCGCTGCTGGTCTGAAACGCTGTTTTCCACTCATCCCCCTCTCGGATCTGAATGAGGTTGTAGGCGCTCCTGAGGTCCAGCTTGGTGAACCACTTGGCGCCACGAAGCAGCTCTAGGGCAGCTGGAACCAAAGGAAGGGGGTACCTGTTCTTCACAGTAACCTGGTTCAGGCCCCGGTAGTCAATGCACGGCCGTAAACCACCATCCTCCTTTTCCACAAAAAAGAAACTCGCAGGGGACCTGGATGGACGGATGAACCCCTGATTCAGGGCTTCCTGGATATAGCACTTCGTGGATTATGATTCCGGGATGGACAATGGGTAAACACGTCCCCTCGGGGGGGTGGTGCTGGACAGTAGGTCGATGGCGCAATCCCCTGGTCTGTGTGGAGGAAGGACTGTGGCTTGAGCCTTGCTGAAAACCTCCTGAGTGATGGGACTTTCTACCTGGGTAGCGCGACAGGGCCAAGACAGGCACCGATTAAGGATAGGATAGGAAGTTCCCCGCGGATTCCGAGTCTATCAAGGCAGAACGTGGAAGGTTAGTGTCTCTCAAGGAGACTTGGGCCAGGACACGAAGCTGCGCTGAGGACATCACAGGGTTCACTCACCGCGCGTCCCTGGCAGGAACGGCCCTAGCAGGTGGTCGTGTCAGGCAGGCTGCCAGGAGATGCGCTGGGTCTCCACAGTAGAGGCACAGGTGTTGGTCGATGCGGTGCTGTCTCTCTGCTGGGGAGAGACGAGTTTGCCCCAATTCCATGGGTTCAGCCGGGCCCTGACTGAGGAGGTATTTGACATGACGCAATTGGGTATTGTGTTCCCCTAATAAACCTCCCTGGGCTGATAAAGCTGAGCGCAGGGCCTCAGCTGGATCCATGAGAAGGCGAAGTCTTCTGTAACCAGAACAGACTCGGATCCAGGTGCAGAGGTGATTCATTTAACGGGATAGTCAGGAACAGGCAAAAATTGGTACACCGGCAAACAGGGCGATATAGGTACTTCAAAATCGTGGTCAAAGACAGGCAAATGGTCGATCAGCGCAACGGACAAAAACTGAAGGTAAGGCTCAGACTGACTAATTAAGAAATGAGTAAGACTTTGCAAAGAAGCTACGAAATACTGGGTTTTAAATAGCTAACTAAAATTGGTCAAACAAGCAACAGGTGAAACCAATAAACTCAAAACTCCGGGGAAGCAGAGCAGAGTAGAGTACGAAGGCGTGACAGGTAATAATAATGGATTTAATTTATATAGCGCTTTTCTACCTTAGCGGCACTCAAAGCGCTTGCAGGTGCATATTTGCTGGTCACCAAAGCTTCTAGCTTCACACTCCACTCTACACTCTAGTGCCATCTAATTCTAAATAGGCCTTTAGAATCGTGGAGCGGACAGCTCCAAACCCTAGGTTTGTTGTCAGTAAACAACATACACGGTCCCCTGTCATCACATAACAGTTAAAGTTACCATACTCGTGACAAGTCATCTGCAACCACATTACTAGACCCCTTTATGTGCTGGATCTGCAAATTGTACCCCTGTACAATCAACTCCCACCACACTTTAGCCGACTCAAAAGCACTTTGACAGTCTTCTGTCCAACAGAAGGCAACCTTAGGGCTGAGTAGGGAGGTAAGCGGTGCGATTACTGTAGAGAAGTTTCAACAAAACGTCCTGTAGTACCCCCACCATCCCCACAAATCGGCGCAATTGTCGGCAGTGTACTTCCGCATTAAAATCCTATGACTCTGCCTGGCTTCAATATTCTTATACATACTGTGGTGGAGGTATTTGACATGACGCAATTGGGTATTGTGTTCCCCTAATAAACCTCCCTGGGCTGATAAAGCTGAGCGCAGGGCCTCAGCTGGATCCATGAGAAGGCGAAGTCTTCTGTAACCAGAACAGACTCGGATCCAGGTGCAGAGGTGATTCATTTAACGGGATAGTCAGGAACAGGCAAAAATTGGTACACCGGCAAACAGGGCGATATAGGTACTTCAAAATCGTGGTCAAAGACAGGCAAATGGTCGATCAGCGCAACGGACAAAAACTGAAGGTAAGGCTCAGACTGACTAATTAAGAAATGAGTAAGACTTTGCAAAGAAGCTACGAAATACTGGGTTTTAAATAGCTAACTAAAATTGGTCAAACAAGCAACAGGTGAAACCAATAAACTCAAAACTCCGGGGAAGCAGAGCAGAGTAGAGTACGAAGGCGTGACAGGTAATAATAATGGATTTAATTTATATAGCGCTTTTCTACCTTAGCGGCACTCAAAGCGCTTGCAGGTGCATATTTGCTGGTCACCAAAGCTTCTAGCTTCACACTCCACTCTACACTCTAGTGCCATCTAATTCTAAATAGGCCTTTAGAATCGTGGAGCGGACAGCTCCAAACCCTAGGTTTGTTGTCAGTAAACAACATACACGGTCCCCTGTCATCACATAACAGTTAAAGTTACCATACTCGTGACAAGTCATCTGCAACCACATTACTAGACCCCTTTATGTGCTGGATCTGCAAATTGTACCCCTGTACAATCAACTCCCACCACACTTTAGCCGACTCAAAAGCACTTTGACAGTCTTCTGTCCAACAGAAGGCAACCTTAGGGCTGAGTAGGGAGGTAAGCGGTGCGATTACTGTAGAGAAGTTTCAACAAAACGTCCTGTAGTACCCCACCATCCCCACAAATCGGCGCAATTGTCGGCTGGTAGTAGGCGCTGGGTAAGCTGTAATGGCCTCTACCTTCCTGGCCACTGGGCGCACCTTAACACAGCCTACCTCTTTACCCAATACACAAATAGGTAACCGTAGCCTTACCAAACTCGCATTTGGCTAAGTTTAACGTTATCGAACGCAGCCTGCAACCTTTGGAACACTACTCTCAATGTGGAAACATGCTCCGCCCACGTGGAGGTGTGAACCACAACATCGTCAAGGTACGCAGTACAATGTGGCACATCAGCCAGCACTACAATCACCAGCCGCTGAAACGTAGCAGGCGCATTGCGCATCCCAAAAGCCATCACTGTGTATTGTAAAAAGGTATCTGGCATTACAAAGGCTGAGATGTCTGAAGCACGGGCGGTTAATGGAACTTGCCAATAACCTTTTAACATGTCAAGCTTACTAACATATACCGCCGAGCCGATGGTATCCACACAATCGTCTATGCGTGGCAATGGATACGAGTCAGGTATCGTGACCGCGTTTACGCGTCTGTAGTCAGTACATGGCCTAGCAGTACCATCTGGCTTGGGCACAAGGATGCATGGCGAACTACACGGACTACTACTCGGTGTAGCCATACCGTGTCTGACAAAGTAATCTACTTCCTTACGCATTACCTCTCGTTTGTGGGCGTTGATGCGGTACGGATGCTGTCTGATAGGCGCGGCATCCCTTACATCAACGTTGTGTTCCAGTACCGTTGTACGGCCTGGAACGTCTTGGAAGAGGCTGGAAAAAACATGGATTAGATGGATAAGAGTAGCTTGTTTCTTCCTATCTAAATGCAACATCACTGTAGGTGGCACCTTCAGTGTTTCAGAGTTACATAACCGTTCACACTTCATATGGGCTTTACGCTCTGTTAACCCATCATCGGCGTCGTCCTCAGATTCGGCACCAGCTACCAGCATACCAGCCACCCGACATGGACTTTCGGGCTGGGTAAACCTGTTCAAACTGGGAGGAGAATCCCTTCCAAGGTACTCTTTTAGCATGTTGACATGGCAAAGACGTGAGGAGCGCCTGCGTCAGCTGGACTGAACCCCAAAGACTCCTGTACTGTCTCTCTTATTGCGAACAACACAAATGGAACCCCTTCATCCCAGTCTGACTTGGTTGCTAAACAGTATTTCCTAAGCATCCCCTTCAATGTCTGGTGCCATCTCTCTAATGCACCCTGGCTCTCGGGATGATACGCACTGGAGGTTTGATGTGTGATGGCGAGTGTCTGCATCACAGAGGCGAACAGCCTTGACGTAAAGTTGGATCCTTGATCCAATTGTAACGTCTTAGGGAGACCAAACGTGAACCTCAGGGTACCTCGTAGTGCAGCACATGATGGTTAGTAAAAACTGATTGCCTGACTTCGTTTTCTGGAGCGGGCCAACACAGTCTATTATCACCCTTTCAAAAGGCTCACCCACCACCGGTATCGGGTAGAGAGGAGCACGGGGAATCGTCTGATGTGGCTTTCCCTTTAGTTGACACACATGACACGTTTTACAGTATTTTAGCACATCATCTTTTAGGCCAGGCCAGAAGAAATGCCTTAGAACGCGATCGTACGTCTTGGTGATTCCTAAGTGCCCTGACCAAGCAAAGTCATGTGCTAGCGACAACACCTGCTGTCGAAACCTGGTAGGTAGCACTACCTGATACACAGAACCCCATTTATTCTCTTTACCATGGGCGTTCCACTTCCTCATCAAAACCCCTTTCTCCAAGAAATAAGCGGTTTTCGCTTCGTTTTGCTGACATCCAATCACCCCCGCAAGTGTGATGGTGTCCAACAGACTACTCAACTCCTCATCGCAGGCACTTGGTCTGAAATCCGTTATGGGTGGCTTGAGCGACTCCAACACAGGGGGCCTAACTGGACTCTTGTCGGACATATATAGGAATCCGTATTACTGAAAGGCAGCGACCTTAGCCTTAGTATATCTAAGAACTTTGGCCGAATTTAACGTTACCGGCATGTAACCTACCGTGATGCGCAGTGCGATGTGTTTCCTGAGTAATGTATTGAGCTGGACGATTACCTAGCATGACTGTCCGATCTGGCCTGTATGTTTGTTCATGATCTTCAAGAAGAGCTTGTGAGAAAGCTGCATGAAAGCCAGCGGCTACAAGTACTGAACGTGAATTGATATAACAACAGGCATGAGCAATCAAATTGCCAGGCTTACTAATCAGGGAGTCCTAACAGACTCCAATAGTTACAACATGGCCTACTGCGAACTATGTTCTGAGAGTAGTAGCGTAGGCCTACCACGAAAGCCGGAATACATGCCTACACCTCCAGGAATAATGCGCGGCTAGACTGGTCGGCAAGGGACCTCGATTGAGTGTTTACACCGGCCCGCCCTCCTTCTTCGTTTGCGAATCCCAGGCTCTCATTAAACCCTTGTCAAAGAACTGCAATATGTGTCTGCTGTAAAACAATGCATCAAGGGCGGGCGGAGGACGGTATGGGGCCCAACCAGTCGGGCAAGAGCGCCTTACAAGTGACCTGCCGGCTCCGCACGGCGGCGCAGTGGCCAGCATTAACGGCTTGATTCCACACGGGCCCTTTTCGTGTGTTAAGCTAGTGTGGACAACGCCATCCATATGATAAAATTGCAGGCGCGCGGCTGGGCAAGCGGACGTGATCAAAGCGTTCAAGGTCCTGCCTCGCCACCCATCTCAACACTTCTGTTCAGTGTGTGCTGGCATGGTAACAGTTTTCTTCGACACGCTGTCGGGAGTGCTGAGTTGGATTTGTTAACAGGCGTTCTTCACTGGACGATTTTAGGAGCGGATTTTCCGTGTTCTCCTCGGGTTGCATTTCCGTGCTGTATTAAGGCCGGGTGGTTCCGTCACAGTGCTGCTCTACTTTTCATCTCTACATTTACATGTATTCATTTAGCAGACGCTTTTATCCAAAGCGACTTCCAAGAGAGAGCCGTAGAGGTTATTGTATGCACCTTCTTGCCCCAGTAAATTCCTTGTTTGTATGATCTTCCATGACGAATAAAGCTGATTCCGATTCTGATTCTGCAGCAGCACATTATCCGCCTATTATCCGCTTGTCACTACATAAGGTTGGGTGTGTGTACTTCCGCATTAAAATCCTATGACTCTGCCTGGCTTCAATATTCTTATACATACTGTGGTGCGTTCTCTGAGCCCTCTGCCTGTAAACATGTCTGTGCTGTGCCCTTTCATAGTGCACCGTTTTGAGTCCAGCAAGCTGCAACCGTTGTCCATCATAGCATTGGTGGAAGGTGTCCAGTTGTACGTTTGGTGTGCGGATCCTTCATCATGCAGCCTTCTTGGGAGCCCGTCTATCTGTCTTGTCATGAGCGGTGCACGGAAGCAGCGGGCCGAAAGCAGATAGACGTCTTCCTAACACTCTCCTTTACTGCACAAACTACTGTAGTGTCCGCTCCGAGACAGGGGTGCTTCGTGCTAAGTCGACACCCTGCTCGATGTAGTGTTTCTCAAGGGTTTCTGCAGTACAGTGCAGTACAGTACATGTCTGATTTCATAATGGGAAGTGGGATGTTCACTGTTATACGAAGTAGGGCCTACTTCAAAACTGATGTGACGTGTAAAGGCACCCCATTGTGATGGTCCAAACTAGCTACCTTTGGTCCCCTCCTTCATGCGCCGGTACCTGCTGTACTGCTCCCGGGCAACACCTGATGAGCCCCTGTTTACCAGTGACGCAACCGGCAACACCACAGAGTTCTTTGTGAGCGCTGTGGCCTGTCCCCGGACCTGTATACGGCACATTCCTTCCGGATCGGGGCGGCTGCTTCTGGTGTCCACGTGTCCGTGCTGGACATTGTGGAAGCGCAGAACTCATGAGCGCTTGAAAACAGAGACTGTGACTGTGTCGGGAAATGTTTGCAGCTGGTACCGGCTAGGGAACAGTATGCTGCTGACACACACACACACACCTTGTTCCTTCCCACTAGATAACATATCCCTGTGTTCCAGCATAACGTCTTTGTGCTGCCTTTGTGTACATCCTGGGCGCATGACGATTGGCAGCTAGAGGGTCAGCGCTGCTCTAGAGGTAGCATCTGCCCGCGTTGGATGAGAAGGGTACCGGAGAGATGATCGGTGTATGGGGCTAGTTGCGGGCACACGTCTCGTCGAGCATTGAGTCTGGACGGGACGTGCGCGTGGGACGGTTCCGTAGACCTAGCATCAGATGTATGCAACATGACGGATGTGCACACATAGCCTTAGTCATCGGTAATGGTAGCATGACCTGGGCATCCATAAAACGCCTTGTTTTTCGTCACTAGTAAATAGTGGTATGCCATGTGGTCCTCCTGTGGCTCAGGAGGAGCGACGCTCCGCTCTACACATAGTATAGACTGGTGGAGTGAAGATGTTTTGGGGATTTAACTCGTTGCTCCCTGCCTCATGTCATGCATGCTCAGGTGAAGGCAGAGAGCGCTTCCCCATGTACATCCATTCCGCCAATGTTAAACCTATTGTTCATGTACAGGTGCTGGTCATAAAATTAGAATATTCTCAATTTATAATGAAATAACATTGCTTGTTTTCTATTGTAGCCTAACCACTATCAACATACAGGTGCTGGTCATAAAATTAGAATATTCTCAATTTATAATGCAGATTTCAGGACTTGGCACCTGCACACAGTGCCAAAGCTACCAGTACCTGGTTTAAGGACCATGGTATCCCTGTTCTTAATTGGCCAGCAAACTTGCCTGACCTTAACCCCATCGAAAATCAATGGGGTATTGTGAAGAGGAAGATGGTATATGCCATATGCCAGCTTGGTAGAAGCCAGATTCAACCTCAGCCTACAGTTGGAAAGCCTACACTGACTTGCTCACCATTTTGTCAGGAGTGTACAAGTCAAAAGGAGAGGCAACAGCATGCCCTTGGAATGCTGACACTGGAAGGGCAATACTTCTAGCACCCATGTCTCTTAAGACATTACATGTTTTGTCATATGCTTTGATGACAGAGAAAACAAGGCAGAGCCAACAAAGACTGTGACAAACTCGCAGCAATATGAGGTATATGGGACAAGTTGGTTCAGTCCAATCCAGGCCCCCACATCACCAAGGATTCTTGGGCATAGTCCCTTCAGATAATGCATAACAAGGAATACATTCCAAATGTTATAAATAAGTAAAATATGTACTTTATATAATATAATAATTTAATAAAAGAATATAAAGACAATAAAACTGAACTTTTGGTCAATCAGTTGGTTTCAATGGTGATTTGATTTTTCCATACTCAGACATTAGGTAGTCTTGATGTATAAAGGGGGGTAGGAGGGGGTTATGTTTCATTTAAAGGAATAAGCGCAGCTAGTTCAGGCAGGGCAATCGGGCAGCACGCATCATCAAGGGACGTAAGGCGTCTTACTCCACCTTCTTCCTCCGCCCACTACACCCATATTAGCAGCGCATATTCATTGGGCGCGTCCGATAAGGCGTCTTTAAAAGACGCGCGGATACGCACACACTCACCCCGGTCGTTTATGATCACTGATGCTGCCACCCTCCACCATCCCCTTCTCCCCCATGCTGTCTATGTTCTATCCATCTAGGGGATTATATTCTATTGCTCCCTGCCTCATATGTCATGTATGTATGTGTTGCATCGAGGAGGCAGGGAGTACTTCCCTTAGATCATCCACTCCGCCAAAGTTAAATCTACATGTCCATGTCATGTAACAATAAATGCTCAAATCTAATACGTGATTGTCTTGACTGAAATAGGCCTATTTAGGTAGGTAATCCAAGAAACATAAAGAACCCGACATGTAAACATATTCAGGGGGTTTAAATTGCTGGGGTCAAATCTACTCCATGGACGAAATATTATAGTCAATTTTGAAAACGTTTTGAAAACCGCTAAGGTAGAAAAGTGCATTATGAATGTGGGGTCTGATATAAGTCTATGGCTAATGCGAGCCAGGTGGAAATCTGTGAAATCTGACATTTCTAAAACTTTATGAAGTTTTGAAAGCGAATCCATGTCCGTATTTTGGGAATAAAAAGGTGTGCAATGTTGTGCGTGATTTTTCCAACAAAGTGACACAAATGTTGAGGCTTTGGCTCCAGTTTTTTGAAAGCTATTGGGGTTTGAAACTATTTACCCCGGTAAATTACCGTTGCCCTCTTATGGACTTCATGGAGAAAATAACATTGCTCGTTTTCTATTGTAGCCTAACCACTATCAACATACAGATGCTGGTCATAAAATTTGAATATTCTCAATTTATAATGCAGATTTCAGGACTTGGCACCTGCACACAGTGCCAAAGCTACCAGTACCTGGTTTAAGGACCATGGTATCCCTGTTCTTAATTGGCCTCGCCTGACCTTAACCCCATCGAAAATCTATGGGGTATTGTGAAGAGGAAGATGGGGGGGGGGAATTTTCCTTAGTTGTCAGTTATAATAATCAAACATTTAAATAAATAAATAAAAATAAACTTTTTTATGATATTCTAATAATATGACCAGCACCACCTGTACAGTATCATACAATATTCTACAGGGCATATGGTGGGAGAGGTGCTTGATGGGTAGTTTTACGTTTTTAACTTGATTATAGATTTGTTGTCTTAGAGCACTTGAAACACACAGATAACTAAAGTGGGGTCATTATTTTGAAATCATAATTCTATTATTCAGCTTTTTAACTGGTCATTTGTTTACATTTGTAAAGTAGGCCTACTGCCATTGTTTTAGTTATAGCACCAAATGTAACACTGAATAGCCCAGTTTACGAACACATCCTGATCGTTGCAATAAGCAGGCTCACAACAGCAGATGCAGGCAGCAACGACACCACACACGGCAAGGTAGGCTTTTTGTCATTAAGGATTTTAATACAGAGGGTACGGTATGCAACGATATGGTTTGGCTTATGATCAAGATTCCGTGACGTTTTGCCATGCACGGTCCAAAAAAGGCAGTGATATAATATGCGGCTCTGTTTTGGGGTTCGGGAGAGCGCAGGCGCAGTTGCGAAAAGTATGGTTGAAAACTAAGCTATGTAGCGCAGCACAGGAATTTAGCTCAATGTGTCTTAAACCCAATTAAATGTACAGCCATCGATGAGGCCTGAGCAGTAGACAAAAATACGGAAAGTTGCGAAGAAATCACACCAAATATTCCGGATATTTTCAACGCAGCAAAAATGGTCATTTCGAGTTTTTGAGAGATCCCATCACCAATGATCCCTATGAACGTCTGATGGGTCGCCTGGATACTCTTTATACTTTAGACTTCGTTTATCTTGACTATTAACAAAACACACAGCACAATAAAAGGGGGTTCATTATGATGTTAGAATATTCTACAATATGTTTGAATAGCTTTTACCTTGGCACATTGTGCCTTCAAATCTGGCTGTGGATATTATGTGGCGTAAACGGAGAGGAGCAGCAGTTCAGCGTGGAGGTAAGGACGTAGGAATTGATCATAACATACTGTGGTGACTGTTCATTGTTTCAATGAAGTGCCAAGAATGTTGCGTTTTCTGTCACAAAATAACGATAAGTGCTAGCGCTATTGGCTACCATGCGCGTTGTAAAATCGTTGGTTTTCCACTTCAATAGTAGACTATAGTCATTTAGTGTTGGGCTTGAGTGCAGACTTGTGCTCCAGTAGGCTATACACACTCAAATCGAAATTAATTTAAGCATACATTGATTGGTCAAAATTCATTTCACAACAAACCTATCTAGCAGTTTTTTTCATCTGTCTTAGCTTGAAATTTGTGTAGCATCAACAAAGAACAGCCATGTTATTTTGATTCTGGACAAAAATTCTGTTAAGATTCTGGCTTTCCGGAAATGGAGGGATCCAAAACTTTAGCAATGCAACTTTAAAGGGGTGATTGACTGTTTTTTTTTGTATTTTACACTGTTCCTTAAGGTCTCCGAATAGGGTATACAACATCGGTTTGGCTGAAAATGGCCCGGGTTCTGTTCTATGCTCTTTATTACATACAGCATTTTTTTCCCGGGAAAAAACGCTAGCTTTTTCCCTTATATCATTGGTATTTAGATGAGCTGTGCGCTGATTGGTTGGTTTACAACGAGCAAAGCTGCGGAGCAAAGACGGCTAACAGCACTCACTGAAACAAGAAGGTGGCAACTTGAAATAAAAACGTACAAATAAATCTATTGTGTCTACACAACACTGTTTTCAACAGATTGACTATACATAATTTGAAATGATTGCGGTAGTTTCCACGTCGTTGTCGAAGCAAACAGAATCGCCTTAGGTGGGTAACGTTAGCACTACAGCTTAGCAAACAAACTATCGTGATTCAACACAGCTTCAGTTAGCTATAGCTATCTTGCTGAAAAATAGATCTGGACA
Organism: Mallotus villosus; assembly: GCA_903064625.1. Lineage (NCBI taxonomy): Eukaryota > Metazoa > Chordata > Actinopteri > Osmeriformes > Salangidae > Mallotus > Mallotus villosus. The sequence continues at coordinate 13,418 of CAEFZP010002378.1, read as the reverse complement.
AACATGCATCTGAATTTTAGATTTACATAACAACACGGGTTATTTATTTGAATGAAACATAGTCAGGAACATGAAATAACGTAAGTCCCATTGCCAATAAACTAGGCTAAATCATAACACATTCATGCTCTTGTGTTAGCAAGCTAAACTGGTTTACATGCCTACAGTATATGTTTTCGCTATCTAGCTGTTCTTACATTCCTTGCAAATCGCCGATGAAAAGCAGATGAGCTTGAGTCTAGTTAACAGACGGGTATGGCTGATGTTTGTTTATACCGAAGCATAGAAGATCTCTGTGCAGTTGCGCGAACCATTTCACCAAGGACGGTTTTAAAAACCTGGGACAATGTAAAGCAGGATTTGCTATGAAGCTGTTGCTGAAAAGAGGTGCGTTCCGACCATAGAGGTAATATTAAGTAGAGAGAGCCAACATCGTCTTCCAAGATGGCGTCCCCATTCATTTCTATGAAAAGTGCTCAGTGGCGCAGTGAAGCAAGCTAGAGCGCGAAACGGACAGCGCCAACTTTCTACTTCCGTGTCTTCCGGTCTAAACTAGGAAAAAAGTGAGCCCATAGCTTTTAACGGGCTCACTTTTTTTCCTAGCTCCAAGCTGGCTCCGAGACTCGTGCACGCTTGCAAATAGCTGTACACGTCATACTTTGCGACAACCAGTCGCGAGCTTGTGAGCTGGAGCTAAGGCATTGCAGAAAACTGTCAGAATGTGGTACAAGTCCGATCAAGAAGCAGATACATGTGAACTTACGAAAACCAATACTGTAATATTATACGTGCAATGCCTATACGTTGTTCTTTTTGCTCCGTGTTTTTAGTTTGACTGTTAAGTATTGTGTTGGATTAAAGAAACTGCAAGCTTGAATATTTGGCTCCGTCGTTGTTCTAGCTCGGCAAAGCAAGCTAAATTAAGCCTACAGGCTATACCTATGTTACTATTATAATGATGATGAGTGTTGCTTACTATTACTAGCTTATTGTTAATGCCATCGTTGTAGTGTTAACTGACATAAAGTTCTAACAATATAACGACCATAACAATATTGTCGTTATCAGACATGATTTATTCATCTTCATCTTTGCTCCAGAATAACATGTTATCTACAATGACGCCGTAACATGCCACGATATTATAACTAATTATATTAGGCTATAATTAGCCTACTTTGTCATGCAATGAGAATAATCGCGTTCATTAGCCTACAAAATGGTTAAATATGCTTTAAAATAACGGAAATGAACTCTACAAACAACCGTCATGTATATGTGCAAGCATTTGTAAAACGTGCTACAATTAAGGCAGGCAATTTTAGATTACCAAGTCCTTTCTCCTTGTTCTCATTCAGCTCAGGTAAATCAGCGACTTTCTGATGTTCCCTTGTGTGCTCGTCCCCTGTTAGTATCCGCGAACACGTTTCGAGGCAACTTTTCTTGACGTAAGCAAATAAATGGGGTGCTAGTTTACCTATTTCGGATTGGTTTCAAACATAGCAAAAATCTGGAAAAATTATTCTATGAAAAAGCTAGTAGTATGAGCCAGGTTCGACAATCGAACAAAAATTATTGGGGGAGATAGTTTTGTAAATGTTGACTGGAGTTAATAGATTAAAAACGACCGGAAGACACGGAAGTCAAGTCGAAGATGCAATACCACCTACATCCACCGGGGCCCTTGCTTCAACCCAAGGGGCGAGGGGTGGGGGCTTGGTTCCGACCTTAGTTATGTTCATTACAGCCGCAAGCTGTAGTATGATTTTGTCGGTAACAGTTATTAGCAATGCTAACGTATCCTGTAGGCTATCTAGCACAGCCTTTCTCCAGTTATTTCGAATAGATAATCTAGACAGGCGTCAGCAAAAGGCTAGACTGCTTTCGTTTTCTGGCTATTTTTTGGGGAAGCTTCCCTTCTAATGCCAACTACAGCTAGTCTAGCTAGTCATTTGCTAAGTAAGGTATGTTGATGTGTGTAGAAACGTAACGTCGCTACCTTGGACTGGGCAAGAACATCAGTGAGTGGGCTGGTCTGCATGTACATTTTGGGGCGTGACAAAGACACAGACCATGCCAATTGAATGCGCGACACCGGACTGACGTCAGTCCGGTGGCTTTTTCCCAAAAACTACCGTTTTACAGCTAGATTTTTACTTTTTGAGATTTGCATGGGAAATAAGTGTCAATGGACTTTGAGGTTCACTGTATGTCCATTTTACCCACCGAACTGTCGTTATTCAACTATGACAAGGTAAAATCGGTTTTGCAATCAGTGACCCCTTTAACAACTTTTTATATAAAATATGGATTTTTGTATTAAGAACAAAACACAAATGGAGAATAGGATGTTAATATTTGGCAGGCATCCACACCTGTTATGAAATTGAAAACTACAGAATGCACTCAGCATCATTCTTTTGGTGTGTGGGCCCTTGGTGGGCGTCCTTTTAGTCAGATTTGTCAAATTGCAGACATAACTTTGAGCCATAATATACATACTTCTTTATGTATGACATGCTCTTGTAGCATAAATACCTGTTACAGTTGACTACTGGCCAGTAGGAATTGAACCCATGATGACATTGCAAGCACTGAACTCAACCAATTGAGCGGCACAGGGCCAGGGCGCCAGGGCTACACTCAAGTCATTGCCAACAATTTAACAAGTAAACTATGCTAACAAAGGTAGGCTCTGTCCACATGATTTACAAACGTGGTATGCTCTCCCACCCCCCACAAAAAAAGAATACAGTTTTTATTTATTTTAATTTTAAACCTCACATGATGGTGGGGCCTTTCTACTTGTGGTTCAATCCAAAATGATATGCTTCTGGCTTTTCTCATCTGGCTGGAAGAATCTTGAAATGTCCACATCCACACTCACTTTTCAATAAGTAGACCACATGTCAATCAATTGTGAGGATTTGAAAATCTAACAAACATCCATATTTATATTTTACATATACAGTAAATTCAAGTGCTGTTGGCACCCTAGGTAAATATGAACAAAGAAGGCTGTGGAAAAATGTCAGTTTTCATATATCATCTTACATTCACAATATTGTTTAATTAGGATTCCTCTGTCAGGAGGAAATCTATTGGTTTTGTTATTCTTATAGAAAGATATAGTGCAGTAACATTTATGTAATGCCTCATGTATCACCGGCCAAACTGGCTAGTGAGTTTTTATTAACACCTGCCAAAATGAATTTTAACCCGCATTTGGCGGGTTGGCGGGTGTTAATTTAGAACCCTGATTACAAGCATTGATCAATGAAACTATCTTTTGTTTCATTGGACATTGATTCGCAAACCAGTCTATGTTCATATCCCCAAGTAAATATGTGCCTTCGGGTCACAATGACCCACCATTCTGCGACACTTTCACCCAATACAAAAACAAATAAAAAGCATGTGTGTGAGATAGCCCGAAGGTTAAAAGAAAATGCTTCACTTTATTTTTGTATGAGGTAAAGTTGTCGCAACACCTGGGGGGGTCACAATGACTGAAGGGTCACAATGACCCGAAGATAACACAAGATGCACTTTAACCCATACAGATTCTAAATTATCAGAGATAAACTCAGAGCACAGTGTTGCTGTAAAGTTATTTCTGATATATAATGCTATGCCACCCCCATGCTTATTCCTGTCCCTTCTAAAAATATAAGAGCCATCAATGGAAATCTCTGTGTCAAGAACAGTATCATCCAGATGGGTCTCTGATACGACCAAGATATGAATGGTGCTTTATGTATGAATGTATGTATGAATGGTGTTTTTCCTGTGTTGTGTCTCTCCTGGTGCTGTGCAATGCAGTGATAATAGACAAGATCCTTCCTTTGGACGCACAGTTTGTATGTCTGCAGTGCTCCTTTGCACTGGTTCCTTTTGTGTGAAAGTCTTTCTGGTCTCCATTCCATAGGTCTCATGTTTTTTAACCATCTCCTCATAGTACTCATTCATTGCATCCTCACGCAAAGCTTTTGTTTGGGTTTCCATACCGCGTAACACAGTGATTTTAGCTATGGCAGCATCCAACTCAGATTCAAGTTCCAGTGTTTCCTTTCGTTTCCTTATCAGCTCCTTTTGCTTATTTAGTCCATCATCTTCCTCCTCTCTGGTCTAGTCCCTCTAGTCCAGTGGTTCCCAAACTTTTTGCACCCCTTTCTAGTGTTTGACACCTGTCAAGCACCCCCCAACAACTTAATCTGGTTAAACTTCTTAACTTCTAAACTTTTTATTATTGCAACTAAATACAAATATTGTATTGTAATAATAAAAAATGGAATACAAATAAATTGACTTGATTTGACTGTAGATTAGAAAAAATAAATAAATAATCATCTATAAAAAATAAATAAAATACTATTACCTTTTTTAGTGAGATAGATGGGCCAGCATGTTTGCACACAGATCATCAAAATTTGGGGTAATGGATGACAGTTTCTCTCATATCATTCTCGGCATCTAGTCTTTGTCGATGTTTTGTTTTCAACAATGTCAGTGCAGAAAAGCCTGCCTCGCATAAGTACGTGGTTGCAAAGGGCATCAACACTTTAAGTGCTTGCTTTTACAATCCTGGATACTCCACCATTTCTAAAGCCCAGAAATCCACCAGTGATTAAAACAAAAAAAGTTAAGTATGTTGTGTCAGATGATAACTCCAGTAACCTTTCTTGCTCTTGAAATGAGAGATGTGGGATTGGAGGAGTGACATCAAAAGGATTCCGAATCCATGTCTGAGATTGATCGATAGGGGGGAAGTAAGTCCGCAGATTTTGGTTGAGCTGGTTGAGATGTTCAGTTATGAGGCCTTTGACATTATCACTTTGCACAGATTCCCGGGATTGCAAAAATTCAGATAGAAGAGGAAAGCACTCAGTTGAGTTTGTATTTATCCAGTTGGCCCAGAAAACAAGCTTATTAATAAGTGCTTCAACTTTGTCCTGGGTGTTGAAAAGGGTGGTACTAAGACCGTGCAGACTTAAATTAAATTCATTAAGAGTAGAAAATATGTCTGCCAGATATGCCAGCTTCTGAAGCCAGATGTCGTCTTGCAAGCATGAAGACAAGTGAAACGGGTTGTGAACAAAAAATCCAGAACTTCACATCTGAGCTAAAAAATCCTCGCTAAGGCCTTTCCACGTGATAACCAGTGCACTTCTGTGTGCAGTAGAAGTGTTTCATGCTCGCTGCCCATTTCGTTGCATATAGTGCGAAAAATCCGTGAATTTAACAGATGAGCCTTGATGAAGTTGACGATTTTCAAGACGTCATGAAGTACAGACAAAAGTTCACCTGGCATGTTTTTCGTTGCTAGGGCTTCTCGGTGGATGCTGCAGTGCACCCAGGAAACTGATGGTGCAACTTTTCGGATGAGAGCTACTGCTCCTTTGAGTCTCTCCGTCATTGATTTTGCCCCATCTGTACAAACTCCAACGCAGCGCGCCCAGTCAATTTTGTGTACTCTGAAAAAGCTATCCACTCCGCTCCAAAGCCTAGGGGGTATTCCAGGTAGCGGGTTTAACAAACTCTGAGATTAACCCTGAACTCTGAGTTGAGTTACTCTGAAATGGGAAACTCAGAGAATTCGGTTCCAGAAAAGCTGATATGGATGTGACGGCCTCCTCGGCCGTTAATTGGCTGCACCTGGCCCGGTGGCTCAAAAGGACGTCGGGAGAGAGAGGCGGTCCTTCTTTTGTCTGCAGCACGGTTTTCGTTTTGCGTTGTGGCAGTTTTGCGATTTGTTTTGTTAACTTTTTTCGTGATGTTGTCCCGCCCGCGGGAACAGAAACGCTGCCCCTCCGTCCCTCAGGTATAACGCACTCAATTCTAACAAATATATTTTTAAGACAGCTACACAAATGACACATCATTGGAAAGCTACGATTCTTGTGCTTCCATTGAAATAAACCTTTTCAAGATCAAGTCGCAACAGCAAGTACATCTAACGTCTTTGTCCTGTCACGGATATAAATTCACCACCAAACGAAAAAAGTTTTACTCACACTCAACAGTTCATATATGGTCCAGGTATGCAAACAAGTCCATCAAACGTTGGTAATTTGGACTGGTTACATTCCCAAAGGTCCAAAGTATCTAACCATGTTTCAAAGGTTTGTCCAAATACATTCATAAATAGCTAAAATCCTTTGTTTCATTATGCTAGTTAGCGACGAAAGAAATACCTTATTCACTTGAAGGTAATATTTTCTCCGCTTGCCAATATAGTATTCTCGAAAACAAGACATCAAAATGTCCGTTGAACCCTCCCCTTTCGATTGACACCAAGATTGACCCAATAAGAGCTTCCATGCCCTGTTGGCAGCCCTCTACAGCCAACTAGGCACACTCGTTCTACACGAATATCTAACACGTGGCTTTGAATGGCTCTGAAATGAGCTTGTTAGCCTTGTAGCTAAGGAAATGCTGCAAACACTAATACCAAACATGCCAAGTTTCTGTGGAGCCTTCAAAATAAAAGTTTATTGCGCAATCTGGTTGACAGAATCAGTGTTCTTTGTGCGCCAATCCTGGGAATCAGATAAAGCACACAATGTGTTCATAATTCAGTTTTTGTGTTTCAGTAATACTAATGAGGGATTTAGCTATTATATATGATAGTTCTAAGTAACACCTTTCATTAGAGATAACAATTATGAAAAATAATACATTTTTATTTGACCTTGGTTCAAAGGGTCATTTTGGAGTCTCCAAAAGGCCCTTTTAGAAAACGCATGGATGTACTCTTATAAAAACATGTGTAAAATATGAATATATTGTGGTATTATGTTTGACTTTTGATTTGAATTGGGTAAGGCTTCAACCTGTGGTCCAATGCTGTGTTCCAGCTTATACCTACCGCCTCTTTAGGCTTCTGTTTTCAAAACAAAAACTAGGCGGAAATAGAACCTTTCACTTTCCTTGTGTTTAAGCTGCTATAACTCAACACCAGTAGGACTGACAGGGGTCCTGACAACAGGGGCCATAACTTCAGAGTGTCAGCTTTCAAAAGAGACTATTTACATGCATGTACTCCAAATGGTTCAAGAACAGCTTTCAATTTACTTTGGGTATGCTGTTTAGGCGTTTTTTGGAACATTTAGCAGGAATCTGCAGGAATGGAAAACGGTTAACACACTTTCCAACACTGCTCACCTACATCAGACACACACCCCCACGGACACTACTGACTACTGACTTCCACACCCCATTTTTGTTCTGTTCAGATTTATTAGTTATTAAAACACTCATCTGCTTAGTTCTCGCGCATGTGTTCCCCGTCATTTTTGCCACAACCCCTGAGCCGGGTTCGTGACCGAGTTAACTCAACTCGGAGTACGTCAACTCAGAGTTAAGCGCGGGCATGAGAACTATTGAAAGCCAACATCAATGGAGCTCCGATACGAGGATCCACCATGCCACCCGGCGACAAAAAAAAGTTGTCCTACTTCACCAAACTTTTATTTCGTGTTTATGGTTGAGTAGGCCTACATATTCCGGAAAAAAGCAACACGGCTGTAGCAGCGTATGCAAGTGGCGTGGGAGACAATTGCTGCCGAGCATACATTTGAATATAACAGCCAGTCCATACATTGAACATTTAACCCCACTGTCCGTTAATATTACAGGAGAAAAGGTGGTGGCCTTAATAAAATTGCAGGTTCAATGTTTTATTAAATATAAAAACATAGGCTAGGCTACTACGAACAGGTAATGCATATTTTGCTTAGGCTATACGCTTGTGATTGTAGCCTCGACGTCAACTTGGTTTTAATCATATTCGACATAAGTAAATATCAATTGGTGCCTATTTCATGCAGTTTCACCCAACAGAATGCTTTTCATCAAAAGATGATGATGATGATTATGACGAAAAGACATAGACTGCTGCCGCAGAAATGGATGCTGAGAATTATGTGGTAGCTACTGGTAGTTCTCTCCCCATGTAGCCAACTATTATTCACTTCAGCGGAATTGTCAGTTACACTGACATTATGAGAATAATTAAGATAAAAAACGATTTGCACATTCTAATCCTGTTGAATAGAGCATGGATGCTACAGTGAGATGTTGATTTAATGGCAGGTGAATTTTGTATGTGGAACTGTGAAATGTAGCTAATGTAATCTCATGTATTCCTAGTTACAAATAAATGAGTTGTACAAACTGTACCTCATGAAGAAAGTGCCAAAAACTGACCAAGAGATGGTGTAGGCCTACTTAGGGTAGAAGAATAAAGACTAATCTCGAAAAAGGTTTACTGGAACTCCAGTTACGGGAGGATGCATGGTCACAGGTGATGTTAATTGTAGGAACAATATGAATATCAATTGTTGAATTTGCTGAATTTCTATTTTGACCAAGAGATGGTGTAGCCTACTTAGGGCAGAAGAATAAAGGCTGACTTTGTAAGGCTATCAACCTGCCCCCACCTCTCAAATGGTAAAATATGGAGTTACTGGATGGAGTCTCAACTTGATGGCTCTCACATCTCATTGTGTAACTTACTGTAGCATTGCTAGTCAAGATTGTGGTGTGATTGTAGTTCTTCTTGGGTATTAAAAGGAATTGTGAAGCATTGTTCTGTGGATGATTGATCTCCTGAGACCTTCTCCTCAGCTCTGGCTTGTCCTACTCTTTTTTCCTCACCTCTTGCTTTCTATCTCTGGTTTACAATAATCATGGTAGAGTAGGCCTAAAGTTAACCCTTATTGATTTCATTCATTTGCAATATGATTAAATTATTATATTATTTAACCTTAATTTGACCATTCTTGCTTTGATTTAACCCAAAGAGTCAAATAACTAATTGGTATTGGCATTATTTGGTTAACGTTAATACAATGTTCAGTTTCCCATCTTCCTTCAAACCATAGGGAATTCGTTTCTGTGTTTTGGCCAATATTGACCCAATAGATCACCAGTTGGACAGTAGGCTCATGTAATATCATGTTAATCATGTAAATTGTAGGAACAAGCTGATAGAATTAGGCTACTCATTGTTAGATTTCTATTTGTAGGCAATGAATAAGACCAAATCCTACAATTTCAATTATTTGTCTTTATTTCAGTGCCAAAAAGCTTTTGGTCAATTCTGTGTGCACGTCCACGGCGTGTAGGCTAACACTAGCGATGAAGACCCGAGGGCTGAGAATGTTGCTAAAATAAATTACAGATTGTGACGGGAAACGGTAACGTTAACTTAGGCATTCATCAGGGAATTAACTGCTAGCGACCAGGTTAGTTTCACGGAGTAAGTTACCATGGAAACTTACCAAAAGGTTTCGTTACCTCTCTTTCTGGAACGGAAACAGAGTTTGCCTGGTTTCAGGGTTAAACAACTCAGAGTTTTCACTAAACCGGCTACCTGGAATACCCCCCAGGTTGCATTTCACACGACGACAACATGACAACGCCACTTGTAACATGTGTACAAAGTCTATTTCCTCGATGAGAGGAAATACAACTAATCTAATGAAACATTTGAACAAACAGCATGGAATACATTTAGGAATGCCATGTGTTCGATGTTGCATGCAGCAGTGCAGCTAACGTTAGCGCTTCATTTAGCCAAGGTATAGTTAAACTCCTCAAAAGTGATCACAACCACTGTGTGAAGCAATTTGCCTTTATTGTGCGTAGTCGATCAAGTTCTTCTGTCCCGTCGTTTGAAGCATACATTTGTGCTCCGGCATTCGTGTCCCGTTATTTATCACTTCACGTTTTGATTGAAAGTCCAGTTTTGAGAAATGTTATATCGTAATGGTGTTGGCTAGCGTTAATTATGAGGCTCTGCCTCCCCTGACCGCCGTCCCTGCTCCAGACCCTGTCTATTGTTTCAGTTTTATTTTATCTTCTACTGAAGAATGTCAGTTTTATTTGTAGTTCAAGAGTAATATGTATAAATGTTTAAGGTCATTTAAAAAATGTACATACTGTATTTGGTGAGCATTATAGAAAATTCGATAAAATAAAATGAATGTAAATATACCCGTTTGTGCTCTCTCTTGAAGAATCTATAAGAGAATCGACAAGGAATCGAATCAATAAGCAGAAATTGATAAGGAATCGGAATCGTTAAAATCTTATCAATACTCATCCCTAATTGTGACAGACGTGCTTGTAAAATTAAATTAAATCATGAGTAATTTACAGATTGTAACATTACATTTTATTTCTCAATAAAACTTTGGCATGTGAAGTTTACCTCTGTTAAATACGTTAAAAAAAATACAAAGACAATTATCTTTCCCCCGCCATTACAAACATTCTCTCGCGCACCCCCGGTGGTCAGTCTGCGCACAACTAGGGGAAGCTTGGGAACCACTGCTCTAGTCTAGTCCCTCTAGTCTTGCCTCGAGCAGCCTTCACTGCCTCCGCAAGGATGCGGGCAGTGGCAGTAGATGAAACAGTTGACCTATTAGACCTGTCAGAGCCAGAGGAAACACTGTCTCCGGGAGCGACTTCAGGAACAGTCCTGTTTGTGGAGTCAGACAGCCATTTGGATACATCAACAATAAATTCATCAATGCGGGCCATTTTAGGTTCAAACCAAGTGTCATTATCCTCTTTGCAATCCTTCGAATTTAACAGCTTTTGATAGGAAATGTGCGTTCCCATAAATTCTCCCAACAAAGCATGATATTTGTGCATGTTGTCCTTTGCGTCGTCTTCATTCATACTGTCTCTCATCAATTGCAGAATTACATTCTTCCGACGCGTTAACTGTCCGAGCTTGGCTTTTCTGGATAAGTGCATAAGACACAAATCTTTTTTGCAAGTACAAAATCTTTTTTGCAAGTACACAAATCTTTTTTGCAAGTACACAAATCTTTTTTGCAAGTACACAAATCTTTTTTACAGAGCTTCCTCTCCTGGCACTGGTTTTCACATCATAAGAGAGAGCACTGTTGATGTACAATATGCCATGAGTGGTTGAAAACCTCTCTGAACACTGTAAAAGTTTTTGTACCTCTAACCCTTTTCTCTCTTCTCCCTCGTTTCTGCAGACATGGCTCCAGAGGTATGGCTACCTTCCTCCCACAGACCCCCAAATGTCAGTTTTGCGCTCGTCCCAGGCAATGCAGTCTGCTATCGCTGCCATGCAGCGCCTGTATGGGCTCAACGTCACAGGTTCACTGGACAGGAACACTATAGAGTAAGTCTGTCACACACATCACTATGCCCTTCAGTTAATGTGCTCATTTGGGCTGGGCGGTATGGCCCAAAATGTCTATGAACGTTGTATAGTACGTATAGAATGTATAGTTTAAAGCAGGGGTTTTCAAAGTGTAAGACAGTGAGCCTCCCTTGAGAGAACATCAAGTCACCGGGGCCTCCCCCATTTTAACGGGGTCATAGAATGATTTTTTGGGCATATTTCACACTGTTCCTTAAGGTCTCCCAATAGGGTATCTAACATTGGTTGGGCTGAAAATGTTCCGGGTGCTGTTCTATGCGCCCTAATGCACCCTGTGAAATAGCCCTGGAATAAAACAAGAGGGTTTCTTCTTTCTATGGTATGTTCATGAATATATAGATAAGCTGCGCGCTGATTGGTTGGTTTACAACGTTGAAGCTGCGGAGCGAAGCGCAACATGGCCAACAGTAAGCCTACTTACCAGGGGTGAAAGTAGTTTTGTTTTCTTGGTGGTACTATGATGCAGGTTTAATGCGCGCGCCAAGCGCGCACCGAAAATTTCACTTAGCCTAATTATTTATTTATTTGTATATTTACTGTATTATAGTCTACTTATCAAGCATTCACTAGGACTTCTTATCACTCTAGTATCACTCTTTAACCCACCTGTATCTGTTTTTGCCTGTCTAAATGTCACACGTGATATTTAACCTCTTCTGGGTCCAAGCGCTCCGCTCGTCCAGATCTAATAACAATGGCGGAACCTGTTAATTTATTTACGATCACGTCCTACTTTAGTGATGCACCCTTGCTCACACAGTTTGTCATTGCATTTTATTTTTAACCAGTCGTTGTCTTGGGGCCCCAATCCAGCTCGGCGCCCCAAGCAATTGCTTGTTTTGCTTGCCTTGTCGCGACGGGCCTGTGCGTGTGTCGGAATTTCTTACCGGTACGGCGTACCGGCCAGTACCGGCTTACTTTCACCACTGCTACTTACTGAAACATCGAAGGTGGAGACTTGAAATAAAAACGTACAAATAAACCTATTGTGTCTGCACAACACTGTTTTCAACAGATTGACAAGACATCATTTGAAATGATAACGTTAGCGTAAGGGGTCCCATTATCGTCCACCGAAAATAGTTATGCCAACTTCTCCTTTTTTCGGTAAAATGTTAGCTCCATTTCCTGTTTCCTATCTGTGATCCAGGGGGCGGGACGGATTTGGACATCCCAATCTGCCGGTATCAGGATCACTCTGATCCAATCCGGCAAAGTTTTGAAATACCGGGATAGATAATAATTAAAAAATATATATTTGCCGCCACCCCTGAAACGCTTTGCCGCGCCTCCCCTGAAACTCTCTGGCGCCCCCCAGGGGAGGCGCGCCTCACACTTTGAAAACCTCTGGTTTAAAGCACAGACAGTACTGAAAAATGTATATATAAATGCATCTGAAAGGGTAAAGCACTGGTATGGAAACTGTATTACAAGGACACGTGACACCATCTGATGAAAAGAGGCCGTTGTTGGCATTGTTGTTGTTTTTTTACAGTTTTCCTTTTCTTGCATATTACAAAAGTTAAAGTGTTGAAGAAGTCACTCAATATATAAAACCACATGTTTAGCATGACTAAATACTCATAATTTTTGTATAAAGTATAAAATGCATATTACCTATTAAACCGTAGCCTATAGTGCAAAACTAAACTGAATGTGTTCACTTAAACTCAATAATGTAATTTAACTTCCGAGTGCTCATAGCAGAGGCATTGAGGCGGGCACGCGTTAGAACAGTCCAACCGTGACAGCGCGACCAGCAGCACACCCGCGAAGAGCATTAAATATCTACTTCAAGTATAACAGGCTGCTGCTAAGTATTGTGCAGGCCTATTGTAATTTATTATGTGCATGCTTATAGAAGAAAAAACACGATTAACAGTATAAACAAACACTTTATTTAAATGCATTTTTAAATCCTGAATACATTTTCTCATATTTTAATTGTGTCAACCCCTCCTCGTCCCCCTACTCATATTCCTCGTCCTCCTCCTCCTCGTCCTCCACCAGTTCGTCCGGAATCAACACCTGCAACATGAATTAGCTACAGTTAGACAGCAGATCAAATGCAAAGGACATTAAGTGGAAGTGTATTTTATCCATATAATGCTCCTGGAGTTATGTTTATGACCGTAACAAGTGAAACGGAAAGCTTCCCTGACTTTCAGTACCCAGATATCTAATCAACGTCATCTAACTCATCTTGAAC
>CAEFZP010002377.1:92500-100156 GCA_903064625.1 Mallotus villosus | reverse complement strand
CCTGCATGCTGCTTCCCTGCCTGGTCTCACACACCCTCCTGCATGCTGCTGTCCTGCCTGTTCTCACACTCCCTCCCTCCTGCATCTTCTGACTGCCTGGTCCCACACTCCCTCCTGCATGCTGCTGTCTGCCTGGTCTCACACTCCCTCCTGCATGCTGCTGTCTGCCTGGTCTCACACTCCCTCCCTCCTGCATGCTGCTGTGGCCTGTTCTCACACTCCCTCCCTCCTGCACTGCTGCTGTGTGCCTGGTCTCACACTCCCTCCTGCATTGCTGCTGTCTGCCTGGTCTCACACACTCCCTGCATGCTGCTGTCTGCCTGGTCTCACACTCCCTCCTGCATGCTGCTGTCTGCCTTGCCTCTTGTTTATTAACCTCTAAATCGTCACCCTCTTGTTCTGTCCCGTCCCTCATGTGAGGTGGTGCTGGTGCCGGTCCCCTCTGACGGTCCTGTGGAGGGTGTGGCAGCCCTCAGGTGAGGACAGCACCTCCACCCCCCCCAGCTCCTTCAGCCCAGCAGGACTGTAACGAGGCCGGGTGTGGTACCGTCACCACGGCGCCGGGCCCCACCCAGACATCTTCCTTTTCCAGGTGAGCAGACCAGGGGGGGGAGGACCGTGTGTAGAGAGGGTACACACTGGATGTGGTGTGTAGGTGGTGTGTATGTGGTCTAGATATGGGGTGTAAATAGTGTGTAGATGGTGTCTCTCTCTCTTCTTCTCTATTTTTCCTGGTCTCTCACTCATCTCTCACTCAACTCTCACTCATCTCTTCTCTTCATTTTTGGTTTCACCCTCATCATTTTATCACTATTCCTTTCCTGTGTCCTTCATCTCCTCCTCCCCCTCCCCCTCCTCCCCCTCCCTCCCCCCCTCTCCCCCTCCTCTGCTCCCTCATCATGACTCCCTGTCTTGTGGACCTGTGTTCCTCTAAACCCTTGTTCTGAGGCTTCATCAGGAAGATGAGTCTTATCAGCTGAGTCCATGGTTTTGTAACGGGACCAAATGACTCACAAACTGGTATTAAACCTGGATTATCCCAGACAAATTAGAGACAGCGTTCACGCCGTGATGAATGGGATGTGCAGCAGGCATCTCTAACCCTGGTGTCTGGCAGGCCTGGGAGGACGAGAACACTGCTGCTAGCGGTTATTAAACCTCTCTCTCTCTCTCCTCTCTCTCTCTCTCTCTCTCCCTCTCTGTCTCTGTCTCTCTGTCTCCTCTCTCCCCTCTCTCTCTCCTCCTCTCCCTCCCCCTCTCTCGTCTCCCCCCTCTCTCTCTCCCCTCTCTATCTTCCCCTCTCCTCATCTCTGCTCTAACTCTCTCTCTCCTCTCTCTCTCTACCCTATCTACCTACACTCCCTCAAGATTTGGTGAACACACTTAATCATGCAGTTCGAAGAGGCTCTGCACTGGGATGTTTAATTAGGTGTTTCAGTAAAAGCAAATATGATCAAGTTCCACAAGATGGGTTTTAGATGATCAAATAAAACTGAAATGATGTTGTGTCAGACTAGGTGTTAGTTTTATGTCTCTTCTATTGAGCTGCACGTAAAGCTGGGGGCGTTAAATGAGGATTTACGAGTAAAGTTGCTTCTGAATTAGAGAGGATGAGAGTCTTCCCGGGCCCCCGTGCCCTGTGTGGGGATGAGGACAGCAGGTGTCAGGGTGCAGCAGGAGGTGTGGGGATGAGGACAGCAGGAGGAGGTGTGGGGATGAGGGGCAGCAGGTGTCAGGGTGCAGGAGGAGGTGGGTGGGATGAGGACAGCAGGAGGAGGTGTGGGGATGAGGACAGCAGGTGTCAGGGTGCAGCAGGAGGTGTTTGTCAGCTGTTGGTGTTCCTCTGCAGGTGTCCAGCGAGGGCTCTCCAGACTCCCTGAGCGACGTCCAGTCCTTCACCGTGAGCGTCCTGGGACCAGTACGCCCGGACACCCTCAGCTGGCCCCAGCTGTGACCTGCAGATCACGGTGCGTACTGGGACACTCAGGTGCCAGGTGCTGTGCCTGTGTGTGGACCTGCTGAATGTTGTGTGTTTGTTCCCCCAGGACCCTGGAGGACCGTGTGACCGTGATCACTCCAGCAGCTCTGGCCTTCCTGGACTCGGACTCTCCTAGTGAGAAGCTGCTCTACAACATTACCAAGCCCCTAAACCCCAGCTACGGTACCCTGCGCTCCTACACACACACTCACACACCCACACCACACACACCTCACTCACAGCAGGTGGTAACATGAGGATGTGTTGGTGCGGAGTGTGCTAACATGAATGATGTGTTGGTGCAGGAGTGGTGCTAACATGATGATGTGTTGGTGCAGGAGTGGTGCTAACATGATGATGTGTGGTGCAGAGTGGTGCTAACATGATGATGTGTTGGTGCAGGAGTGGTGCTAACATGATGATGTGTTGGTGCAGGGGTGGTGGAGCACAGAGACAAGCCTACAGAGCCGTGCGATCCTTCAGCCAGGAGGACATCGATCAGGGCAGGATCCAGTAACCGCCCTCCCCCAGCCCCCGCACACCTCCAGGAGCTCTACCAGTACTCCTTCATAGGTGAGGACACACACCCACACACACCAGTAGGGTCCAGGCTGACTGACTCCTGTCTGTCACAAGCAGAAGATAACCTGTTATCATGTTTCCCAAACACAGGTCTCCCAGAGTCCCTGAATGTCTATTTTACAGGTAGATCTATATTCTCTCCTTGTTGTTCTGGAGAGCAGGGGACAATCATTCCCCCCTCTCTCCTCCTCCTCTCTCCTCCTCCCTTCATCTTCTCCCTCTATGGTGGCTTTCTCCTTCCACACTGGTTTAGAGTCACCCCTCTCTCCTCCCCCTCTCTCCTCCCCCTCTCTCCTCCCCCCCTCTCCTCCCCCTCTCTCGTCCCCCTCTCTCCTCCCCCTCTCTCCTCCCCCCTCTCTCCTCCCCCTCTGCTCTCTCCTCCCCCTCTCCTCCCCCCGTCTCTCTCCTCCCCCCTCTCTCCTCCCCCTCTCTCCTCCCCCTCTCCTCCCCCCTCTCTCCTCCCCCTCTCTCCTCCCCTCTCTCCTCCCCCTCTCTCCTCTCTCCCTCCCCTCGTCAGTCCTCCCCCTCGTCTCCTCCCCCTCTCTCCCTCCCCCTCTCTCCTCCCCCCCTCCTCTCCTCCCCTCCTCGCGTCCCCCCTCTCCTCCCCCCCTCCTCCCCCCCTCTCCTCCCCCTCCTCTCCTCCCCCTCACCGTTCTCCTGACCCTGGTATTCACCCTCCACTGTCTGCCTGACGTGTTTATTGGTCTGCAGCGAAGACTGATGGCTTCTCTTTCTCTGGTGGCACTGTGGCGGTGACTTTTACTGGCCTCTTACGCGTACTGTAGTGAGGGCACACACACACACACACACACACACACACACACACACACACACACACACCTAGAATCCCACAAGGACTCGCTGGCCATAAAACAACCCGCCCTAAGAAAGGAAGTGAAAAGAAAGTTCTCAGTGTCTCTCTTTATTCCCCTCTCTCTCTCTTGCGCACACACACACACACACACACACACACACACACACAGGACAGGTCCACACATTTTGTCAACTTCCACTTCAGGAACAGTAACTTTCCCAGAACAGAGCTCCTCTTATAAGCCCCTCGTGTCGTGCAGGACGTTGCTGAATCAGATTCAGTATCTGAGCTCTCAGGGCAGCAGGACTCTAAGCAGGAGCCCTGCTGTGGTCAGGGTCAGGGTTAGGGTTAGGGTTAGGGTTAGCTGCATGTCCATCTACACACTCTCTTTTCCATCTGACTTCTGAACATCCTCTCCCTTTTCCAACCTGCTCATATGACCCCACCTCACACCACCCCACCCCACCCCACATCACCCCACATCACACCACCTCACACCACACCACCCCACCACACCCCACACCGAGATATCTGGATCTGGATATCTGGGTGTGCTTGCGTGTGTGAGAGGGTATGTGTGTGAATGTGTGTCTGTGGATACAGTGTATTGAGTCTCTTTTCAACCCGTGTGTGTGTGTGTGTGTGTGTGTGTGTGTGTGTGTGTGTGTGTGGTGTGTGTGTGGGTGTGCGGTGTGTGTGTGTGTGTGGGTGTGTGTGTGTGTGTATGGTGTGTGTGTGTGTGTGTGTGTATGGTGTGTGTGTGTGTGTATGGTGTGTGTGTGTGTGTGTGTGTGTGTGTATGGTGTGTGTGTGTGTGTGTGTGTATGGTGTGTGTGTGTGTGTGTGTATGTGTGTGTATGGTGTGTGTGTGTGTGTGTGTGTGTGTGTGTGTATGGTGTGTGTGTGTGTGTGTGTGTATGTGTGTGTATGGTGTGTGTGTGTGTGTGTGTGTGTGTGTGTGTATGGTGTGTGTGTGTGTATGGTGTGTGTGTGTGTGTGTGTGTGTGTGTGTGTGTATCAGTGTCTGACGGGGACCACACCCAGTCCAGAGCTGGACTTCTCCATCCACCTGCTGGCCATCACCAGCAGCCTCCTGTCTTCCTGATCCTGGACCCCCTGCTGGAGGTCAGCCCTGGGGGGCAGAGCAGCCCTTGGTGAGCTCTCTCTCACACACACACACACACACACACACCATACACACAAACACACACACACACACCATACACACACACACACACACACACACCATACACACACACACACACACACACCAGACACACACATACACACACACACACACACACCATACACACACACACACACACACACACACACCATACACACACACACACACACACACACACACACACACACACACCATACACAAACCACCTGTAGGCTAGCCCTGGGGACAGAGCCTCTAAATCCTCTGTGGTGTGTGTGTGCGTGTGTGTGTGTGTGTGCGTGTGTGTGTGTGTGCGTGTGTGTATGGTGTGTGTGTGTGTGTGCGTGTGTGCGTGCGCGTGTGTGCTTGTGTGTATGGTGTGTGTGTGTGTGTATGGTGTGTGTGTGTGTGTGTGTGTGTATGGTGTGTGTGTGTGTGTGTGTGTGTGTGTGTTGTATGGTGTGTGTGTGTGTGCAGGAGGACAGCAGCTGGCTGTATCAGATGCAGATACGTCTCCAGATGAGCTGCAGTTTGAGCTGGCGGAGACTCCACTTCATGGGACCCTGTTCAACACACACCTGCACACAGAGATGAGGAGTGGTGAGGAACACACACACACCACACACACACACACACACACACCACACACACACACACCACACACACACACACACACACACACACACACACACACCACACACACACACACACACACACACAGACACACCTGCACACAGAGATGAGGAGTGGTGAGGAACACACACACACACAACACACACCCACACACACCATAGACACAACACACACCCATATGTCCCCGTACACACCCAGCTGGTGTGAGCAGTGTTTGTGTGTCCAGGTGACACCTTCTCCTTCAGTGACGTGACCCGGGGGGTCCTGCAGTATCGCCATGCCGGCCGCTCCCATGACGACGACACCATCACCGTCTCTGTGAGCGATGGTGTGTCCATGGTGACGGGCGTGGTGCAGGTGCTGGTGCAGGGGGGTGGGGGGGGCGGGCCGAGGAGAGACCCCCCACGCACGACTCAGTCTGGAGGTGGAGGAGAGGAGCAGCACCGTCATCACACACGCTCACCTGGCCTACACCGTGAGTCTCTCTCACACACACACACACACACACACACACACACCCACACACACACACACACACGCTCACCTGGCCTACACCGTGAGTCTCTCTCACACTCACACACACACGCTCACCTGGCCTACACCGTGAGTCTCTCTCACACACACACACACACACACACACACACACACACACCTGCACACACGTTCACCTGGCCTACACCGTGAGTCTGTCACACACACACACACACACACGCTCACCTGGCCTACACCGTGAGTCTCTCTCACACACACACACACACACACACACACACGCTCACCTGGCCTACACCGTGAGTCTCTCTCACACTCACACACACACGCTCACCTGGCCTACACCGTGAGTCTCTCTCACACACACACACACACACACACACACACACACACCTGCACACACGTTCACCTGGCCTACACCGTGAGTCTGTCACACACACACACACACACACACACACACACACACACACACGCTCACCTGGCCTACACCGTGAGTCTCTCTCACACACACACACACACACGCTCACCTGGCCTACACCGTGAGTCTCTCTCACACTCACACACACACGCTCACCTGGCCTACACCGTGAGTCTCTCTCACACACACACACACACACACACTCACACACACACGCTCACCTGGCCTACACCGTGAGTCTCTCTCACACTCACACACACACGCTCACCTGGCCTACACCGTGAGTCTCTCTCTCTCACACACACACACACACACACACACACACACACACACACTCACACACACACGCTCACCTGGCCTACACCGTGAGTCTCACACACACACACATGCACACACACACACACACCTGCACACACGCTCACCTGGCCTACACCGTGAGTCTCTCTCACACACACACACACCCACACATGCACACACGCTCACTTGTGAGTGTCACACACAGATACTAGCAGTTGTGTGTGTGTGCAGGACGACCAGCTCGTCGCCTGAGCAGGTCCGGGTGCAGCTGGTGTCGGTGCCCATGTACGGCCTGCTGACCCTCACGCTGAGCGGGCCCCCCCAGGAGCTGGCAGAGTCCTCCAGCTTCACCATGCAGGACATCCAGCTGCAACGCATCCGGTACTCACTCACCTACACACTCACACACGCACTCACACACTCACACACTCACTCACACACTCACACACTCACTCACACACTCACACACTCACTCACACACTCACACACTCACTCACACACTCACACACTCACTCACACACTCACACACTCACTCACACACTCACACACTCACTCACACACTCACACACTCACTCACACACTCACACACTCACTCACACACTCACACACTCACCAACAAGTATTGATTTTGTTCCAAACTACTTTCTTCACTCAAGTCATTTTATTTTACATTTTGAATAACAGTTTGTGTTGATGTCAAAATATTATCTTTTAGTGTTGCAGGGCCCTGTAAAATCCCATATCAATTAACATTTGGATTTAGCATAGTTCTTCTCCCCATTATTTTGTGGCAGATTTACTGTCATGTATTAGCGTTGCTAATTATCTTAGGCTAAACTTCCCATCTGTGCGATATAGGGCTCCTTTGAGGTGTAAGCCAGCTTGCTAACTGGCAGCATTTCCATAATGAGCCGAGCCTATTAGCTTTGGTGCTATTAGCACGCTAACATTATGAAATGATCTCTGAGGAAATGTTCACATCACCTATTATTACAGTGAGGCTCCCGGGCTTTATGACTCACCAGACTGTGTCACCAAAGTGGGTTCCTTTTTCTTAACAGATTTGAAGGAAAATGTATTTATTAGCTTTTTACTACATTGTAGAGATCTGAACTGATGCTTTGCGTCAGGAGTGATGTAGCGCAGCACCTCTCAAGTGTTAAAACAGCAGAGGACTGAAAGCAGAAGAACAGGAACAGGAAGTGAGGGAGGACAGAGAGAGGTGAAGCTTCATCCAGGAACAGGAAGTGAGGGAGGACAGAGAGGTGAAACTTCATCCA
>CAEFZP010002377.1:12500-90000 GCA_903064625.1 Mallotus villosus | reverse complement strand
AGTCTGTCTGTGGACAGCGCCTGTGTTACCATGGTTACCATGAGTCTGTCTGTGGACAGTGTCTGTGTTACCATGGTTACCATGAGTCTGTCTGTGGACAGTGTCTGTGTTACCATGGTTACCATGAGTCTGTCTGTGGACAGCGCCTGTGTTACCATGGTTACCATGAGTCTGTCTGTGGACAGTGTCTGTGTTACCATGGTTACCATGAGTCTGTCTGTGGACAGTGTCTGTGTTACCATGGTTACCATGAGTCTGTCTGTGGGCAGTGTCTGTGTTACCATGTGTCTGTCTTCCCTCCATGTGTCTGGGATTGATCCAGAGGAGGGCCCGGGTGGCAGGCATTGGTATTCAGGAGGCTCAGCAGACTGATTGAGACTCATTCATGGTTTGGCCCCCCAGGGCCAGAGAGTCTGGGCAGTGTGGAGATATGTGCTGTCTCACACACACAATTGTTTCGTTTTGATTTACTGTTTTCTTTTTTATTTATTCATGAATCGAGGGTGCACCCGGCACAAACACTGTACGTACGTGTATCTTCACACACACACACACACACACACACACACACACACACACACACACACACACCACACACACACACACACACACACACACCACACACACACACACACACCACACACACACACACACACACACACACACACACACACATACACACTATGCTACTCATGCATAGGGTAACATTAAGTAGCACCAGAGAGTATCTGTGGCTAGTAGGAGTCCTGCCCAGTCCCCTGGTGAGCAGGCTGACGTGTTGCACTGCCCAGTCCCCTGGTGAGCAGGCTGACGTGTTGCACTGCCCAGTCCCCTGGTGAGCAGGCTGACGTGTTGCACTGCCCAGTCCCCTGGTGAGCAGGCTGACGTGTTGCACTGCCCAGTCCCCTGGTGAGCAGGCTGACGTGTTGCACTGCCCAGTCCCCTGGTGAGCAGGCTGACGTGTTGCACTGCCCAGTCCCCTGGTGAGCAGGCTGACGTGTTGCACTGCCCAGTCCCCTGGTGAGCAGGCTGACGTGTTGCACTGCGGTGTCATCACCCTGACAACCCTTCAGCTGGCCGGAGGACTGCAGCAGAGATGATGAGCTCAGAACTGTCTGGATCGTCTCTGAATGAGATCTGCAGTCTTCCAGGAGCTTTTCACTTCCACCAGCCTCACCCCCACCAGCCTCACCTCCACCAGCCTCACCAGCCTCACCAGCCTCACCTCCACCAGCCTCACCTCCACCAGCCTCACCTCCCCCAGCCTCACCCCCACCAGCCTCACCTCCCCCAGCCTCACACCAGCCTCACCTGCTTGGTTTCTCTTCCAGGTGGCTCTCAGGGTGGAGCACGTGTCATCACCCCGGACGGCCCGTTCTCGGTGGAGGAGCTGACGTCAGACTCCATCTTCTACGTCCAGGACGCCCAGCGGAGCGCCCGCCAGGACTCGGTCAAATTCTACATCAGCGACGGCTCCAGCCAGACCGAGGCCTTCAGCATCCTGATGGACATTCAGGTCTGTGAGCACGTCAGGAGGTCAGCAGGTCAGCAGGTCTGTGAGCAGGTCAGCAGGTCTGTGAGCAGGTCAGCAGGTCTGTGAGCAGGTCAGCAGGTCAGGAGGTCTGTGAGCAGGTCAGCAGGTCAGCAGGTCTGTGAGCAGGTCAGCAGGTCAGCAGGTCAGCAGGTCTGTGAGCAGGTCAGCAGGTCAGCAGGTCAGCAGGTCAGCAGGTCTGTGAGCAGGTCAGCAGGTCAGCAGGTCAGCAGGTCTGTGAGCAGGTCAGCAGGTCAGCAGGTCTGTGAGCAGGTCAGCAGGTCAGCAGGTCAGCAGGTCAGCAGGTCTGTGAGCAGGTCAGCAGGTCAGCAGGTCTGTCAGCAGGTCAGCAGGTCAGCAGGTCAGCAGGTCAGCAGGTCAGCAGGTCAGCAGGTCTGTGAGCAGGTCAGCAGGTCAGCAGGTCAGCAGGTCAGCAGGTCAGCAGGTCAGCAGGTCAGCAGGTCAGCAGGTCAGCAGGTCAGCAGGTCAGCAGGTCTGCTAGATGGTGCTTCTGTTTCCCACATCTCTTAACCAGATGTAACCTGATGGCCTGAATGTATGAGTGAATGAATGAGTACTATCAATAATAGATATTATCCTACAAGTATGTCAATGTTAAATGCTCCAAACTCCATTTCTATTTCTATAGTGAAGAAATATAACTTTAGACTTCCCTTGGTGATTGAAGTGATTGATCACTTGGTGGTTGTTATGGTTACGGGTTGGTGTGAAAGCACACCCAGCTGTATTTCTCCCACCCCCAGAAATCCATCATTTAGCTGTGCTCAGACCTGGAGATGAATTGATGACCTTACAAAGATGTGTGTGTGTGTGCGCATGCGCGTGTGTGTGTGTGTGTGCGCATGCGCGTGTGTGTGTGCGTGCGTGTGTGTGTGTGTGTGTGTGGTGTGTGTGTGTGTGTGTGTGTGCCTGTGTGTGCGTGTGTGTGTGTGTGTGTGTGTGTGTGTGCCTGTGTGTGCGTGTGTGTGTGTGCGTGTGTGTGTGTGTGTGTGTGTGCGTGTGTGTGTGTGTGTGTGTGTGCCTGTGTGTGTGCGTGTGTGTGTGCGTGTGTGTGTGTGTGTGTGCGTGCTGCAGAGCCAGGAGGACAGGCAGCCTGTGGTGTCTGTGAGCAGTGTTCATGTAGAGGAGAACTCCGGGGTGGTCATCACCAACTCCTCCTTCCACGTCCTGGACCACGACACTCCTGACAACGAGATCGTCATCACCATCACCAAGAATCCCTCCTATGGTACTGGAACACACACATACACGGAGCCTCCCTTTTTATAATATCAAGTGAAGTATATATATAGCAAATCAATATTGACATAAAGTGAGTGTGTGTGTCTGTACGCTGCACACACACACACGGCTCACCCCAGGGAAGCTGCGGCGGAGGCAGTTCTACTCCCAGCCCCTGCTGGCGGGCCGCGTGCTGCCCCAGGGCGCCTCCTTCTCCTACCAGGACGTGCTGGACCGCCTGCTGGTGTACACGCCCGACACCACCAGCGGGGGCAGCGATCAGCTGAGCTTCTCCCTGACCGACGGGGTCCACACGGAGACCGGGACCCTGGACTTCACCATGGACCTGAAGAGGAGCGAGGGACCACGCATGACCATCAACCGCGGCCTGCAGCTGGCCTCAGGTACGGAGGTGTCAGACACAGGACATGTCTGTTAGGACATGTCACTCTCCTGTCTCTGTAGCAACTTTAACTTTGATAGGTGGAAACAATTTAAACAATCTGTTTCTCATAATATGTAATAGCAAGTCAAATCTGGCATGTTAATCACATAACAATGCGCTGAGCTGGATTGGGCATCATCACCGAGCTGTGCTATGTTCCCAGGCTCGTCCTCCAAGATCACTGAGCAGAACCTGAGGGGGACGGACGTGGACTCAGACAGCCTGAAGCTGTCGTACGTTCTGACCAAGGACCCGTCTGCTGGACGTCTGCTGCTGGGCCGGAGTGGGCGCCAGGAACCCGTCTCCACCAGCAGAACCCTGCGCAGCTTCACCCAGCAGGACGTCAACAAAGGTTCACCTCGCTCCCCTCCCTCCCCTCCCTCCCCTCCCCTCGCTCCCCTCGCTCCTCTCCCCTCCCCTCGCTCCCCTCAATAGAACTGCAACTAAACCAAGGTGAGGAGGTGAGCTAACAGTGTGTGTGTGTGTGTCCTGCAGGCCTGCTGGAGTACAGACATGAGAAGGGGCAGCCAGGAGGAAGTGTCTCCTTCAGGTTTGACCTGGTGGACCCAGACGGCAACAAGCTGCTGGACCAGTCGTTCATCATCAGTGTTCTTGGTACGCCTGCCGTCTCCTGGAGGAGGAACATCTCCGTCCAGACGCTCACACTCCTCCTCCTCCATCTTTCTCCTTTTTGATCTCTTTTCTTTATCAGATTGTATCTCTGTAACGCAGCGCTGCGCTGCCTTCTTCACGTCTCTTACCAAGCCTCTCCTCCCCCCCAGAGGACCGTCTCCCCCCCTCGGTGCTGGTGAACAAGGGTCTGGTCCTGGACGAGAACTCTGTGAAGAAGCTGACCACACAGCAGCTGTCGTCCAGCGACCAGGACAGTGAGCCTAGTGAGCTGCTGTACCGCGTCACCAAGCAGCCGGCTCTGGGACGCCTGGAGCATGCTGGGAACCCAGGTGACTGACCGTGTGTGTGTGTGTGTGTGTAACCCAGGTGACTGACCGTGTGTGTGTGTGTGTGTGTGTGTGTGTGTGTGTGTGTAACCCAGGTGACTGACCGTGTGTGTGTGTGTGTGTGTGTGTGTGTGTGTGTGTGTGTAACCCAGGTGACTGACCGTGTGTGTGTGTGTGTGTGTGTGTGTGTAACCCAGGTGACTGACCGTGTGTGTGTGTGTGTGTGTGTGTGTGTGTGTGTGTGTGTGTGTGGTGTGTGTGTGTGTGTGTGTGTGTGTGTGTGTGTGTGTGTGTGTGTGTGTGTAACCCAGGTGACTGACCGTGTGTGTGTGTGTGTGTGTGTGTGTGTGTGTGTGTGTGTGTGTGTAACCCAGGTGACTGACCGTGTGTGTGTGTGTGTGTGTGTGTGTGTGTGTGTGTGTAACCCAGGTGACTGACCGTGTGTGTGTGTGTGTGTGTAACCCAGGTGACTGACCGTGTGTGTGTGTGTGTGGGGTGGGGGTGGGGGTTATCTGTGTTTGAAATGGAATCACACCCCAACACTGTACTGTAAACATTTGAATATGGAAATGATCCAATAGGAAGCGTGGAAGTGATGCTGTTAAATGTGTGGTGTTAAAGCTGCCTTGACTGGCCAGGAAGTTCTCAAGTCTCTGAGTCATTCATGCATTCTAATGACGCCTTCTCTTGATACCCTTCTGTTGAAATATGCAGGAACATTGCTATGTATTAGCATTACATACATTTACATATCATTCAGTATCTCTTCTATCTTGAGCTGTGTCTATAATCCTCCCAGCTCCTCCCAGCCTGCCCCCTGCTGGCTGGGGTGTAGAGGCACAGCTCCAACACGGCTGAATGAATAAGACATGGAAAATAGAATGGATAAAGTTAGTTAAATCAAATGTTTGTTGACTAGTTGCTTCTAGGAGACATGGGGCATGCTGGGAGATGTCTGTGTTTGTATGAAGTATGTCTAGTTTATTTAGACTATGAAATATGTCAATGTATTTACTGTGGATGTATCTATGTAATACAGCTAACCTAACCTACAATTCAAACTCCCCCACACACTCACACACTCACACACACACTCTCACTCACACACCACACACACTCACACACACACTCACACACACCCAGGAACTGCCATCAGCAGTTTCACGCAGGCTGACCTGGCGTCTCGAGGGGTCCAGTACGTTCACACCAGCGAGGAGGAGAAGCACGCCGACGAGTTCTCCTTCACCGTGTCGGACGGAGTGAACGAGGTGTCCCAGACGTTCTCCATCACGCTGCGCCCGGTGGACGACTCCCTGCCGCTCCTGCGCGTCCCGGGGATGAGGGTGCAGGAGGGCGTGAGGAAGACCATCACAGAGTTTGAGCTGAAGGCCACAGACGCAGACACAGAGGTGAGGGAGGACGCCCCCTGGAGGACAGACACACACACTGCACACACACTACACACACACTGCACCTCGTCCCCCTGGAGGACAGACACACACACTACACACACACTACACACACACTACACACACACTACACACACACTACACACACACTACACACACACTACACACACACTACACACACACTACACACACACTACACACACACTACACACACACTACACACACACTACACACACACTACACACACACTACCCACACACTACCCACACCACACACACTACACACACACTACCACACACTACACACACACTACACACACCCTACACACACACTACACACTACCCACCCACTACACACACACTACACACACACTACACACACACTACCCCACACACTACCCACACACTACACACACCCTACACACACACTACACACACACTACACCCACACTACACACACACTACCACTACACACCACTACCACACACCACACACCACACCACACACACACTACCCCCACACTACACCCACCCTCCACACACCCACCCACACCCCCACTCACCACACCCTACACCACACTACCCACCACTACCCCCCACTACCCCCACCACTACCACACACACTCACCCACACCCTACACACCCCCACACCCTACACCACCCACTACCCCCACACTACCCTCACCCCCCCCTCCCACCCCCCCTCACTACCCACCCACACACCCACCCCACTCCACCCACACCCCACCCCCCCACCCCCTACACCCCACTCCCCCCCCACTCACACCCCTCCACCCCCCACTACCCACCCCACACACCCCTCCACACCACCACTCCACACCCCACCACTCCACCCCACACCCACCTACACTCACCACCCACTACTACACCCCCACACTACACACACACTACACCTCACACACCCCACACACACTACACCACACACTCACCACCACTACACCCCACACTCCCACACACACTACCCCACCACCCTACCCACACCACCCTCACACCCCCCTACACACCCCACTACACACACACCCTACCACACACACTCCACCCACACTCACACACACTACCCACACTACACCACCCTACACACCCACTACCCACACACTACACCCACACTACACCCACCTACCACCCACTACACACCACTCACCCACTCCCCTCACCCCACCCTCCCCACCACACTACACACACACTACACCCCCACTCCACACCACACTACCCACACACTACACACACACTACACACACACTGCACCCACCCTCCCACACACCCACTCCCACCCCCACTCCACACCCCTCACCCCCCTACCCACACCTACCCACACCTACCCACACCTCCACACACCCTACACACACACCACTACCCCCCACTACACCCACCACACTACCCACCACACTACACACCCACTACACGCA
Source organism: Mallotus villosus (assembly GCA_903064625.1). Taxonomy (NCBI): domain Eukaryota; kingdom Metazoa; phylum Chordata; class Actinopteri; order Osmeriformes; family Salangidae; genus Mallotus; species Mallotus villosus. The sequence goes on along the minus strand of CAEFZP010002377.1, from coordinate 82,989 downwards.
CACCACACCCCACACTCCACACACCCTACACCCCCTCCACCCACACTCCCCCCCCCCACTCCCCCCCACACTACCCACCCACACTACACCCACACACTACCCACCCCTACCCCCACCCACACTCCCACACCCCCTACACACACACCTCCCCACACCTCCCCCACCCTACCCACACTCCACCACACCCCTACCACCCCGACACCACACTCCCCACCCCACCCTACCCACCCACACTCACACACCCCCACACTGCACACACACTCCCCCACACACACACTACACACACACTCACACACCAGTCTGCCTCCTGTGGAGTCATGTCAGTCATGTTTGTGGTGTTCTTACCATTAAAGTGTAGCACAGTACTAACCCCTAGGGCAGTTTTTCTTTTGGCTCTTGTACTCAATATTTAATCTGTGTAGCTACTTGAGCTGATTCCAGATACATAAAAGACAAGGTTCCACACTTAGAAAATCCTCAGAATAAATGTTTTATGTTATGTCACAGAACCTCTGAGCGCCGTGTTTACCTCCTCATCTTCAGTCTCGTCTTTCTTCCCTGTTTTGAACTATTTCACTCAAATGTGTTTTTTACTCAGTATCTCTCCTCCTCCTCCTCTCCTCTCCCCTCCTCCTCTCCTCCTCCTCTCCTCCTCCTCTCCTCCTCCTCCTCCTCTCCTCCTCTCCTCTCCCCTCCTCCTCTCCTCCTCTCCTCCTCCTCTCCTCTCCTCCTCTCCTCCTCTCCTCCTCTCCTCCTCTCCTCCTCCTCTCTCTCCTCCTCTCCTCCTCTCCTCCTCTCCTCCTCTCCTCTCTCCTCCTCTCCTCCTCCTCCCCTCCTCTCCTCCTCTCCTCTGCCTCCTCCTCTCCTCCTCCTCTCCTCCTCCTCCTCTCCTCCTCCTCTCCTGCTCCTCCTCTCCTCTCCTCCTCCTCTTCCCCCTCTCCAGGAAGACTCGATCACCTTCACGGTGGTCCAGGCCCCGCGTCACGGCACCATCGAGAGGACCAGTAACGGGCAGCACTACAGACAGACCAGCAGCTTCTCCATGGAGGACGTGTACCAGAACCGCGTCAGCTACAACCATGACGGCAGCAACTCCCTCAAGGACCACTTCAGCTTCACTGTGGCCGACGGCACCAACGACTTCTTCATGGTGGAGGAGGACGGGAAGGAGGTGACCTGTGTGTGTGTGTGTGTGTGTGCGTGTGTGTAGGTGTGTGTGTGTGTGTAGGTGTGTGTCTGTGTGTGTGTGTGTGTGTGTGTGTCTGTGTGTGTGTGTGTGTGTGTGTGTGTGTGTGTGTGTGTGTGTAGGTGTGTGTGTGTGTGTGTGTGTGTGTGTGTGTGTGTTATTGTGTAGGTGTGTGTGTGTGTGTGTGTGTAAATGTGTAGGTGGGTGTGTGTAAGTGTGTGTACGCCTCTTTCCTGTTTCTCTTGCTGTTTTATACTTCTGTTTGAGATCAGAATTAGACAGCACATCTGTGAGTTCCTCAGTTGACTGTAACTTTTGTTGACAACATTTTCTCTTTAGAGAATACAGCAAACATTGTGTTTTGAACATAGTGAAAACACGTAAATAGTTTGTTTGCAGACTCTGGGAGATTAACTTTCCCAAACGGTGTCTTGGTGCACCTGTTCTGTGTAATGCCCTTCTGTAGGTCGTGACGGCTGCTCCTCAGAAGTTTAAGATTGAGATTCTCCCCGTTGACGATGGCACCCCTCGTATCGTCACCAACCTGGGTCTGCAGTGGCTGGAGTACATGGACAACAAGGTGACTTGTCGGGAAATCATGAGATATGAACCATTTTCATTACAGAATACTATTTTCTTTATTTTGTAGCTTTTTTCACTCATGTATGTGTGTGTGTGTGTTTGTGTGTGTGTGTGTGTGTGTGTGTGTGTGTACTGTCCAGGCCACTAACCTGATCTCCAAGAAGGAGCTGCTGACCATGGACCCAGACACGGAGGATGACCAGCTGGTGTACGAGGTCACCACCGATCCCAAACACGGCTTCCTGGAGAGCAAACTCAAACCTGGCGCCCCCATCTCCACCTTCACTCAAGGTACCCAACACTAGTGAGGTCAGCTCCAACCTAGCGCCCCCATCTCCACCTTCACTCAAGGTACCCAACACTAGTGAGGTCAGCTCCAACCTAGCGCCCCCATCTCCACCTACACTCAAGGTACCCAACACTAGTGAGGTCAGCTCCAACCTAGCGCCCCCCATCTCCACCTTCACTCAAGGTACCCAACACTAGTGAGGTCAGCTCAAACCTAGCGCCCCCCATCTCCACCTTCACTCAAGGTACCCAACACTAGTGGGACTGGCTGGAAAAGCAGTTAGAGCAGCTTATCTCTGCACACCTGCCGTCTCAAGTACATTCTTACAACAAACCCTAAATCCCCCTAAATCCCCCCTGAGTCCCCCCTCGTCCCCCTGAGTCCCCCTGAGTCCCCCCTCGTCCCCCTGAGTCCCCCTGAGTCCCCCTAAATCCCCCCCTCGTCCCCCTGAGTCCCCCCTCGTCCCCCCTCGTCCCCCTGAGTCCCCCCTCGTCCCCCTGAGTCCCCCTGAGTCCCCCCCTCGTCCCCCTGAGTCCCCCCTCGTCCCCCTGAGTCCCCCTGCGTCTCCCTGAGTCTCCAGGTTGTTGTTCTAACGTGTCCCTCGTCCCCCAGCCGACATCAACCTGGGTCTGGTCCGCTACGTGCTGCGTGAGGACGGCTCTCAGGAGACCATGGACCTGTTCAGGTTCCTGGTGAAGGACAGCAAGCCCAACATGGTGCGAGACAACGTGTTCCACATCCAGTGGTCCCTCATCAGCTTCCACCACAGGAGGTGAGACGTCACCCGTGTTCCAGCTGTGTCTGCACACGCTACATACATGTACTGTATATACACTGTGTGTGCACAAGGTCAGCTTCATATTCATGAACATACCCAGAACTAAAAACTAATGTCAGCTGAACGTTGAGTGTTGATGAATTCAGTCTCAGTAAACATCTGTGTTGTCTAGACGTGAGTGACATGCTGTGCTCCTGTGTGTCTCAGCTACAACGTGAGTGAGAAGGCTGGCACGGTGGCCGTGACGGTGAAGCGGACAGGGAACCTTAACCAGTACGCCATCGTGCTGTGCCGTACGGAGCAGGGCAGCGCCACCGCAGGCCTGGGAGCACGGCCAGGACAGCTGGACTACGTCGAGTACGCTGGGCAGGTACGCCCCCGCTACACACACGCCCCCGCTACACACACGCCCCCGCTACACACAAGCCCCCGCTACACACACGTCTCTGCTACACACACACCTCCGCTACACAAGACTGGGGCCTAGTTATGAAGCCTGGGGCCTAGTTATGAAGACTGGGGCCTAGTTATGAAGACTGGGGCCTAGTTATGAAGCCTGGGGCCTAGTTATAAAGACTGTGGCCTAGTTATGAAGCCTGGGGCCTAGTTATGAAGACTGGGGCCTAGTTATGAAGACTGGGGCCTAGTTATGAAGACTGTTTCAGCCTCGTTCTTCTGCCTCCACTCACAGGTGCAGTTTGATGAGCGGGAGGACACCAAGGTGTGCACCATCATCATCAATGACGACCAGGTGTTTGAGGGCGTGGAGAGCTTCCAGGTGGAGCTCAGCTTGCCTGCGTACGCACTGCTGGGTCAGGTGACACGTGCCAGCGTCTTCATCAACGACACGGAGGACGAGCCCACGCTGCAGTTCCACAAGAAGACCTTCCACGCCAACGAGAGCTCTGGCTTCATCCACGTTCCTGTGGAGAGGACAGGTCAGGGGTCACCACCTTCACCTTCTAGCAGGACCATGTTCAGGCTCCTGATTCTGGCACAAATACCTGGAAGCTATCTGCATACTTCACTAGTCAAACTAATGTTTGTGTTCAACAGAAAACCTTAGTTTTACACACTAACGCCTTCCTCAGGTGACACGTCCAGCACGGTGTCTGCTCTGTGCTACACGGTGGGCCAGTCTGCTCAGGGCAGCAGCTTGCAGGGCCTGGAGTCTGGCTCCGACTTCCAGACCCGCGGTATGACCCGGGACAGCCGCCTCATCTTCGGCCCCGGGATCAGCATGTCCACCTGCGACGTGCGCCTGGTGGACGACAGCGAGTACGAGCTCTCAGAGGAGTTTGAGCTGGTGCTGGCAGACGCCTCCGATAACACCCGCATGGGCGACATCACCAAGGCTACGGTGGTCATCGACGGGCCCAACGACGCCTCCACCGTCTCCCTTGGCAACGCCACGTTCACGTTCAGCGAGGATGCCGGTAAGAGCTGGGAGGAGGAAGAGGCCTTTTAAAGGATGTCATGGAGAGAGATACTTTAGGGGAGCCATCTTGTCTTGTCGAACCTCTTCCAGTGTCAGTCTCTGTGGGAGTTTTCCGTCATCTTCCTGAATCACTTAACTCAGCTTCGTTTCCTAAAAATATGATTGTTCAAGTCATGCCCTAACAAATTCAAATGTGTGGAACAGACAGTGAATGTTTAACACTTTCAGAGGTGTGTAGACAGTCGTTCTACTGTGTGAACAGACTAGGTGTGTGAACAGACACGTTCTCCTCCTCCAGGCACCATCGAGATCCCGGTGCTGCGGCAGGGCAGTGACGTCTCCTCGCTGGCGTCGGTGTGGTGCGCCACGCGCCCCTCCAGCCCCCCCTCTGCCACCCCCGGGGTCGACTACATCCCCAGCTCCAAGAAGGTGGAGTTCAGACCGGGCTCAACACAGGAGGTACAACACTGCTTACAGATACAATATATTCATCTATTTCTTTCAACTTGAAATCATTTTTAGTTTTTTAGCAGTAATACGTAGAACTTAGAAGTTACTGTGGCTTTAAAACCGACCCTTTTCTGGGCCTGGATATGTGTAACTATGGTATGCCTGTAGACATAGAGATAGAGATATGTAGATGAATATAAGCAGCAGCGTTCCTCCTCCTCTTCCTCAGACGTGCAGCCTCACCATCGTGGACGACATCCAGAGCCCGGCCATCGAGGGCTCCGAGTCCTTCATCGTGTTCCTCAGCTCTCCACAGGGGGCCGTGCTGCTGGAGCCATCACAGGCTGACGTCATCATCACAGACTCCTTCCAGGACAGTACGTTACCCTACTGTAATCACACACTCCTTCCAGGTCCTTCCAGGACAGTATATACATGAACAATAATAATACACACATCCTAAACACAGTGGTCATGGGTATGGAGGATGTCATTCAAACCCCTGACTCCGCCCCTCAGTTCCCAGCATGCAGTTTGAGAAGACGTCGTACGAGGTGAAGGAGAGGGACAGCGTGCTGCACCTCCCCGTCCTGCGCTCCGGGGACCTGGCCATCACGTCCTCCGTGCGCTGCTTCACTCGCACCTCCTCCGCCATGGTGATGGAGGACTTCCAGGAGAGGAGGAACGCAGACGCGTCCCGCATCACCTTCCTGAAGGGGGAGAAGGTGGGCGGGGAACACAGAGATGGATATACGGGCTATAAACATTTATGAAAGTACTTTATTTGAGGGGATTTATATGGCACCACTTGAAGAAATGAAAAATAACACAGTGGCTTGAATGATAGAAGGGGTTTTTATCGGCTAGTATTTCAGCCAAGGTTTTCAGACTGAAAAGCTGACTTTTTATGAGGGTGTTTTATGTCTGTGAAGATCCTATAAGTGATGTACGAGTATGGAGCGTAGAGCAGAACCATGTGTGTGGAGCGTAGAGCAGAACCATGTGTGTGGAGCGTAGAGCAGAACCATGTGATGTACGAGCATAGAGCAGAACCATGTATGTGGTGCGTAGAGCAGAACCATGTGTGTGGAGCGTAGAGCAGAACCATGTGATGTACGAGCGTAGAGCAGAACCATGTATGTGGTGCGTAGAGCAGAACCATGTGTGTGGAGTGTAGAGCAGAACCATGTGTGTGGAGTGTAGAGCAGAACCATGTGTGTGGAGCATAGAGCAGAACCATGTGTGTGGAGCGTAGAGCAGAACCATGTGTGTGGAGCGTAGAGCAGAACCATGTGTGTGGAGCGTAGAGCAGAACCATGTGTGTGGAGCGTAGAGCAGAACCATGTGTGTGGAGCGTAGAGCAGAACCATGTGTGTGCTCCCGGCAGGTGAAGAACTGCACCGTCCACATCAACGACGACTCTGTCTTCGAGCCCAAGGAGGAGTTCCAGGTGCATCTTGGGTCGCCACTGGGAGACCACTGGACTGGCGCCATGGTGGGCGTTAGTGACGTTGTCACGGTGACCATCACCAACGACGAGGACGGTGAGCTCAATCATCTGTCACGCTTTGATGGAAGACTAAGCAGCTCTTTAGTTTCACATTTCATTCATTTAGCAGACGCCTAGCCAGACGCCTAGTGCAGCAGAAGATGGAGGATCACAAGTGGATAGTTCTAACGGTGGTCAGAGTCAAGGAACGGTCACACGGTCAGTGTAAAGTGACCACATCTCTCACGTGTTTACTGCGTGCTGTCCCCTCCTGCCCCCAGCGCCCACCGTCCAGTTCGAGCAGGCGTCCTACCAGGTGCGTGAGCCCCCGGGCCCGGACGGTGTGGAGGTTCTCAGCATCAAGGTGCTCCGGGGGGGCGACCAGGACCGCACCTCCAAGGTACGCTGCAGCACGAGGGACGGCTCCGCACAGTCAGGCATCGACTACAACCCCAAGAGCCGCGTGCTGAAGTTCACCCCGGGTCAGTACCTGCTCTCTGTCTGGGTCAGTACCTGGGTCAGTACCTGCCTGAGCCTCTGGAGGGAGATAGCTGCTGGGTTGTTGGTCCTGAAACAGCTAGACCTTCAGGGATTGGCTAGTCTCTGGTTTGGCTAGTCTGTGGTTTGGCTAGTCTCTGGCTTGGCCAGTCTCTGGTTTGGCCAGTCTCTGGTTTGGCTAGTCTCTGGTTTGGCTAGTCTCTGGCTTGGCCAGTCTCTGGTTTGGCTAGTCTCTGGTTTGGCTAGTCTCTGGTTTGGCTAGTCTCTGGTTTGGCTAGTCTCTGGCTTGGCCAGTCTCTGGTTTGGCTAGTCTCTGGTTTGGCCAGTCTCTGGTTTGGCCAGTCTCTGGTTTGGCTAGTCTCTGGTTTGGCTAGTCTCTGGTTTGGCTAGTCTCTGGTTTGGCTAGTCTCTGGCTTGGCTAGTCTGTGGTTTGGCTAGTCTCTGGTTTGGCTAGTCTCTGGCTTGGCTCATGGATGATATTATCTCCTTTTCAAATCTTAATATTGTTGTTCAGGAATGGACCACATCCTGTTCAAGGTGGAGATTCTGTCCAATGAGGACCGGGAGTGGCACGAGTCCTTCTCATTGGTCCTGGGGCCCGATGACCCCGTGGAGGCGGTGCTTGGAGAGATAACCACGGCAACGGTCACCATCCTGGACCAGGAGGCTGCAGGCAGTCTAATCCTCCCGGCGACGCCCATCGTGAGTTTTTACACTTTGACAGATGCAGATGTTTAACACAGAGATACTTAAAGCACCTGAACTTCTCTACAGTTCTGCTGCACAACATCATTAGCCTGTATTTACAGTGTGCTTACAGTTCGAGGTCACATCCTGTCAGAACATCTGCCGTTCTGGATAATGACACTACAGATGCTCCCTCACACATTCATTAGGAACCATCCTTGTTCAGCTGCCTAACATGACCCCAGGGCATCATACACATCTGATCTGAAGGTCTTGTGAAAATTCTTCCACAACAATGGGGATGAAAAACCCAGGGTTGAAACCAGGGGGAATCTGGGAGTGCTGACAACATGTCTCTCTCTTTCTCCTGCCTTCTTTCCATCTCTTTTTCTCTCCATCATTCTTTCTCTCCCACTCTTTTCCCACCCTCTCCTTCTCCTCATCCTCCCTCCCCCAGGTGGTCTCCCTTGCTGACTATGACAGCGTCCAGGAGGTCACCAAGGAGGGCAGTAAGAAGACTGCCTCCCCGGGGTATCCCCTGGTGTGTGTGACGCCCTGTGACCCTCACTACCCCGGGTTCACGGTGACCCGGCAGCGCTGTGAGGAGGCCGGGATCAACCAGACCTCCGTCCACTTCAGCTGGGAGGTGGCAGCGCCCACCGACGCCAGCGGGGCCCGCTCCCCCTTCGAGACCGTCACCGACAACACACCTTTCACCAGCGTCAATCACATGGTGAGTGTGTGTTTGTATCTGACAACCGCTAGTGTGTGAGTCTGCCTCCATATCGTAGCCTGTGTAACACACTGCGGTGTGCTGGTGTCCCCAGGTGCTGGACAGCATCTATTTCAGCCGCCGCTTCCATGTGCGCTGCGTGGCTCAGGCGCGGGACCGGGCGGGGCACCTGGGCACCCCGCTGAGGAGCAACATCGCCACCATCGGCACCGACGGCTCCATCTGCCACACCCCCGTCACCACGGGGACTGCACGCGGCTTCCAGGCCCAGTCCTTCATCGCTACGCTCAAGTACCTGGACGTGAAGCACAAGGAGCACCCCAACCGGTGAGGACACGGCCTGTGGTGCTAGCATTACATGGTGCTAGCACGGTGCTAGCATGACATGGTGCTAGCATGGTGTTAGCATGACATGGTGCTAGCATGACACGGTGCTAGCACGGTGCTAGCATGGCTCTGCACTGAATAATCTCCTACAGTCTCCTACATCTGTCCGGACTGTGTGGTGTGAAGCAGCTGGTGCTTTCTTCCTCTGCAGGATCCACATCTCTGTGCAGATCCCCCACCAGGACGGTATGCTGCCCCTAGTGTCCACCATGCCCCTCCACAACCTGCACTTCCTGCTGTCTGAGTCCATCTACAGGCAGCAGCACGTCTGCTCCAATCTGGTCACCCTCAAAGACCTGCAGGGGATCTCTGGTGAGCGTGGTACCAGCACACACACACACACACACACTTTAGAACACACAGAACTACTGGAATACATCTCAACCACACACACACGACAGTCATCTGAGTTAGTGGATTATCATCTCCAAATCCAGTGATACCCAAGTCATCCTCAACCAAACCAAGCTCCTCTCTCCCCTGTGTCCCGTAGAAGCGGGCTTCCTGGATGACGTGTCGCTCGACAGCATCTCTCTGGGCCCCGGCTACGACCGGCCGTACCAGTTCAACCCCAACGTGCGTGAGCCCCGGAGCCTGCAGCTGTACAAGCACCTCAACCTGAAGAACTGCATCTGGACGTTCGACGCCTACTACGACATGACCGAGCTCATCGACGTCTGCGGAGGGTCCGTCACGGCCGACTTCCAGGTATTCATCGCCCTCTAGTGGTGGAGAGAGCACACTGCACTGTCCCCGGCCTGACTGTATATATGACTGTGTATAAGGTGTATCTTGCTGTATATATGACTGTATATATAACTGTATGTTTCTGTATATATGACTATGTTTCTGTGTGTTTCAGGTGCGTGACTCAGCCCAGTCCTTCCTGACGGTGCAGGTTCCGCTGCACGTGTCCTACATCTACGTGACGGCCCCGCGGGGCTGGGCCTCCCTGGAGCACCACACCGAGATGGAGTTCTCCTTCTTCTACGACACCGTGCTCTGGAGGACCGGTCAGTCTCACCCCTCCTTTAACCCTCCCTCTCCCTCTCCCTCTCCCTCTCCCTCTCCCTCTCCCTCTCCCTCTCCCTCTCCCTCTCCCTCTCCCTCTCCCTCTCCCTCTCCCTCTCCCTCTCCCTCTCCTCTCCCTCTCCCTCTCCCTCTCCCTCTCCCTCTCCCTCTCCCTCTCCCTCTCCCTCTCCCTCTCCCTCTCCCTCTCCCTCTCCCTGACCCCCTCCCTCTCCCTGACCTACCTGTCCCTCTGTCAGAGAGCTGTCACCAGCTGTGTCCTCTCCCTCTCCCTGACCTACCTGTCCCTCTGTCAGAGAGCTGTCACCAGCTGTGTCCCCTCCCTCTCCCTGACCTACCTGTCCCTCTGTCAGAGAGCTGTCACCAGCTGTGTCCTCTCCTCCCGCAGGCATCCAGACAGACAGTGTGCTCTCAGCCAGGCTGCAGATCATTAGGATCTACATCAAGGAAGATGGACGACTGGTAATAGAATTCAAGACCCACGCCAAATTCAGAGGTGAGTCCTCAGTGCTCAGTTAGCATGTGTTGATGATATATACTGTATATATATATGATTAAATGTATCTCCATGTAATCCCCAGGTCAGTTCGTCCCAGAGCACCACACCCTGCCGGGACACAAGTCCCAGCTCCTGGCTCCAGACCACCTGGGGGGGGTAGAGTTCCACCTGCAGCTTCTGTGGAGCGCCCAGTCCTTCGACTCCCCGTACCAGCTGTGGAGGGCCACCAGCTCGTACAGCAGGTACTGCAGAGGGCACTCAGTTGCAGCCATGACCATAGAGAATAAGAGAAGCTGGAAGTGATGGGCTTCATTACGGCTCTATGACCATAGAGAATAAGAGAAGCTGGAAGTGATGGGCTTCATTACGGCTCTAATGGCTCATGTTGATCGGGACTTTGTAGCTGCACCCAGTGTCAGAGACATACAGTTCTGAGTCTTGCTATTCTGCTAATCTACACTCTCTGAAAAGAGGAGGCTGTGAAACATTGAACCTTCACTTGTTGTGTGCATCCCTCTCTTATTACAAATGTGAAATCTGTCATGTCAGTGTGGGGTGCTCCTGACGTGTTCTGTGTGTTCCAGGAAGGACTACTCAGGGGAGTACACCATGTTCCTGATCCCCTGCACGGCCCAGCCCACCCAGCCCTGGCTGGACCCGGGGGACAAGCCCCTGTCCTGCACCGCCCACGCCCCGGAGAAGTACGCCTCCACACACCACCACCAGGCACCAGGCACCAGGCACCAGGCACCAGGCTCTCTGGCACAACACACACAGCTTCATGCAAAACATACACACCTTAATGCAAAACACACACATACACACCTTAATGCAAAACACACAACACACACACTTGAATCCAAAACACCCACACACACACCTTGTTGCACTGCCTCATGCAGTCGTCCCATTCAAGGGAGGTGAATAAAGTGCCATGAATGTATTTAGTATTTTTGATCATCTGTCTTGGGTCTTCCATGTCGTGCATCATCATAAAGTGTCCCCTGGCGTGTCTCTCCCGGTTGAAAGGTTCCTAGTGCCCATCGCCTTCCAGCAGACCAACCGCCCGGTCCCCGTCGTCTACTCCCTCAACACAGAGTTCCAGCTGTGCAACAACGACAAGATCTTCATGCTGGACCCAGCCTCAGCAGACGTGTCCATGGCTGAGATGGACTACAAGGGGGCCTTCTCCATGGGTAGGGAGGAACTACAGGCCAGCTGGGGATGAGGCCCTCTCAGTGTTACAGTCTGAGTGACACCTTTATAATAAAGTGCTTTAAGGTTGTAGTGAGCTGGTCGAGAAGCATCAGTCGTCATGGTTGCGATGTCTCTCTCTGCTGCCCCCTCAGGTCAGACCCTGTACGGCAGGGTGCTGTGGAACCCGGAGCAGAACCTGAACGCAGCCTACAAGCTGCAGCTGGAGAAGGTGTACCTGTGTACGGGCCGAGACGGATACGTCCCGTTCTTCGACCCCACAGGAACCCTGTACAACGAGGGGCCTCAGTACGGCTGCATCCAACCCAACAAGCACCTCAAACACAGGTTCCTGCTGCTGGTAAAGATGCTCTCTCTCTCTCACACAACACAACAGAGCTGCTTCCACGGTTGGGTTAGGGTTGGGTTAGGGTTGGGTTAGGGGGTTAGAAGGTGTTGCTGCTGTGGGGGTGTGGTGGTCACTTGAGTTTTGCCTCCACAGGATCGCAAGCAGCCAGACGTGTGTGACAGGTATTTCCACGACGTCCCCTTCGATGCCAACTTTGCGTCGGATGTTCCCGACCTGCAGGCCATGGCAGGCATGCCCGGTGTGGACGGCTTCACCCTGAAGGTGGACGCTCTGTACAAGGTGTGTAGCCCAGTCAGCAGGCAGGAAGAGCAGCACTTACACACAGATGGTTGTAATGAACTATCTTTCCTATATGCGGCAGATGTTTGCCCCTTTATACCCGCAGTTGAAGGTTTGGCCAATGATTAATATTTCATCCATATTTCTGTTGACGTGATGAAGTCGTAAAGTTTCAACCAATCACCAAGTGTTCCTTGTGGTGATTGACAGGTGGAGGCGGGGCATCAGTGGTACCTGCAGGTGATCTATGTCATCGGGCCAGAGTCTATCTCTGGTCCCCGGATCCAGCGCTCGCTTAGCTACCAGCTGGCCCGTGCCCATGGCAACACTGGTGCCCACGGCAACGGCCGCCCTCGCCGCGACTTGGTGGACCGCAGCGGGCGGTTGACGCTGGACGAGTCGCTCATCTACGACAACGAAGGCGACCAGGTGAAGAACGGCACCAACATGAAGACCCTCAGGCTGGAGGTGGACGCCTCCGCGACCTTTAACCCCCAGCTGGGCAGCTCTGTGGGCGGGGGCATCGCCGCGGTGACCATGCTAGTGCTGGTGCTGCTGGCCTTCTGCTTGCTGTTCAGGAAGTGCCGGCGGTCCGAGAGGAAGAAGAAGAACGCTCCCAAGATGGCGGAGGAGTACCCCCTCAACACCAAGGTGGAGGTGTGCCTGGAGAAGTGCCTGGAGAAGAACTTCAGCACCAATCACTGCACGGTGCGCAACATTAACATCCTGAACCGGAACCAGGACATCAGCGGAAAGTTCAACGGGAAGGTCAACGCTGGGGTCAAGGTCAAGCAGGTCAACCTGGAGGTCAAACTGCAGAACAACTTGAACGATGGAACTGAAGTCTGATCCAACCCTCGTAACACATGCCCAAAACGGAGGGAGAGGATTTTTAAGTGAAAACGAAAGGAAATTGTATTTTCTAAAGCATTGTTTGTTATTATGGAATTCTTTGTTAATGTATTTTTATACAAGATTAAAAAGGGAAAGTGTCCGAGCTATGCAGCATCAGAATCATTTCACAACTGAGCTACCTCAGGAATCAAGACAATATCAAACACCAAGCCCACCATCTGGTGAAGTTCTACAAGCTTTCATTTTCCACTTTGCCATCCGACAGCAGAAGTGTTTTGTTCTTGGACTTGTCCTCGGTAGCTCAGATCGTCAAGGTTACGGTTATGATGAATGGTTCAGTTTCTCATCTTATTTCATTTGAGTGCCAACAATAAGGAACCACTTTGAAAGTATTAAGCCTGTGTAGTGGGTTAATGGGGTGGAAAAGGAAATCCATTCAAGTGCAATTACACCATAATCCCTCCTCATATGCAGTTATGTTCTTGAAGCCTTATGTATTTTTTAAACATATCTTACAATGTATTGTAGTATAAGTTTGACTTGAAGCTGAACCATGAAGAACAAAAGCTGCCCAAAAAAGTGCCATGCAGTATTTGATCTTTCATGCATTTCAAATATCCAAACAGATCATCCAAAGTATTTTTCAAGGGTGTCCAATTTGACTCTATAGGAAAATTATTATTGTTGGCTAACCATGATGAGCAAAACAAGCATTTTGATTAACTGCACTTTTGAGTTCTACTGGAGGTTATACAATGTATCTAGCCCACTCACTGTAATGCTGTAACTCTATACTAGATATTTTGTGGTATTTTCTAGAATATTCATCTGCTGTTTTATGCCACATTCTGCCAAAAGACAAATGCCCTCAGTTGTACTTTCTCCTCGTGTACATACCAGTCCCACGTCAACCCTAACCCTAACCCATACCAGTCCCACGTCAACCCTAACCCTAACCCATACCAGTCCCACATCTAGTGTCCTTTTACTGGCAGTTTCCATTATTATGTTATGTTTCATTATATCGTGTATTTTCCAATATTACCCTCATATCATGTATTATGTGTACTATATGGTTTATCTTCAGTGTTCTCAATAGTCTATTGAATGATCAACACAGTGTGCTTGAGGTGAGGTGATTGGTTTGACGGTTGATTTCTGCAACCCAACATCTCACTGCACTGAATGTTCTGAATCTCTCCATGTTGTTTAATCTCTCTCTGATCATAATACTTTGTGCCTATCAAAAAACCCTGTGGGAAGTGGGGGGGGTAGCATTGTTTTGGTGCTATCATTTTATGGAAATAATAACAATACTGTCAGTATGATACCTGTATTTGGTGCCTTTTTAGTAATAAAAATGTTTAAACCACACGTCCTGTCAAAATTGATTTTTATTATTTATTAGTTGACTGTTCCAGTTATGTCGGGAATGAGAGTTTTCCGGTTTACCAAGGTGTCCGTCATGACTCCACACTCAGAACGGAGTAACAGCTGACCTGCAGTGATTCATGCTAGCCATGCATCTTTAGGACTTAAGTTAATGTTTTGAGGAATAACACAAACGTATACTAGCATTACCTCACATTTGTCTATAGACTATGCTAACCTTATTGAAATGAGCTATTGCTAGGCCAATATGATGAGTAATTGCGGCCTTCCTGATTTTTCACTTTCCACGGTTCACATCGTTACCTTGAATGTAGGAAGGATCAGTAGCTCAGGTAAGTTTACAAGCACGTCACATCCTGCATTTCTTCACAGCAGGTCGAGGGTGTGGCGCTGAAGCGTTCCTGAGTCACGAGAGGTCGCATTGAAAATCATCAGGTAAGAACCGGCAGATATTATCAATTTAGTTTAAGACGCTTGTTGAAAGTCATACACACATTTATCTTTGCAATAGTTTTAACTATGTTAATCTATTAGTTTTTGTTTTGTATTCAGCTACGTCTACTTCAATAGATTTAATCATTTCAGTCTTCCCGACACTATGGGACGTGTCATCTGTTGCGTTTTTAACGCTACGTTTTTTTTTAGTTTTCGCTAACGACTATCGAAATGTCTTCTTTATGGGTAAGGATACATTGGTAGTGCCTAATTAATCATTTTTATGAAATTCTCATAATATATACGATTATTTGTGTTCAGCCACTTTGCTTTAACACTGTGAAAAACTACTGCAGGATGATTTGGAGAGCTTAGTCGCGGACGCTCCCACCCCTGTCGCCGCTGCAGCTGTAAGTGAACTTTACTAGAGCACCTACCAGGTTAAGACTAGAGCATCTACTGGGTTTAGACTAGAGCACCTACTGGGTTAAGACTAGAGCATCTACTGGGTTAAGACTAGAGCACCTACTGGGTTAAGACTAGAGCACCTACCAGGGTTAAGACTAGAGCACCTACTGGGTTAAGACTAGAGCACCTACTGGGTTAAGACTAGAACACCTACTGGGTTAAGACTAGAGCACCTACTGGGTTAAGACTAGAGCACCTACTGGGTTAAGACTAGAGCACCTACTGGGTTAAGACTAGAGCACCTACTGGGTTAAGACTAGAGCACCTACTGGGTTAAGACTAGAGCACCTACTGGGTTAAGACTAGAGCATCTACTGGGTTAAGACTAGAGCACCTACTGGGTTAAGACTAGAGCATCTACTGGGTTAAGACTAGAGCACCTACTGGGTTAAGACTAGAGCACCTACTGGGTTAAGACTAGAGCACCTACTGGGTTAAGACTAGAGCATCTACTGGGTTAAGACTAGAGCATCTACTGGGTTAAGACTAGAGCACCTACTGGGTTAAGACTAGAGCACCTACTGGGTTAAGACTAGAGCACCTACTGGGTTAAGAAGACTAGAGCATCTACTGGGTTAAGACTAGAGCACCTACTGGGTTAAGACTAGAGCATCTACTGGGTTAAGACTAGAGCATCTACTGGGTTAAGACTAGAGCACCTACTGGGTTAAGACTAGAGCACCTACTGGGTTAAGACTAGAGCAGCTACTGGATTAAGACTAGAGCACCTACTGGGTTAAGACTAGAGCACCTACTGGGTTAAGACTAGAGCAGCTACTGGGTTAAGACTAGAGCACCTACTGGGTTAAGACTAGAGCACCTACTGGGTTAAGACTAGAGCATCCTACTGGGTTAAGACGGGCTTCATCGAGTCCAGATAGATCTGCATGGATCCTTCTTGGACTTATTATATAGGACAGGAAATACAGACTTCTTACCATCATGTTCGGTTGTTGTTGGTGGTGGGGTTGAAGTGCTGCAGGGCTTTGTGATCGGTTGTGATGAGGTGGATTTATACTAAAGACTGATTTGCTGTGCAGACTGGGAACAGGGGGACCATCCAACCCAAAGCTAACTTCAATGCAACAGAAGATGCTGTGGCTCTTAAAAAGGCCATGAAGGGATTAGGTGACGTTTTTTCATTCATTGCTGGAAAACTGTCATCGGTCTGAACCGATGTATAATCCTGTACGGATTCCACAGTAAAAAAATAAACTCTGTATATGTTCATGAACTGCTATTAAGTGTTGAATGATTTAGGCCTCTGGAGAGTTGACAAAGAAGCCTCCTCTAAACAGTGAACATGGTCATCAACTGTCACATTAGCACATTAGCAGTCTCTGTGTTGTCTAACCCTAACCCTCCCTTCCCTTCCCAGTGTGTCTAACCCTAACCCTTCCCTCCCAGTGTGTCTAACCCTAACCCTTCCCTTCCCAGGCACCACAGAGGAGACTCTGATCGACATCCTAACTCACAGGACTAACGCTCAGCGTCAGCTGATCTGTGAAGCTTATCTGGAAGACACTGGCAAAGTAAGAGCTCTCTCTCGCTCTAGTCTCTCTCGCTCTCTCTCTCTCTCTCTCTCTCTCTCTCTCTCGTCTCTCTCTACACTATCTCTCTCTCTCTCTCTCTCTCTCTCTCTCTCTCACACACTATCTCTCTCTCTCTCTATCTCTCTCTCACACTATCTCCCTTTCTCTATCTCTCTCTCACTTTCTTTCTCTTTCATTGTCTATCTCTTTCACTTTGTTCTCTCTATCTCTCTGTATGTCTCCTGCTCTCTCTCTGATGTTCTGAGGACAGCTACACCATCTCATCCTACTGACGTGTGTTTCTATCAGACGTTGGTGCAGGACCTGAAAGGTGACACCCATGGGGACTTTGAAGAGCTGCTGGTGGCCCTGGTCACGCCCCCAGCCTTGTACGACTGTCAGGAAGTCAGGAGAGCCATGGAGGTGAGCCACCTCGTCATGTACTTCCTGTGTTGTTCGAGTGTTCTAAACCATCCCAGATCAATGGAGAACTGTCTTCTTACAGGGAGTTGGGACCGATGACAGCATCTTGATAGAAATCTTCTCTTCAAGGTCCAACCAACAGATAAAAGTGCTCTGCGATACCTATTTGAAAGGTAAGCATGGAGAGTTGAACTCACTTTTCGTTACCCTTCATAAGGCCTGAATGTTCAGACGGATGGAGCAGTCCCTGTGCTGTGTGTTATCTTCCACAGAAACAGAGAGGAAGTTGGCTTTTGATATTAAGAAGGAAACCACGAAGGAATTCGGCACCACTATTCTCCTCCTTGCTGAAGTATGTCCTGCTAGACTCGACACTAGAACCCAGTTCAACTGTGGCAGAAGCCAAATGATGGCTGGACTATCAAATTGAAAATACAGAATCCAAACTATACGGTCGGTGCCAGTAAAGTGATCAGATATCTTGTTGTGTAAATGTGTTGTTTGCCAGGGCAAGAGAGATGAGAGCACACAGGTGGATGCAGGGAAAGCAAAAGAAGATGCCAAGGTAGCATAGCGTTATCTTTTACCTCTCAATCAACTGTCAGTCTCGTCATAACATGACAACACATCACACCTTGATGGAGAAGTAAGAGAGATGTTTGTGGATCTGCCGTCACCAGGCGTTGTATGATGCTGGAGAGAAGAAGTGGGGAACGGATGAGGCCAAGTTCGTAGAGATCCTGTGCCATAGGAGCATTCCTCAACTCAGACAAAGTAAGCCCTGCCTCTGTCCTGCATTACACTAAACAGTTAGCACAAGACATTAAGATGGGAGGGAAGTACTTCACCCCACACCTCAGTCTAAATGGACAAGTAGTAATGTGAGCATTTTGAGTGCAATAACCTTGTGTGTCTCTCATCTTATTGTACAGTGCTCCCCTTTGTTATTTATTTGTTATTTATTTTTATTCTATTGTATTATATCTTGTTTTTAGGCGATTCTTCTTATTTGAATTTTCCTGTTATAATGCTATTTATACATTGTTTTTATTGAAGCTGACTCAGGGAGATTCGCACAAGAATCCCAATGCACTTGTACTTGTACCTATGCAAATGGCAATAAATATATATTCTATTCTAAACGCCCTGGAGTTAAAGTAAGGACTTGTGATATGTGAATGACTTGATGTCGGCTTCTGCCTCCCCAGCACTGATGGAGTACCGCAGCCTCAGTGGGAAAACTCTCCAGAAGAGCATCGAGGGGGAAATGTCTGGACCTCTGGAAGAGCTGCTGGTGGCTATCGGTACTAAACACCTTCGTCAGATACCACCGGTTTTGTTCACTGTACTGGTGGTCAGTTTTGTTTGTTACTGGTTGCCGTGGTTACTGGATGTCGTGGTTACTGGTTGCCGTGGTTAGCCAGCTGACAGGATGCGTTAAACAACAGGAACAACATGCTGGACTGTGTGACTCCTGATGTTAGCCTGATGTTAGCGCTGATGCTAACAAGGGTTTATTTGTGTTCTTTTACCAGTGAAATGTGTGAAGAGTGTCCCTGCATACTTTGCTGAGCTTCTCCATCAGAGCATGAAGGTACCTCAGCCTGTCTCATCATGTGACCCAGGGTTCCACAAGAGAACCCTGGACTGTGACCCAGGGTTCCACAAGAGAACCCTGGACTGTGACCCAGGGTTCCACAAGAGAACCCTGGACTGTGACCCAGGGTTCCACAAGAGAACCCTGGACTGTGACCCAGGGTTCCACAAGAGAACCCTGGACTGTGACCCAGGGTTCCACAAGAGAACCCTGGACTGTGACCCAGGGTTCCACAAGAGCACCCTGGAGAAGAGAGCACCCAGGGCTCCATGTGTGTTTCCACATGTGTGTTTCCACGTGTGTTTCTACATGTGTGTTGTGTTGATCCTGCTGCTGTCTGAGTGTGTCTGTGCTTGCAGGGAGGGGGGTACCGACGAGGCCACGATCACTCGCATCATGGTGAGCCGCTCGGAGGTGGACCTGCTGGACATCAGGGCTGAGTTCAAGAAGCACTACGAGCACTCCCTGCACTCTGCCATCAAGGTGAGGAGGTGGGGAGGGTCACGGTGAAGGTTATCCTGGAGGATGTGGGGGGGCGTGGCCTACGTGTGGGAGTGGCCTACGTGGGCTCTGGTTTTGAGTCATTCTCTGTCCTCCTTCCGTCTCTAGTCTGACGTGTCCGGCAACCTGGAGGCCTGTCTGCTGGAGATCTGTGGAGGGGACGACTGACTCACCTCCAGGGACGACTGACTCCCTCCAGGGACGACTGACTCCCTCCAGGGACGACTGACTCACCTCCAGGCACGACTGACTCACCTCCAGGCACGACTGACTCACCTCCAGGCACGACTGACTCACCTCCAGGGACGACTGACTCACTCCAGGGACGACTGGTCTTTAGGACAGTATACTGACACTTCCTACTGCATCTACACTCTGATCTTTCAATAAATCAATACTCATATTTCTTATCATCTTATCTATTTATTTTCAAATTAAACTTTTTACAAATTAAGCATATACATGCAGTTGATAGTATAGAAAATAATACAAGTTTAAATGTACATAAACTGTAAAACTGTATGAGGGTGTCAGGGTAGAACAGCTAACTGAAGAGCCACGAGACTTAAGGAGGTTAGAAAGTTTATTTTCTCTCTTCGAAGTCTGATACCCATCGAAACTATCAGAAGACTGTACTGACCATCTGGAGGAGACAATGCATGATGGGGTTAGGGTTAGGACCTTCTCAGGGTTAGGGTTAGGACCTTCTCAGGGTTAGGGTTAGGACCTTCTCAGGGTTAGGGTTAGGACCTTCTCAGGGTTAGGGTTAGGACCTTCTCAGGGTTAGGGTTAGGACAGGACCTTCTCAGGGTTAGGGTTAGGACAGGACCTTCTCAGGGTTAGGACCTTCTCAGGGTTAGGACAGGACCTTCTCAGGGTTAGGACAGGACCTTCTCAGGGTTAGGACAGGACCTTCTCAGGGTTAGGACAGGACCTTCTCAGGGTTAGGACAGGACCTTCTCAGGGTTAGGGTTAGGACCTTCTCAGGGTTAGGACAGGACCTTCTCAGGGTTAGGACAGGACCTTCTCAGGGTTAGGACAGGACCTTCTCAGGGTTAGGACAGGACCTTCTCAGGGTTAGGACAGGACCTTCTCAGGGTTAGGACAGGACCTTCTCAGGGTTAGGGTTAGGACCTTCTCAGGGTTAGGACAGGACCTTCTCAGGGTTAGGGTTAGGACCTTCTCAGGGTTAGGACAGGACCTTCTCAGGGTTAGGACCTTCTCAGGGTTAGGGTTAGGACAGGACCTTCTCAAGGTTAGGGTTAGGACAGGACCTTCTCAGGGTTAGGACCTTCTCAGGGTTAGGACCTTCTCAGGGTTAGGACCTTCTCAGGGTTAGGGTTAGGACAGGACCTTCTCAGGGTTAGGGTTAGGACAGGACCTTCTCAGGGTTAGGACAGGACCTTCTCAAGGTTAGGACAGGACCTTCTCAGGGTTAGGACAGGACCTTCTCAGGGTTAGGACAGGACCTTCTCAGGGTTAGGGTTAGGACAGGACCTTCTCAGGGTTAGGACAGGACCTTCTCAGGGTTAGGGTTAGGACAGGACCTTCTCAGGGTTAGGGTTAGGACAGGACCTTCTCAGGGTTAGGGTTAGGACAGGACCTTCTCAGGGTTAGGACAGGACCTTCTCAGGGTTAGGGTTAGGACAGGACCTTCTCAGGGTTAGGACCTTCTCAGGGTTAGGGTTAGGACAGGACCTTCTCAAGGTTAGGGTTAGGACAGGACCTTCTCAGGGTTAGGACCTTCTCAGGGTTAGGACCTTCTCAGGGTTAGGACCTTCTCAGGGTTAGGGTTAGGACAGGACCTTCTCAGGGTTAGGGTTAGGACAGGACCTTCTCAGGGTTAGGACAGGACCTTCTCAAGGTTAGGACAGGACCTTCTCAGGGTTAGGACAGGACCTTCTCAGGGTTAGGACAGGACCTTCTCAGGGTTAGGGTTAGGACAGGACCTTCTCAGGGTTAGGACAGGACCTTCTCAGGGTTAGGGTTAGGACAGGACCTTCTCAGGGTTAGGGTTAGGACAGGACCTTCTCAGGGTTAGGGTTAGGACAGGACCTTCTCAGGGTTAGGACAGGACCTTCTCAGGGTTAGGGTTAGGACAGGACCTTCTCAGGGTTAGGACCTTCTCAGGGTTAGGGTTAGGACAGGACCTTCTCAAGGTTAGGGTTAGGACAGGACCTTCTCAGGGTTAGGACCTTCTCAGGGTTAGGACCTTCTCAGGGTTAGGACCTTCTCAGGGTTAGGGTTAGGACAGGACCTTCTCAGGGTTAGGGTTAGGACAGGACCTTCTCAGGGTTAGGACAGGACCTTCTCAAGGTTAGGACAGGACCTTCTCAGGGTTAGGACAGGACCTTCTCAGGGTTAGGACAGGACCTTCTCAGGGTTAGGGTTAGGACAGGACCTTCTCAGGGTTAGGACAGGACCTTCTCAGGGTTAGGGTTAGGACAGGACCTTCTCAGGGTTAGGGTTAGGACAGGACCTTCTCAGGGTTAGGGTTAGGACAGGACCTTCTCAGGGTTAGGACAGGACCTTCTCAGGGTTAGGGTTAGGACAGGACCTTCTCAGGGTTAGGGTTAGGACAGGACCTTCTCAAGGTTAGGACAGGACCTTCTCAGGGTTAGGACAGGACCTTCTCAGGGTTAGGACAGGACCTTCTCAGGGTTAGGGTTAGGACAGGACCTTCTCAAGGTTAGGGTTAGGACAGGACCTTCTCAGGGTTAGGGTTAGGACAGGACTTTCTCAGGGTTAGGACAGGACCTTCTCAGGGTTAGGACAGGACCTTCTCAGGGTTAGGACCTTCTCAGGGTTAGGACAGGACCTTCTCAGGGTTAGGACCTTCTCAGGGTTAGGACAGGACCTTCTCAGGGTTAGGGTTAGGACAGGACCTACTCAGGGTTAGGACAGGACCTTCTCAGGGTTAGGACAGGACCTACTCAGGGTTAGGACAGGACCTACTCAGGGTTAGGACAGGACCTTCTCAGGGTTAGGACAGGACCTTCTCAGGGTTAGGACAGAACCTTCTCAGGGTTAGGACAGGACCTTCTCAGGGTTAGGACAGGACCTTCTCAGGGTTAGGGTTAGGACAGGACCTTCTCAGGGTTAGGACAGGACCTTCTCAGGGTTAGGGTTAGGACCTTCTCAGGGTTAGGACAGGACCTTCTCAGGGTTAGGGCCTTCTCAGTTTCTCCTCAACTCGTAGTTCCTTGAGACATGTGGTTAGATGTACAGTTAAGGTACACAGTCTTTACAGTGCGAACATTAAGATGGTTAGATGTACAGTTAAGGTACACAGTCTTTACAGTGCAAACATTAAGATGGTTAGATGTACAGTTAAGGTACACAGTCTTTACAGTGCAAACATTAAGATGGTTAGATGTACAGTTAAGGTACACAGTCTTTACAGTGCGAACATTAAGATGGTTAGATGTACAGTTAAGGTACACAGTCTTTACAGTGCAAACATTAAGATGGTTAGATGTACAGTTAAGGTACACAGTCTTTACAGTGCGAACATTAAGATGGTTAGATGTACAGTTAAGGTACACAGTCTTTACAGTGCGAACATTAAGATGGTTAGATGTACAGTTAAGGTACACAGTCTTTACAGTGCGAACATTAAGATGGTTAGATGTACAGTTAAGGTACACAGTCTTTACAGTGCGAACATTAAGATGGTTAGATGTACAGTTAAGGTACACAGTCTTTACAGTGCAAACATTAAGATGGTTAGATGTACAGTTAAGGTACACAGTCTTTACAGGGCAAACATTAAGATGGTTAGATGTACAGTTAAGGTACACAGTCTTTACAGTGCAAACATTAAGATGGTTAGATGTACAGTTAAGCTACACAGTCTGAGTCTTTACAGTGCAAACATTAAGATGGTTAGATGTACAGTTGAGCTACACAGTCTTTACAGTGCAAACATTAAGATGGTTAGATGTACAGTTAAGGTACACAGTCTTTACAGTGCAAACATTAAGAA
This sequence comes from Mallotus villosus, assembly GCA_903064625.1. NCBI lineage: Eukaryota > Metazoa > Chordata > Actinopteri > Osmeriformes > Salangidae > Mallotus > Mallotus villosus. Next base: position 59,913 of record CAEFZP010002377.1, on the reverse strand, counting down.
TGTAATATCAGTGAAAAGGAAGTTTGTTGATGTTTGCTTAACAGTTTGTCAAGCTTGTTTTGAGTCATGCAATAAACATGTACTGTGTAAGTTATGCTGTTCAGGCAAACATTATTGGAAAGTTGACATAGTACATAACCTATATAATAAAAACACCAACTGTGCTACTTTGTGTTTGTAGGTGGTTCATTCCTAACTTGTCTCTGTTAGTAAACACAGTATTCAGTATGTGCAATGACTGTCACATGCTAGTGATGCCACTTCCCCCTATATCACTTGGAAAATACCCACTGACGGTCACTTACAGTAACTCAACTAACACAACACAAAACCATACTGCAACATGACACTTCGAACATCACTACATCGAATAAATCAACAGATAATGCACCCAATGTCACAGAATGACACGTGTCACATGTCAAACAAAGTACGTTTCTTACTCATAAGGCCCTTACTTTTAATTTCAAATTCATTGTATGAATCAATCGACAAGATGAGACCAAACACTAGCATAACACATTTAAAGCGGTTGTGTTCTTCCTAGACCGAAGGTGAAACGCATAGACAGTCATTCACGCCACCCCATCAGAGAAGAGCATTGTCTACGTTCCCTCTCCTTACACCAATCATAACAATAGGGAAGGGAAGGACAGCGTCTGTGTTAGGTTGTCAGTCTGGGCAATAACAAACCACCCACTTATTTGTTCTAGGAGTCACGAGAGTTCGGTGAGGAGAAGGAAGAAGACACGAGGTGACCGAATATTAAACAAACGATCGCGGTTGCACGTAAATAAAGTGCACTGGGTAGAAATTAACCTCGGAGGTTGACAGAGTTTGCTACGCTGAAGCTTGCTATTTCGGTCAGTGATAGTAAAAGACAGCTAGCCAGCACGCTAGCAAGGTAGCTACATAACGCTTGCATCTGAAGCTGAAGACCATACGTTGCAGCGTGTTGAACGTGTTCTTCGGTCAAGAAACGCTTTGAACAAATTATATGCCATCGAGCCACTGCGAAGCCACTGGACGTGTTGGGAGCACCGGTATCAAGGGTGTGACACGCTTTATTGTGCCGCTTGAGAATGCTTGCTGCATGTGGTGGCTGACTGTATTGTCGACTATCGCCGATACTATCGGGGTCCAACCCCATGCTTGCAGGAATGCGTGCTAGCTTGCCAGCTAGTTAGCGTCTGTTGTAGGTTAGCCGAGTTATTGACATTGGCTCCCCTATCACATTTAGACCCCTAACGACGACCAGCAACCACATCTGTTCTCTAGTCTTCAGACTGAACGCTGGGCAACATTATCCTATTGTGAGGGGCGCCTTGTCATGACAGTCCGCTCAAATTAAAGCTAGCTAGCTAGCTAGCCAGCTAACTTGGAGTCTTCTGGAGAGCTCAGACGCAGAGTATGCAGGATAAAAAAAGATTAGGGATTAGTAGATAGGGGACACTGTAATTATCAATTAGATATAATCTGTAGCTGCAAGGACTGTATTTGTAAATCCGTCTCGAAAGAAAGAATGAAGAAGTTTTCGCGAATGCCTAAGTCTGAAAGCGGGGGACTTGGAGGTGGGTCCAGCTCCAGCTGTGGAGTAAGCAACTACATCGGGAAAGTGTTTGCTGTCGGGCGATATCAGGTCACCGTGGAAGAGCTAATTGCCGAAGGTATGTCCATGTGCAATGCCCACATTCTCACGTCACAAATAACATGATAGATCAATAGTATACCTGCCCTACAAAGCAATGCACGAATATAGTGGGCAACACACAGTCCACGATCTACAATCCTCCCTTTTTGTGGGTGGTGTTGCTAATCATCGATGTTTGCTGACAAGAGTCTTACTAGACAGACCTGTCATTTCCAATGTTTTTTTATGTGAATCGACTGAATGAGAATATTGTAAGAATTCGATACATTTTCTAATCAGGTGGTCGTTTGAATTCAGTGAAATGACAGTGAAGTCCCTGTCCTAACGTGTAGCTGTCACCGAGGCTAGGATCCCACTCAAGCAGGAAACAAGCGCTCAGCCTCGCAACTGTTTGGCTAAATCAATACATTAGTCTTTGGGGTTTTGCCTTGTGTCGTCAAACAAGTACCAAGTTCTGTTTTATCTGTTCTGTTATCATGATTGGCTACGTTTATAGCATTGCCTGGACCAAGGTTGGGGCAAAAGTTTCAAGTTCATTTAGTTGGCTTTTTTGTTGTTGTTGTAATTTATCAGAGAAAAGGCGTATAGGCTAATCATTGAACTAGCACACCGACACACTGTCACACCAAAGCGCTCCTCTAAATCCTCATTTACCATAAAAGGTTTTCAAGTCAACTTGTATTTCTCAACTTCCTACTTCAGAACCTCTTGGCATGCCGCAGACTAACTGGCTGTTGTGCTTCTGATAAATAGCACTTAGCTTTGTGTTAGATTTAAACTGGAGTGGATTAAAACAGACGTTTAAAAAGCAGCCAGCTAACATTTTCTTTTCATTGAAATAGACTGCTGTTGACCGTGCTCTAGAAGTACCCAGAATACACAATTGGAGAAGTGTGGAGAGAATGAGGAAGTTGTGGCAGCCTGAGTTGGTCCAACATTCTGGTTCAGTCTTGTTCCCTGAGCCTCCAGCGGGCTTGTCATCCTGTAAACCAGGACTTCCCTCCTGTGACAAATTAATTGAATTGTAGGCTAATCATTGGTGCCAAGGAAGGTTATTGCTTTCAACAGTACCTTTTGTGTCATGCCCATGACACTCACCTAAATGCGAGGCAAGAATGTTGGTTATTGGACCCAGTTAGGCTGTGCAACTAATGAATATGTGAAGAAGCAGCCCATGTCGACGTTCAGTGAACGTCTGGTTAGCAGCTCCGTGCCTGCCAGCAGCAGGCTGGGGGGGGCCGGGGGGGCCTGCTGCTGATGAGGTGTCTGCCCTCACCGTCCTCCAGCATCGGGGGCCAGGCTAGGGGCAAGGCTAGGGGCAAGGCTAGGGGCAGGGGGCTAGGGGCAGGGCCAGGCTAGGGGCCAGGCTAGGGGGGGCAGGGGGCCAGGCTAGGGACAGGGGCTAGACTAGGGGCAGGGGGCCAGGCTAGGGACAGGGGCTAGACTAGGGGCTAGTGGGCCAGGCTGTACTCGGGGCCTCTCCCTGGGCCTCACCCAGCCTCTACTCAGTTAGTTGCCCTGCGGGTGGTAGTTAGTTGCCCTAATTACTTGGCCCTATGTGGACATGTTTGGTTTACATGCACAAAAACGTGTTTGAATACTAAACAATAAACGTCTTGAACGTTGACATGTTTTATCTGTTGTTAGTCCCCTATCTGCAGAGCTGAGCAGGAACTTGCTCATTTCCCCTTCTTGCCAGCTGTGGTCTGGCTTGTCAGTGAAGGATGCAGATATTGGAAGATAGTCTCAGGAAACATCTGTATGCAGGTCACTCCGCTTGTCCTCCCCACCAGCACAGACTGTATGCAGGTCACTCCGCTTGTCCTCCCCACCAGCACAGACTGTATGCAGGTCACTCTGCTTGTCCTCCCCACCAGCACAGACTGCATGCAGGTCACTCTGCTTGTCCTCCCCACCAGCACAGACTGTATGCAGGTCACCCTGCTTGTCCTCCCCACTAGCACAGACTGTATGCAGGTCACCCTGCTTGTCCTCCCCACCCAACAGAGAGAGCCTGCCTCAAAACAATTGTGTAAAAAATGTTTTTGGAAATGTGGTGATCATTCACTAATTCATCTAAACGGTTCCTTCCTAGTTAAGATTCTAACATTTGATGCTTTGAATGAGAGTCTTCACAATTCCCTGTTGTTTAAAACATGCTATCAATCAATGTCATGGTGTTCTGCAGCCTAAGGTCCTTCTGATCATCTGCCTGCGGTGGAACGTGGGGAAAATGCCTCCCTTGGACATTATTTGCATACTGTACGAGTGATGAATGGTTAGATTGTGCTCTTTTGTCCCAGCAGCCTGTGAGAGTGTTAGGGTTAGGGCTGGTACTGTGCAGTGCTGGGCCCCATGGGCCAGGCTTTGTGTCTGCTCATTCAGGGCCTGTATATCTGCCTCCATATCTGCCTCTCTATATCTGCCTCTCCTCACCTGCCTCTCCATATCTGCCTCTCATCATCTGCCTCCATACCTGCCTCTCCATATCTGCCTCTCCTCACCTGCCTCTCCATATCTGCCTCTCCACATCTGCCTCTTCTCACCTGCCTCTCCTCATCTGCGGTCTGTTCTGGACTTGTGTTTGACAGAAGATTCCTTCACATTCAGGATACAGGAGTATCCCTGCACCTAGTTCAGCTGTGGAGGAAGTGTCCTAGTCAAGTCTCAGCTGTGGAGGAAGTGTCCCAGTCAAGTCTCAGCTGTGGAGGAAGTGTCCCAGTCAAGTCTGAGCTGTGGAGGAAGTGTCCCAGTCAAGTCTCACCTGTGGAGGAAGTGTCCTAGTCAAGTCTCAGCTGTGGAGGAAGTGTCCCAGTCAAGTCTCAGCTGTGGAGGAAGTGTCCCAGTCAAGTCTCAGCTGTGGAGGAAGTGTCCCAGTCAAGTCTCACCTGTGGAGGAAGTGTCCCAGTCAAGTCTGAGCTGTGGAGGAAGTGTCCTAGTCAAGTCTCAGCTGTGGAGGAAGTGTCCCAGTCAAGTCTCAGCTGTGGAGGAAGTGTCCCAGTCAAGTCTCAGCTGTGGAGGAAGTGTCCCAGTCAAGTCTGAGCTGTGGAGGAAGTGTCCCAGTCAAGTCTGAGCTGTGGAGGAAGTGTCCCAGTCAAGTCTGAGCTGTGGAGGAAGTGTCCTAGTCAAGTCTCAGCTGTGGAGGAAGTGTCCTAGTCAAGTCTCAGCTGTGGAGGAAGTGTCTGTGGAGGAAGTGTCCTAGTCAAGTCTGAGCTGTGGAGGAAGTGTCCCAGTCAAGTCTGAGCAATTAAGGCTGGAGGGTTTCTCTGCTTCTCTGAGCTCAATAGTTGTTGTGGTGTTTGGCTGTTAGAATCACAATTCTTCTCTCAACTAAAAACTGAAGTGGATTGAATCTCTCCAGTCATGTGACTTCATATTCTGTGATCAGGAGGAGAAGGGATCTCAGGTTGTTTCTTGACATCGATGGTTCTGTTGTGTTCTAGTTCCTGTTTAGTATCTGTAGGAAATTCGATTCTAATAAATAATGATCTTAAAACTCTGCAAGAAGATGAACCAGATGAAGCATCTGCAAGTGTCAACAGGCCGGCTCCCTCTGAGAGGAACATGGCAGTAATGAGTTCACAGTGACACTGGCTTCCTCTAGCCGTCCTAACTGATCCAGTTCTCTGACTCCCTAAATCTAGGGATGCACCAGTTTATTGACGAGGATGAGCATCAATGATGAAAAACAACATGCTATATTGACAGTTAAGCATAAGCTTTAAAAATGCCCAATATTGATTACCCATATTTTCCTGCTTTTGATGCGTGGAGCAGGGCCGGAAAGGAAATTCAGCAACATGGAAAATCATTCACAGTATTTGACTTTTCCAGGTACATCCTGTTTAATATCCTTTTAGTCTGTCTAGTTTGTACTTTGTCCGTTGAGGAGGCCTACAGAAGGTTAATAACGGGAAGAATGGAGCTTCCTGAATGAATCAAGAGTCTTTATGTTTCATAGAGAGCTCCAGTTAAGCTGCTGCCTGGAAGGTTCCAGCAGAATGCAGAGTCAGCGCGGTGCTGCAGGGAAAGTGAGGGTTCTAACCCAGACCAGGAGCAAGAGCTGCACCATCGTGACGACCCTTAGCAGGAAGTTAGGAGCATCATTATAGTGTAACCTGCAGGGACTGGGGAACCTTTTCAAGAGAAGTTCTTCAGATATATATATATATATATATATATACTTCTTATATAATGAAGGAAGTAGTCTCCAAAGACCACCGTGATGTTTGCAAGCTGGGAAAGATGCAGCATCAGCTCAGAGACAAGGCTGACTGCAGGTCATGGGTTCTCTCTCTTTCACACATGGATAAACATGAAAGGATGTTTCAAACTCGCATATTTGGAAGTACTTTTCATCTAAGCCTATTTTTGGCGACCTTGGTTGAGAAGATGGTTAAAGATGGGACTGTGGCTCATATGGAAAAGTGCTCTGGAGAAAGTGTGTGTGTGTGTGTGGGGAACCATACTTCACTTATTTTCTCTCTTGGTCACATGGGATGACAGATACCAAATGCATCTCAGCAGTTAAAGTTCATGAGGAAGTTCCCTTTAACTATTTGTGAACTCAGTAAACGCAAGTTGCTATGTTAGGGTTTCACATAATTACTCAACTAGCCTAGACATTTCTATGCCGATTAAGTAGGTGCAGGCTATTTCTGGGCTGTTTTAGAAGCTTGCATGTAAAGTAGGTCATATTGGGGAAAGGGGTCCCACTAATGACATTCCTTTGAACGCAGAAAATGTCTTTTTTTCTTTCTTAAAAATTTAAGGTCATTGGAATCAGATGTTATGTTTTTCCATGATCTAGCCCGTGTTGAGACCCCCCTCTCTAGGGTGTGAGTGTCTGGGGGGTGGAGTCACCCTGGGGCGTCATCTCTGGGGAGGGGGGGGGGCGTCATCTCTGGGGGCCCAGAGAGAGTAGAAGCTCGTAATAACAGAGGGCTATCTGGGATGACGTCATAACTCAGAGGGAGAACATCTGTCCCCATGCTGATCTCAGTAGAGTCACGTGACGCGTCCCTCAGGCCCTCTGGGTTAGGGTGAGGTGGGTAGGTGGTGGGGCTTCGCTGAGCGGCTGGAGTGATGTCATGCTGTAGTGATGTCATGCTGTAGTGATGTCATGCTCTGAAGGGGTTAGAAAAATCCCCAGTAATGTGGACCAGTCCTCTCCTGTGACCATGGACAAGACTAGAACAATGTTTTTGCTTTTGCTGAGAAACGTGCTGAGCCAGTTGGTTGGGTATGGGTGGAATTTGACCTGCGTGGATTCATCCAATAGAGAGGAGTTTCCCAAAGCACATTCTCTGTAAGAAGTGGAAACTGGAGGTTTTTAGTTTGACTCTGTGTAAGACTAGTTTGGGATGGTTTCAGGCTTTGTGGTCTTGGTTAATAACAGGACTGCTGTCACGAGGATCAGCCCTCACAGAGCAAGGGTATCTCGTCTGCTAACCGTCTGAATGTCAGTCAGTCAAAGACAACCTTGTTGTTCCCGTGGCCACGCCAAGCCAATCTCCTGTGCAGCGAGCCACCCTTTTGTGTTCTTTTGCAGCCCCCCCCCTCTCCCTATTTATTCAGAGAGTTGGTTCTCTGGGCACAAAGCCTCCTAACAAACCCTCCAGAGGCACCCTGGTGGAAGAATGGCCCCATGCGCCTCTGTGGCTCCATGCTTGGCACGGCAGAGGCAGGCAACAAAGACCCTGAGAACCTGAGCCTGGGGCATATGGCCTCCATCAGCAGAGTGGGCTGGCTGGTCCGGCTGGTCGAGCTGGGCTGGCTGGTCCGGCTGGTCCTGGGCCCTCTCTGAGGCCACCTGCGTCTGCCCCAGACTGCACCGCCTGCTGAAGGGATCAGCACAATACGTCCCCACTTCACAATAAAAGTCCCCCCTCTGCTAAATGCAGACAACAGCTGGTGTAAGAATCTCTTTGAGGACGGATGTGAAGCACATGGATGAGTACAACTGAGTAGATTTAGATGGTTCTCTGCCATTTTGTTCGGCTCCAAGCAGTAGACAGGCCGACATGCATGTTCAGTCATCTGGAGTTGTAAACGACCTCAACCTACACCAGCACACTTCTGCTTTTCAACAGCTTGTAGTCATGTGATTCCTCTGCCAGGCGCTCCAGTCCTACTTGTTGGGTTAGGGTTAGGAGATCACTGTGAGCTCAACATAGATGTTGGGGTTAGAAGATCACTGTGAGCTCAACCTAGATGTTAGGGTTAGGAGATCACTGTGAGCTCAACCTAGATGTTGGGGTTAGGAGATCACTGTGAGCTCAACCCAGCTGTTTGGTTTACATGGGGGTGTGGGCAAATCAATAAACAACATTCAAAGCCGACAAACAGGTTTGATTCTTGCTGTGTTGGAGCTCCAGTAGAAACTAGCCTCTCTGTGTCTGCTGTGTTGGAGCTGCAGTAGAAACTAGCCTCTGTGTCTGCTGTGTTGAGCTACAGTAGAAACTAGCCTCTCTGTGTCTGCTGTGTTGAGCTACAGTAGAAACTAGCCTTCTCTGTGTCTGCTGTGTTGGAGCTACACTGGGTAATATGGTTAAAACATTTCTGGAACAAATATGATTAACCTGGTAATGCTACTGTATAGACTGTTGTTAACCTGAATCATAGCTGTCCTGTTCCCTAATTTAACCCCATAGCTTTTAGGGTTTTTTAGCTTATTTTTTCCATTCATTGGTCAAGTTGTCAAGATGAAAAACAGATAGGACCACTGAGAGGAACCTTCTAGAACAGCATGTTCTCTGCTCAGGAAAAAATATGGTATCGTCTTCCCAGAAGTCTTTCTCTCCTCCCCTTCACGGATCACTTTAATGTCCTAGTGCATCTTTAAGAGCACAAGGTGTTTCAGCCTTAATGTCCTAGTGCATCTCTAAGAGCACAAGGTGTTTCAGTCTTAATGTCCTAGTGCATCTTTAAGAGTACAAGATGTTTCAGCCTTAATGTCCTAGTGCATCTTTAAGAGCACCTTAAAGCTGCTGAGTCATCACAACCCTTCCTGTTGGTGTTCTGTTGTCAGAGCAGTTGTTGCTAGGTTCCCTGGTGTGTTCACGCTCTGCTCACTATCTCACCCTGACTGGCTTTACACTCACTGGAGGCTTTCATAGTGGCTGCCATTGTTAAGAGTGTCATCCTTCTTCCTAGAACAGAAGTGGACCATCGTCAGTCATTAGCCAGTCATTTCAGTTGAGTCTTGGTCATGTCAGCGGACTTGACCCACTTCCTGTTGCTCTGAATATCCTCACCACCTTCCTCCTCCCTAACCCCTCCTCTTCCTCTCTACCTCCACAGGGGGCTTCTCCTCCCTAACCCCTCCTCTTCCTCTCTGCCTCCACAGGGGGCTTCTCCGTGGTGTTCCTGGCTCGCACGCACGCTGGCGTCCGATGTGCCCTGAAGAGGATGTATGTGAACAACCTCCCCGATCTGACCATCTACAGGAGGGAGGTCACCATCATGGTGAGGTCATCAACATTGTGGTCCTGAGCCTAACATGGAGAAATCAATATGTGTAACGCCAGGTTAAGCTTAGCAATTGTTAATAGGCTACATCATGAAAGACTTGGGGTCAACAACTCCTTATCGTATTTACCTTTGAACTTTACAACAATATCCTACATTGTAATGGCTGTAATAGTAATCACGTTGACTAATAAAAAGAGGGATGTAATGCTTCGGTTCTCCAACTGTGTCCTTTGGTCTGCAGAAGGAGCTGTCTGGTCACAAGAACATAGTGGGCTACCTGGACTCGTCCATCAACGCTGTGTCTGACAGTGTGTGGGAGGTGCTCATCCTGATGGAGTATTGTAAAGGTAGGCGTTCCTCCTGTCTCCCACCCATCAGTCCTTTAATGCTACTTCTTGATGGGATCTCCACACAGTTCATTCTAGTTGTGGTAGTTGAAGTGTGTGTGTGTCTCCAGCGGGCCAGGTGGTGATGCAGATGAACGAGAGGCTAGGTGTGGGCTTCAGCGAGCCAGAGGTTCTCACTATCTTCTGTGACACCTGTGAGGCAGTGGCCAGGCTGCACCAGTGCAAGACTCCGGTCATCCACCGTGACCTCAAGGCAAGGAGACAAACCCTAATCTTGACCCTCATCCCAACCCCCCCCCCGCCCTGCTCCTTCAAGACGACCTCAAGGCACTGAGGCTTCTTTCGCTTGCTGTTTCTCTTGGGACCAGTGATGAAATGACATCATCACACTGTAGTCCCTAGACCTGCTGTATCTCACATCATCACACTGTAGTCCCTAGACCTGCTGTATCTCACATCATCACACTGTAGTCCCTAGACCTGTTGTATCTCACATCATTACACTGTAGTCCCTAGACCTGTTGTATCTCACATCATTACACTGTAGTCCCTAGACCTGCTGTATCTCACATCATCACACTGTAGTCCCTAGACCTGCTGTATCTCACATCATCACACTGTAGTCCCTAGACCTGCTGTATCTCACATCATTACACTGTAGTCCCTAGACCTGCTGTATCTCACATCATCACACTGTAGTCCCTAGACCTGCTGATCACATCATCACACTGTAGTCCCTAGACCTGCTGTGATCTCACATCATCACACTGTAGTCCCTAGACCTGCTGTATCTCACATCATCACACTGTAGTCTCTAGACCTGCTGTATCTCACATCATCACACTGTAGTCCCTAGACCTGCTGTGATCTCACATCATCACACTGTAGTCCCTAGACCTGCTGTATCTCACATCATCACACTGTAGTCCCTAGACCTGCTGTATCTGAGTACCTACCTGACTGGCCCTCGGTCTCTGCTCACTGTTCATACTGACTCTCACTGGATACTCAGAGCTCAAAATATGATGCAGTAAATCTTGAATATATCAAATAGACACAATCTCTGAAATGAGGATTTTGGAGAACAGTTATGAGGTGTGTGGCTAATGTTGTCTAAACATGGTCTGTGTGTGTGTGTGTGTGTGTGTGTGTGTGTGTGTGTGTGTGTGTGTGTGTGTGCGTGCAGGTGGAGAACATCCTGCTGAACGACCATGGGAGCTATGTCCTGTGTGACTTTGGGAGCGCCACACACAAAGTGTTGCTCCCGCACAAAGATGGAGTCACCGCCGTGGAGGATGAGATCAAGAAGTGAGTGGGTGACATAAAACCTGTTTGCAAGTCAGTAAATCAGATTTACAACTATCACTTTGCTTGTGGGTTAGGGTTACTACTGAAAGTACAGCACTGGTAAGTCAAGTGTAAAAACCTCTAGAAACATCTGCACACAGAGCAAATGGGGTTAAACCTATAAAATGGCCTTTTACATACAGAGCCAGAGGTTAATCAAACAAACGTGCAAACAGCTGTGATCATGTGGGTCTGTTCTACAGACTTGTCTGCAGGGATGGCAAAAGTACACATCCTTCACTCAAGTAGAAGTACAGATACTCATGTTTAAAAAGACCCTGGTCAAAGTTGAAGTGCTGACTACACTTTCACTCAAGTTAAAGTAAAGAAGTATGGGCTCTGACTTCTGGCTGAACCAAGCGTGTGCTTGGCGTGTGCTTGGCATGTGCTTGGCATGTGCCTGGTTCCTATAAAATACACTTGCAAACTTCATACAGTCCCCGGTTACTGAGATAATCACCCCAAGGACACACAAAGATTCCTGTCTTTATTATACTTTATAGTTATACCACTTCATAGTTAGATTAGTGTGTGTGTGTGTGTGTTCCCTCACTTCCTGTGCCCTGCCGCAGTTTGACTTGACCAGTGTCTGATCACGTCCTGTTGTCTCCTTGCAGGTACACCACCCTGTCATATCGAGCCCCAGAGATGATTAATCTGTATGAGGGGAAGCCCATCACCCCTAAGGCAGACATATGGGTACGTGTGTTTCCAAGCAAAGCTGGTTTGGCCTCCTATTGCACCTTTACTACAGTAGGTTAATCCATGCAGTTCTGTCTGGGTTTGTAGTTCTGTCGAGGTGAGCCTGGGCCATGTTTGTAGTTCTGTCGAGGTGAGCCATATACAGCCATACTGGTTATACGGCTGTAGGGAGGACAGGAAGGGACCTTCAAGGCTAGTAGTCCATCTGTCTGATGACTAATGAAACATGGACACTTCAGCCTGGTCCAGGCTCATTCTGCATTCCCTTTCATCTGTCATGACTACGTCAGCTAAAAAGCCAAGTCTGAAATAGACAGAAAATGTATTTTAGCCAGATGGAAACACTGTCTTTAACTCGAGGTACATGACAGAGGTGAGTTTGGTGAGTTCTAGTGTATTTCAAAGAACTTGCCAGATTGGAATCATAAAGAAGCTGTGATGTGCGGGCGGTTATTTAGCAACAAATCCTTCCTTTGTGTTTCTGCGTGTTACTGTGTCGGTGTGTGACTGTGTCGGTGTGTGACTGTGTCGTGTGTTGCAGGCACTTGGATGCTTGTTGTACAAGCTGTGCTTCTTCTCTCTTCCGTTTGGGGAGAGTCAAGTGGCCATATGTGACGGATCCTTCATCATTCCGGATAATTCCAAATTCTCCTTCAAGCTGCACTGCTTAATCAGTAAGTAATATTTCTCCTATTATCAAAATAACAAACCACAATCAGCCACATCAATCAAGCAACGCCATCGATCACCAGATTTCCATAAATCACATGTAATATTAATTTGTCCTGAAGAAAACTTTTCGCATGTCCAAATTTAGTCAATAGCTCTCCCTTGTGGCCAAATGTGGCATCTGCAGATATGAACATGCCTTACAACCGAATGGGATCATTTGTTAACATGTTCAGATTCTCTCGATAGCTAGATGTCGGTTTGAGACTAGATCCTGTTGACTAGTATTGTTCCGTCTCCTCCCGCTGTTCAGGGTACATGCTGGAGCCGGAGCAGGAGAAGAGGCCTGACATCTATCAAGTCTCATACTTTGCCTTCAAGTTTGCTGGGAAGGACTGCCCAGTGCCAAACCTCTTTGTAAGTGGTTTCAAACACTTCCTGGTTTCAAACACTTCCTGGTTTCAAACACTTCCTCTTTATCACCTTAAAGAAACAGATCACTTTTTTTTTACTTGAATGTTTATAGCTTATTTCTCCTCATGCAGGTATTAGTGAAGTCCTTGTGGCAGTAATACCTTGTTGGGCGTTCTTCAGCAGTGTGTTGATGTTCTGTGTGTTCCTCTCTTCAGCAGTGTGTTGATGTTCTGTGTGTTCCTCTCCTCAGCAGTGTGTTGATGTTCTGTGTGTTCCTCTCCTCAGCAGTGTGTTGATGTTCTGTGTGTTCCTCTCCTCAGCAGTGTGTTGATGTTCTGTGTGTTCCTCTCCTCAGCAGTGTGTTGATGTTCTGTGTGTTCCTCTCCTCAGCAGTGTGTTGATGTTCTGTGTGTTCCTCTCCTCAGCAGTGTGTTGATGTTCTGTGTGTTCCTCTCCTCAGCAGTGTGTTGATGTTCTGTGTGTTCCTCTCCTCAGCAGTGTGTTGATGTTCTGTGTGTTCCTCTCCTCAGCAGTGTGTTGATGTTCTGTGTGTTCCTCTCCTCAGCAGTGTGTTGATGTTCTGTGTGTTCCTCTCCTCAGAGCTCTCTCCTGCCCACAGCCCTTCCGGAGCCGCTAACCGCCAGCGAGGTAGCAGCCAGGAGGAGCATGACAAAAGCCAGGTACACCTCAGGTGTAGCACCTCACTTCTGGTGGTTCCAGGATAATGAATTTTTCTGGTGGTTCCAGGTAGAGCCCGACCGATATTATCGGCGGGCCGATATTATCGGCGGGCCGATATTATCGGCGGGCCGATATTAGGCATTTTCCGATCTATCGGTATCGGTATTTATAATGGGCGATAAATTATTTTTTATTTTTTATAATTATGTTTTTGTTCAAAGGAATTTGAGTTTCATATCTTAAGTTTGTATTTTTATACATTTAATTTATTAGAAACTGCATTATCATATTATTTTTCGTGAGGAAATAATAACAGGAGTCAGATGGCTAAGCAGTTAGGGAATCGGGCTATTAATCAGAGGGTTGCTGGTTCGATTCCTGGTCGTGTCAAATGACGTTGTGTCCACTTAACCTTTTCCAGCCGGAGGCAAAATTCCGAACATTCCATATGCTGCCGAAATATGATTATCATATTCATATTCATATTTTATGAATTTTCATATTCAATCGTACACCTAAACGGGTTATACCATATTGAAGAGGAGAACTAGGGGATTTTAATGATGTGAATAAATATATGATTACTTAAGGCAAATCATATTTTATTAAGGTGATTTCAGGCAGCCATTTTTTACAAAAACTTCTCCATCCACCATACCTCATCAGACAACTTACATTTTGACGACTTTAATTACAAGATGGAGGAAAACTTTGACTAGGTGGAATATCCACAAATCTGTGGGCAATGTAAATCCGAAAACAGATTAGAAATATCTTATTTTGATTAAAAGCTATGACCATTCTAGTGACTAGTGGTAACATGGGGAAAACCGAAATTCTCCTCCCCCAAAAGTAGCTAGCGCTATGCCTGGCTACTCCTATCGATAACTAAAAAACGTTCTACTGTCTTCCACAATCGACCGAATTGGCCAAACAAGATATCAAAATGTAGCTTATAGTTTACATAATCTAGCTAGTTAATGTTGTTTTTCCAAGTTTCACAGAAATATGCTAAAGTTGAGGCTAAACAGCGCTACTATCGTCATACTACCCTTCCTGCCGGACAAGTATTTCTCTCGTCAAAATAACTCCCGTCACTCCCACAAACAAATTCTTCGTAAGTAAAAAGTTTAGACTTTTAATTGACAATATTCACAACACATATTAAGACACTTGTCTTTAATCATAATATCGTCTCCGATTTCAATTCGAAGCTGTAAATCTCACACTGTAGGCAATCTTCCATGGTCTCCGCTCTGGCTCCGACTCGGAAAACAATGGCTGCCGTTGCAGACGATACAGTAAATTCCTCCTCCCACTAACCCCTTAACCAATGGTATGTGCTTTGAGCTTAACTTGTCATGAGTATCCAGAAGCTTTCAGAATTAAAATTGGTGATTGGACGGCAGAGCTATTAAGGCGTGAACCATGGGCATTTAAATGCTCATATTTGAATGGTCCGGCTGGATAGGGTTAACCCTACTTGCCTCTGGGAATGTCCCTGTACTTAATCGCTCTGGATAAGAACTTCTGCTAAAAGTGACTAAACGTGAACTACAGATAACTAATGTTAGGGAAATCAGTTTGTTTTGTTACGCGTTTCTGGATTTTTTAGATCATTTTTTATATCGGCCGATATCGGAATATCGGATTTTTAAATCACCAAATAGTTGTATCGGTATCGGCATCGGCCTTAAAAATCCTTTATCGGTCGGGCTTTAGTTCCAGAATAATTAGTGTTTCTGGTGGTTCCAGGATAATGAGTGTTTCTGGTGCTTCCAGGATAATGAGTGTTTCTGGTGGTTCCAGGATAATGAGTGTTTCTGGTGGTTCCAGGATAATGAGTGTTTCTGGTGGTTCCAGGATAATGAGTGTTTCTGGTGGTTCCAGGATAATGAGTGTTTCTGGTGGTTCCAGGATAATGAGTGTTTCTGGTGGTTCCAGGATAACTGAGAGCGTGGGCCCTACGGAGACATCCATCGCCCCGAGGCAGCGTCCGAAGGCGGCCGGAAGCAACGCCCCCCCCCACCGCTCCCCCCGCCAATATGCCCGTGCCCTCTGCGCCCGTCAGCAACGGACAGAAAGGTGCAGATGCAAACAATCCGCATGCACACACCCTCGAACATGTAAACGCATGGCATGTAAACGCATGGCACGTGAACATGTATTCACAATCCCAATGGACGAGATCATGCAGAAGCAGCACAGATGTGCTGTCACTGTGTTGGTATTGTGTTCTCTCTGTGTTCTCTCTGTGTTCTCTCTGTGTTCTCTCTGTGTTCTCTCTGTGTTCTCTCTGTGTTCTCTCTGTGTTCTCTGTGTTCTCTCTGTGTTCTCTCTGTGTTCTACCTTCCTAAAGTGGTGTTCTGTGTGCGTGTTCCTGCAGCGCCAACTCCTGGGAACGGGCCTTCAGTCATGCTGACCCAGCAGCCCCTGCAGCCGAGCAGCCTGCAGCCGAGCAGCCTGCAGCCGAGCAGCCTGCAGCCGAGCAGCCTGCAGCCGAGCAGCCTGCAGAATCGTGTTCTGCAGCAACTGCAGCCGGGAGACGTGCGACTTCAGCAGCTACAACAACACACTGTTCAGGCAAACGCACAACAGTTCCAATACCTCCAGGTACACACACACACACACACAGCAGCAGCCCCACACTGAAGTCTGACATTAATGTGGTTATATTGATGTGATATTGTTGGCTATTTTTTGTTGTTGTTGTCTTTAAGTATGTTTTTGCTGGTACATTTGTCCACATTCTACTCCATAATGTTTAATTTGTAGTGTTCATATGCCCCCCCCTCTCTCCTCAGTACCAGCAGGCCTTGCAGCAGCACATGATGATGCAGCCGCTGTATCAACACCAGGCCCAGGCTCAGGCCCACTACACTGCCATGGTAACCCTAACCCTACACTGCCATGGTAACCCTACACTGCCATGGTAACCCTACACTGCCATGGTAACCCTAACCCTACACTGCCATGGTAACCCTAACCCTACACAGCCATGGTGAGATTATAGCCAGTTCCACTCCACTCCAGTCCAACCCTAGTCTAACCAGTGACATGTTGTGATGCTTGATGGGCAGTTAAGAAGCAACAGTTTTGTAACCGGTGTGTAATATCTTAAACAAGATTCACATTCAATTGGGATGGTCTTTAGACCTTTCTTTTGACAAATCGAATCTTAACAAACCAATTAAAAGTCAAACTCGGCTTAAATTCTCCCCATTGTGTGCAGATCATCTGTAACGTCTTAAGAACGCTATTTACATCCCCTCCACTCAGAAGACAAACACAAGGCTTCCAAATACATGATGTAAAGGCGGCGCAATTTTTAGCTTCTTTCCACCGAACGGTTACCATCTGTTTAATTTCTGAGGCAATCTGCTCTCCACTCACAACCACCAGGGGACAGGAGGGGGGGGAGCCACCAAGTTCTCTGTGTTAAATCGTGACATATGAAGCAATTGCACTGTTGGGATCTCTGCCTTGCTCTCTCTTTATTTCTCTAATCTTTCTCCCCCTCTTCTGAATTGTTAAGGGAAGCTACATTTGAGTGCTGTTACTTCCATGTGTCCATGGTAGGACAAGTGTAGGACTGTACTAGTGTAGGACTGTACTAGTGTAGGACTGTACTAGTGTAGGACTGTACTAGTGTAGGACTGTACTAAACCTTGTGCAGTATCCTGTATTACCTGCAGCTGGGTCATTCCATGTCCTTGTTCTCTCCCCCAGATGCACCAGTACCAGCAGGCCTTCCTCCAGCAGCAGCAGCAGCACAGCCCCCAGCCCCCCCCGTACCTGGCCTCCTCCCTGGACCTTCAGCTGCCCCTGGGCTCCTACAGCCCTGCTGGGGCTGGACCTGTTCACCTGGCAGGATCTCCACCTGTGGATCCTCCATACACCAACACCAGGTAACGCAGTCATGTCAACTAGTGTTGGACTGTGGGTAGTGTAGGACTCTGGGACTGATGGACAACATGGCTCCACACACACACTCCACCTCTCGCCAGCACACAAGCCTCACCCACTATCTCCCCCCTCAGAGCCCCCGGGGTGGTGACCCCCCCTCAGGTGACCCCCCTGGTGACCCCTCCCCCCTCAGGGGGCCGTCAGCAGCCCCCCAGACATGTCTCGCTGGAACCCCTTCGGAGAGGACAACTTCTCCAGGCTCACCGAGGAGGAACTGCTGGACCGAGAGTTTGACCTTCTCAGAGCAAGTACGTCACGCACACACACAGCCACTCAATACAAACACTCTGAAATGTGATTCACCGTGCCAGTACTGGGACAGCACCTGGGACAGCACCTGTCCTCACAGCACCTGTCCTCACAGCACCTGTTCGTCTTGGCACTGTGGAGTTGTGGAGTTTTCAAATGTTTGTATTTGAATTGTTGTGTTTTCATTTGAATAATTTATCTGAATCCTGAACGCTTCCAGAGCTTTGATCCTCTTAATAGGAGTTGGTGTTATCTGTGTAATGAGTCCCTCCCCTGCTCTGCAGGCAAGCCCCTGGACCGTGCACCCGCCCCCCCCGCCCCTCGGCCCTGAGGACCTGTTTGGCTCTGTCCCCTTCCTGGCTGGAGCAGGCAAGTCATGATGGAACCCTGAGAGGACCAACACTGTGGAGCCAGTACTCTCTGCTCCCCCTCCAGTCCAGCCCCCCTGCTCCCCCTCCAGCCCCCCTGCTCCCCCTGCTCCCCCTCCAGCCCCCCTGCTCCCCCTCCAGCCCCCCTGCTCCCCCTCCAGCCCCCCTGCTCCCCCTCCAGCCCCCCTGCTCCCCCTCCAGTACCCCTGCTCCCCCCTGCTCACAGCCAGGGCAGCATGTGGTACGTAGGATGAGATGGTGGGGTACCAGAACCTGATGATCTCTCTTCAGAGAATCCCCCAATTAAAGGGTGCTTTGTCAATTAGGTCAAATGTGAAGAGTCATGCTTACCCCTTAGAGGAGGGGTGGGGGTGGGGGTGCACACACTTACATTAACCTGAAGGGAAGGGTTAGCAAAGGGCAATGGCCTGTTTCAGACAGTTGTAGCCATGTGAACAAGCCAGATTAGTCTTAACTCTTCTTGGGTAAACCTTAACTGGGGGATTTGAGAGAACCTTTTGAATAGTATGAAAGCATCAAGTTGGGTGATTCAGAGAATGACATGAAATGCTTGGGTACTCCAGGACAAGCTTGGTAACTGGAATACCTAGTTGCGATACTTCCACTACTTTCTGTGTGCTATTACTCTATGGGTGTTACCAACATATACTTGATCACAAAACAGGTACGCATAGAAACTGGTCTTGAAAGATTCATATCATTTGTCTAATATTTGCTTCCCAGAACGTGCCATTTAGTGTCTGTTTAGCCATGTGTTTACATTGAGTCTGGCGTAGAGTTGAACTGGCCCGCGTTTTAAGGCTCTGCTTGTGTGTTTCTAAGAGTAGGTGTCACCTTGTGTGTGTTGGTCTGGGCTGGACCAGGTCAGGGGTCATCCCCTCCTGTGCACGCAGCACGCCTGCTTGTCCTGCCTTAGGAGGCTCTAGCCTCTCACTAACATTACAGTAGGAAGATCATGTGAATATCAGTCCATGGAAGTGCAGTATCTCTGGATGTATCGTGGCAGCAATAAGCTTCTGTACTTAGTGCTCCTTAAATGTGAATTGGTCATTTTATACCCAATCGAGATCAAACTTTTTAAAATGTATAGAATTTATTTAATGGCTCAACTGTGTCTATATATATATATATATATATAATTATGTGATATCTGCAGCATAGATTACATAACTGCAATACAATGATGCAAAACATCATTATTATTACATTGAAATATACAGTATCCAGTATATATGTTTCTACTTATTGCTAATGATTTGTGATCAAATTGATCACAACCAAAGCCAAACGGTTTGAAGGGAGGATTTTGGTTAGGCCTGTATAGGATGGATGGTTAGGCCTGTATTGGATGGGTGGTTAGGCCTGTATTGGATGGGTGGTTAGGCCTGTATTGGATGGGTGGTTAGGCCTGTATTGGATGGATGTCATCCCAATTGGATGGCTTGAAGGAATTTGGTTACAGATTCTAGATCAGCCAGTATGATTATTTCTGCCAGTGTTGTTGAGTTAAAATGTTTGTTTTTTCTCTGTAGTGGCAGTTGTCAAGAAGACATTCAGGGATTCCAACAGTCAGTTTCACACATCTACTTTAGCGCACTGAGGGAACATTCCAGTCCATATAACATCATATCATTACACCGATGTTGGCCGTGATTAGTGCTAGGAAAATGAAGGTGCTAGGGCAAAGTTTCATTGAGTTAGTTTAGAGAACTCCTGATGAAGGGAGCCGAGGACTGGAGCTTGTAGGAGGCCGTGTTGCCTCAGTGTTCTCTGAGTGTTCTCTGAGTGCTCTCTGAGTGCTCTCACCACTACAAGGGAGACATGTTGACAGTGTCATGGCACCTTTCATGAAACTGACGTTCACTTCAAGAAAAAACACTTTAAACTGCAGTCTCCCAGTCTATCCCCAAATCCCTGGAAGGGCCATGTAATTACTGCCTTTCAATCTGTTTGTAACGTTGATCACGTTAGATCACGTTAGATCACGTTACCTTGCAGGTCATTCGTGGTTAGGGTTGCATCGAGACACAGAAGTCGTTTTTAAATCTGTTTACAAAAATCTAATCTAATGCCTTCATTAATTTAGTTATTTTTCACCAAAGGTAAGTTTACTCCAAAACTGGTATCGTTGGGGAATCCCCAAATGTGTTCCTGCGTTTCATCACTTGATCTCTCGACCCATCACCCTTTCATACCTCGTTTGCATTTTGTACAACAGCCAAACTGAAACATCTTGTTCAAATTGTGTAGTGGTGGAAAGATTCTAAATTGACAGCCATAATGTATTTATTAAACAAAATAAGTTTGAAGGGACGTGTAAAGCCATTTGACTGCACTGATGATAAAAGTGCCAGAGAAAAAGGATACATTAATGAGCAGTTTGCGGTTGGTTAAGACCCCACAAATACTGTTCACAAATGATTATTAATATGTTCATGTTTGACTTTTTTGTTATTTTTAATTTTGCGTCCTTGGTTTTGTGGCTTGGTTTCAATTCCAAGCTAGTGGGTTTAAGGTGTTACTGAACCCAAAACATGAGCATTCTGTTCACTATACATGTTGATTTAAACTGTACTTGTAAAAGTACAGATATCAGTTAAAAAATGTAATCTCTGTTTGGAAACACATTTTCAGCTGTAATGTTCCACTTCGTGGTAAATCCATTTTTAGATAAGTTGTATAAAAAATGTTCTGTTTTACAACAGACACTGTACAGGATTCTGTATCATACTGTGAGTGTGAATGTGTTTCTTTATAGACTGCTAACGATAAATAAACATATTCAAAAGAAATACAACTTTTGTTCATTTTTCTTCTAACGGTATAAAATACTTTAAGGACAAATAGTGTCTGTCCACCATTACACCACCTGAGCAAGATGTTCCTCCTAGCATGGCTTTCTAATCAGAGCAACCAGCGTGCTTTTACTGACCTGCATCGTACAGAACTACCATGTTGTCCTTACTACCTTAAAAAGATGTTGCATTAAAGGATAACCAGGGGAAGATAAAGCGGCTTGCCTGTCTCACTTTACTAAAACGTAAAACTGCATGGAGGTTCAAACTGCATGGAGGTTCAAACTTGTTTAATTGCTATTTAATGGTACAAAACTGGCTGGTTATATCCGTTGATGTAACATAGAATTGAGTTATTCTTCTGGATTATAATTTTGTCACGTGCTCATAACCAAATCTTTCTCTAATACCCACTGTAGGTTAACCCTGATTCTCAAGATTAATTTGTAGACATTCATATTTAAACCTGAACACACACACACACACACGCACACACACACACACACTGTAAATGTATGTGACCTTGTCATGGATGCAGACTAATGTGGCCATTAACGGGTCTGTTTATGATCCTAATCTCATCATTCAGGGTTAAGTACTGTTTGTAGGAACGCTCTGCCTTCCTTCACATGGAAAGACTGGGATGTATCTAGACTGGGATGTATCTAGTCTGGGATGTATCTAGTCTCCTATGTCTTTGTTCTACCTAATCTCAGACCGGTTCATTAGACTGTGTAACTGAATATGTTCCCACTCTAAACATCCTGGACTGAACAGCTGAAAAGTGCTTAACCTCATTCTCAGACATGGCCCAGTACGTCAGGAGGCTTTTCACATTCTAAATTGATTCTACTTTGGGTTAGTTCTGCCCTCATCATTACTCCCTAACAGCAGCTGCTGAGGAGTCTGGGTAATCCACTGCACAGCCGTGTGACCACAGCGCTGCCCTGACTGTCAGTGATCAGTCCTGTCTGTGAAAAACCTTCTGGCACTAAGACCCAGAGAAGCCTAGGCCACAGACCACCTGGGCTTATTCTGTACTACATGTTATTACCACTTTTAACAAGGGCTGTAACTGTAATCTGTTGACCTCAAATAAGAACATCAGCACATGAATTTGTTCTCCAGGTTTAGATCTTCTTATATGATTAAAGATGTTCCATTGTGCCGTGCTGCAGATTGTTTTGATGCAGAGGGACATAACGTGGAGATAGACCAGACACGGTACATGAGAACATGCGTGTCTCACTAGTGCTTTAAAGACTTTAGTATATTTATTTTTGAAGTTCCTTCACCTCCCCTTGATCGTTAATTTATCTAGAACATTGGCTCAGATGTTGTCAAATCCTTTCAGTTTTGAGATTCAGATATTACAGATGTCCCTTTCTGTCTGCACAGCAGGGAGTTTATGTTCATATTTCTACTATAATTATTTCACTCTTAGGAAATTAAATCTATAATTGGTATAATTAAGACTATATTGGTCTTTTATGATACTGCTCCATACACGGTTTCAGATTTTACAAATGCTTACTTTTTAGTTGCAAAATGTTTCATGTTGCAAGGCAATATTGTATACAGTTTATCAGACCCAATTCACTATCATTTAATGTTTAAAGGCATATCTTTAACTACACGACTAACAGTCCCCCTTACTGGAGGTTTACATCAAACTGGAGGTTTTAAAGGCTTGGTGTTTTACCCCTGCTGCTTCCAATGACTGTGGGACTGGGTCACATGATAAAGGCTGTTTTCGCTGGGTCACATGATAAAGGCTGTTTTCGCTGGGTCACATGATAAAGGCTGTTTTCGCTGGGTCACATGATAAATGCACGCAAAAAAGAGCAGCTTTTGGACCATATGAGTTTTGTAATGTTCCTCTGGTGTGCCTTCTGCTTTGACACAGGCCAAACTTGGGATTTATATATTTTCTTAAATAAATCCAAGATGTCATAAAGGACACATTGGGAGATCCACCCGGAGTGGTTGTGTAATCCAGATTGAGACGACTACATCCTTGTGATATTACAGAAATTACAAGAGCTAAAGAAGCATTGTTGTCTGATTTACAACATAACAATCATGTTTCAAGTCTTAAGATGTTCCCCCCTCCACTCTCCATTCTTTGTGTTGTGTTTAAACTCTTATTGTATTAAGTTATGGTCCATCTGTACAGCTCTAGTGATCTAGGGAGAATTCTGATAATCTGGAAAGTAGGGTTTAGGATTTTGAATTTCATCTTCATATTGTTAATGCATAAATGCAGTTTTTTGGGAAGGCAATGTGACAGAGAACGCTGCTCTCACATTCAGATCTCACATATTATCTTGCTTAGGTTATGTCCCATTAGACTTCATGTGCATCTTATTTAGCAGCATTTTATGTTTTCCAATTATCCATTTAATTTCCCTTTCTCCAGGAAGATCCAGTGTGATGCTGACTGACCAGCCCAGCGTAGAGCTTCCCCTCCCAGGGGTCTCCCCTGGCCTTGAGCCCCTTCCTGCTCCAACCACCGAGGAGAACCTGCCACCACCAGCCAAGGAGCACAAACCAGGGCGGAGGAAAGACCCCTCTGGCAGCCTGCCCCCCCGCAGGCCAGGGGAGGAGTCTGACAGTGACTTTGAGTCCGATCCACCTTCCCCCAAGAGCAGTGAGGAGGACGAACCAGAGGAGGATGAAGCACTGAACAGTGAGCACGGCGAGTTCAATGACGACACAGAACCTGAGAACCTGGGCCAGAGACCTCTGCTCATGGACTCTGAAGAGGAGGCAGAGGAAGAGGACGACAAGCACAGCTCGGACTCGGACTACGACACCAGGAGAATCAAGGGTCGAGCCAGAAAGCTTCCAGGCACTAAAGATGCAGTTGTGGGCATTTGTCCCAGTCCGCAGGAGGAGTCCCTGATCACCCCTCCAGAGTCTCCCAGAGCTTCTGTGGGAGCGCCCCCTGGTGGCGGTGCAGTGGACGTGTTTGGCGCTGTTCCCTTCCTTGGAGGAGCGCAGCCCAAAGGACCCTCAGAGAGTGCTGACATGTTTGCCAGGGCACCTTTCAGACAGGTCAGCCAAGAGCAGCAGGCCATGGACGAGTTTGATGTCTTTACTAAAGCACCATTCAGCAGGAACCTTTCTAAGTCAGGAAAGAGTTCCAGTGACGTCCCCATGGGCCAAACACCACCCATTTCTCCAGAGGCCATCGACGTGTTTGGGTTCTCTCCCTTCCAACCCGGCCCCACCGCCCCGATGACCTCCAGAAGTGCTGAAGACATCTTCCATCCATCTGTGGAGGCACCAGGTCCCCTGCAGCAGCAGCGTCTGAAGCAGCGCAGCCTCCTGTCCTCACGCCACAGGAAAACCAAGCAGGACACTTCCACCGGAAGCAGCGGCAAGCGGCACCATGGTACTCCCACTGGGGGGCGCAAGAGCAACAAGCCCAACTTCCGCACCCCAGAGAGAATCCGTAGGCACAAGAAGGTCGGCAGGAGGGACTCTCAGAGCAGCAATGAGTTTCTTAGCACCTCTGACTCAAAAGAAAACATTAGTGTTGGTGTGACGATGAGTGAGGGGAAAGACAAAGGGGCCTCCTTGCCGGCGGAGGACGCCATCTTGGACCCTTTCGGAGCCAAGCCCTTTCATCCCCAGGACGGTGGTCGGCATGGCCAGTACCAAAGTGTGGCCGATGGAAAGGGGGACCTGGGCTCAGCCAGCACCAGATCCCGGGCCTGCTCTCTGCACGGAGCACTTGGGGACAGCAACATCATGGATGACTTTGGGGACAGCAACATCATGGATGAGTTTGGGGACAGCAACATCATAGATGACTTTGGGGCGGTGCCCTTTGCGGAGGTCAGCAGTGGGGCTCAGCAGCCGCCCCAGCAGGGAGACCTGGACCCCTTTGGAGCGGCGCCGTTCCCTTCCAAACCCTGAATGTGTGCTCTTCCACATCGCCGTTCCCTTCCAAACCCTGAATGTGTGCTCTTCCACATCGCCGTTCCCTTCCAAACCCTGAATGTGTGCTCTTCCACATCGCCGTTCCCTTCCAAACCCTGAATGTGTGCTCTTCCACATCGCTGGGTAGCAGTCTTTGCAGTTACGGGATGGACAATGCCATGAAGAAGATGGCAGCTTTGTGGCAGTTGGTCTTCTGAGCCGGTGCTTTCTACACCACTGATCTGAAGGGTCTCCTTATTTTTGCAGGGGACCTTTTAATGCACAACGACCGAATAACACAAAGTTAAACCTGAGGAGCAAAGACGATTTGTTTCAGGTTCTATATTCCGCCTAAACCTGTTTGCTGAGAAGCCTTTAATGCTGCATCATATGATATGTGTTCTGAGCGGCATTGATACATTTGAACACGTGAAAAGGACTCCGGTTTCACTCGATCATACTGTCACAAGCTTCCTCACTGTCCAACTGCTTGAGTTGCTGCGAAAAACTGAAATAAGAAGCTGGAGGGGTTAAATAAGAAGCTGGAGGGGTTAAATAAGAAGCTGGAGGGGTTAGGGTTAGGGTTATATACAGTACTGGGCTGCTGCTTCATCCAACTGGAAGATTAATTTAGCACCATAAAGCCTTACAAGGCCCGGCCTTGCTGCACAGTACCTCGGAAACTAGCACACAATAGATCACATTACTATTTGTGGAAGCAAAATGGTTTTGAAGTAGGCCTTTATCACTATTTCACGTTCAAGTTAGACCTTTTTCTATGCATATTTTTACTTTTAGATTTTGTCATTGGTTCAGATTAGTTAAAAGAAGATATTTCATACAAGAAGGGATTCGTTTGTTGAATTTCTTAAGATGGGTGTTTAATCAGAATGGTTTTAATCTAGAAAATTAGGTATCCATTTCCAAATTTATGAGCATTACAGCTATGTGTAAAAGTACTGTTCTATTTAGAAAGTTATATTGTACCTCAAATGTAATTT
Organism: Mallotus villosus; assembly: GCA_903064625.1. Classification (NCBI taxonomy): domain Eukaryota; kingdom Metazoa; phylum Chordata; class Actinopteri; order Osmeriformes; family Salangidae; genus Mallotus; species Mallotus villosus. The sequence goes on along the minus strand of CAEFZP010002377.1, from coordinate 34,302 downwards.
TATTTGGAAAGAAATGATATTTCCTGCATGAAATGTAGAGAAGTACTCTGATCTATGCCGACATCCATCTGATAAAATATTACCCAGTACAACTAGGAATTTCAATTGGCCAAGAAATTGTTCACGTTTTAAAATAAATTGACTTTTAAAGTATTTTTGGGTAATTGTCATGCTTCTCTTTTTACAGCCTTCGAAGTATTCTATCATACCGGGTCAGGGTTAGTTACTGCTTTGTAAATGATCTCATATATTACCCATCATGGAACCAGGAGCAACCAGGAGCAACCAGGAGCAACCAGGAGCAACCAGGAGCATGCAGGAGCAACCAGGAGCAACCAGGAGCAACCAGGAGCAACCAGGAGCAACCAGGAGCAACCAGGAGCAACCAGGAGCATGCAGGAGCAACCAGGAGCAACCAGGAGCAGGGCTGGGTTCAAGTCTGTGTATTATTATTAGTATTAGCTTTTATCCTTAAAAATGTTAAATCATACTTACATACTCATCACACCAACTGCTGTCTACTGCAATAGACTTTTGATTAATGCCGTAATCCACAGCAAGGATTCTGAGAAAGCTGTTTTACGTACTATTCATTTTAAACCAAGAAATACTTGAAAAATAAATGTAAAGATACAGAGCAGAGTTTAGCACTAGAGGCCCCGAGGCCTTATTTAATACCCATGAGGAGATGAGACACAAAACTACTTTGAAAACAACTTCTGCATAAATATTTAACAACACAGCAAATGAGAATCAGACATAATACTAAATAACATTTTTGTTCATTCAAAATCTCCCAAGTTTAAATACTTAAGAATACAAATTAAACAAGTAACATTGTCATTGCACAAGCCTCTCATAGGTTAAAGAAGTACATCATGAATAGCCTTTGTCACTGCTCAACAGATGTTAATGAAAGTCTTAATCATGTATGCTTCTCATGGGGAAGGCAGACAACAGATTTTGCTACGGTAAAACTAAATTCGGCAGTCTCACAGCTTAATGTTTTAACAAATGTACAAGTAAATACAGTTATGCAGCTAAATCCCCTTTGATGAGGTTGACAGTGTAGAGAGCCCCCAACAGAGGGGCAGCAGAGGTCAACTAGACCGCTGTGTTGAAGAACGTTCTAGTAGCTGTGAGGAGCCCAGTTGTTTATATGCTGTCTGGGACACCCCCCAATAAAATAAATATTTGATTAAATGTGTCGACACTTATTACAGACTCAATGCAATGAATTTTGCTCATCACTGAAGTTTAGATTCGCCCAGTTCATTTGCTTGTGTAAATAATATAAAGGGGAATAAATCTGTAGCTCCTTTACATTTCAAGTACCTTGTCAGTGGTATAGCATCCGCCATCAGTTATATTGACAAATCTTTTCTATATTAATGTGCTACCTTGTGTGATCGGCACAAAGTGAGAATTGCTCAGGATTTCTAAGCTTTTGTCGGTCAAGATAACCAAGCCTCCTCTGGTCTGTTACTGCTACAAATATTCACTCAATTGAGTAAAATCCTTAATAATAAAGTCTTGTGTTTTGAAAGGTAACATTGGCATGATTTTGCTCATTTAGGAGGATGGCGAAGGGCCGTCCAGTTGAACCCAACGGTGACCTCGCGGTGACCTCGCGGTGACCTCGCGGTGACCTCAGCTGTGAGGCCCTGAGGCCTGTTGCACACGTGTTGAACCTTCCCGGCCCCACCTGGAGCCCTGATGCTGCCGGCTCCTTGGCGTGTTGCATGTCCTAAGGGTGTTGCATGTCCTAAGGGTGTTGCATGTCCTAAGGGTGTTGCATGTCCTAAGCGTGCTGTGGGTAGTCAGGGCAGGGGTGGCTGTGGCGGTAGGTCATGATGTACTCGGCAGACTGGTGCCACCAGTAGAACATCATCACCACCAGGACGTGCCACAGCTGGTGGCTGGAGCCCACGTAGTTCAGCTGGCCTGGAGATAGACACCACACGGTTACCCCACCATAACCACCACACTGTTAACCCCACCATAACCACCACACGGTTACCCCACCATAACCACCACACTGTTAACCCCACCATAACCACCACACTGTTAACCCCACCATAACCACCACACTGTTAACCCCACCATAACCACCACACGGTTACCCCACCATAACCACCACACGGTTACCCCACCATAACCACCACACTGTTACCCCCACCATAACCACCACACTGTTAACCCCACCATAACCACCACACGGTTACCCCACCATAACCACCACACGGTTACCCCCACCATAACCACCACACGGTTACCCCCACCATAACCACCACACTGTTAACCCCACCATAACCACCACACTGTTAACCCCACCATAACCACCACACGGTTACCCCACCATAACCACCACACGGTTACCCCCACCTAACCACCACACTGTTAACCCCACCATAACCACCACACTGTTAACCCCACCATAACCACCACACGGTTACCCCACCATAACCACCACACGGTTACCCCACCATAACCACCACACAGTTACCCCCACCTAACCACCACACTGTTAACCCCACCATAACCACCACACTGTTAACCCCACCATAACCACCACACGGTTACCCCACCATAACCACCACACGGTTACCCCACCATAACCACCACACGGTTACCCCACCATAACCACCACACGGTTACCCCCACCTAACCACCACACTGTTAACCCCACCATAACCACCACACTGTTAACCCCACCATAACCACCACACGGTTACCCCACCATAACCACCACACGGTTACCCCACCATAACCACCACACAGTTACCCCCACCTAACCACCACACTGTTAACCCCACCATAACCACCACACTGTTAACCCCACCATAACCACCACACGGTTACCCCACCATAACCACCACACAGTTACCCCACCATAACCACCACACGGTTACCCCACCATAACCACCACACGGTTACCCCCACCATAACCACCACACGGTTACCCCACCATAACCACTAACATGTAGGCCTGGGGTAACGGCAGATACCTCACCATCACCACTAACATGTTAAATGTGAACAAGTGCAACAGGAATTGGCACCTTACCTGGGAAGTAGCGTTCAGGGACTTTAGAAACATAGAAGAGGAATGCCAGCGCTGCCATGACGTACATGCCCAGGACCCGGGGGAGGAACACCTGGGGGCAGGAGGGGGGGCAGGATGGTCGTCAACCGACCAGACACACTCACTGGAAGGAACTGGGTTTTGTAGTCATGTGATACGTGATACAAGTCATTCATTTGGCAGATGCTTTTATCCAAAACAACGTAAAAAAACGGCATAATAAATGCAGCAGATAATCAGACAGGAAGTGCAGTCTCTTCAGACACATTAACATGTTAAACCAACCCAACAGTGTCCCAGTGGTTGTTTCCTGCTGGGGAACTGACCTGCACGATGTCAGAGGAGAAGCCCCCGCTGAGCATCACCCAGTGGGCTGTGGGGACCAGGCCGCAGCCCGCCACACAGCAGAAGGTGAGAGAGCGAAGTCGCTGATGGCTGAGGTAGTGGGGGTGGATCTGAGCCAGGAACACAGCCAGGATCATCGCCAGCACAGTCACCAGGTACACCTGCCGCCAGTACTGAGGAACACCAGAGGAACACCACCACAGGTCAACAAGCACGCACAGTACTGAGGAACAACACCACAGTACTGAGGAACACCACCACAGTACTGAGGAACACCACCACAGTACTGAGGAACACCACCACAGTACTGAGGAACCGCACCACAGTACTGAGGAACACCAGAGGAACAACACCACAGTACTGAGGAACAACACCACAGTACTGAGGAACAACACCACAGTACTGAGGAACACCACCACAGTACTGAGGAACACCACCACAGTACTGAGGAACACCACCACAGTACTGAGGAACAACACCACAGTACTGAGGAACACCACCACAGTACTGAGGAACAACACCACAGTACTGAGGAACACCACCACAGTACTGAGGAACAACACCACAGTACTGAGGAACAACACCACAGTACTGAGGAACACCACCACAGTACTGAGGAACACCACCACAGTACTGAGGAACAACACCACAGTACTGAGGAACAACACCACAGTACTTAGGAACACCACCACAGTACTGAGGAACACCACCACAGTACTGAGGAACACCACCACAGTACTGAGGAACCGCACCACAGTACTGAGGAACACCAGAGGAACAACACCACAGTACTGAGGAACAACACCACAGTACTGAGGAACAACACCACAGTACTGAGGAACACCACCACAGTACTGAGGAACACCACCACAGTACTGAGGAACACCACCACAGTACTGAGGAACAACACCACAGTACTGAGGAACACCACCACAGTACTGAGGAACAACACCACAGTACTGAGGAACACCACCACAGTACTGAGGAACAACACCACAGTACTGAGGAACAACACCACAGTACTGAGGAACACCACCACAGTACTGAGGAACACCACCACAGTACTGAGGAACAACACCACAGTACTGAGGAACAACACCACAGTACTGAGGAACACCACCACAGTACTGAGGAACACCACCACAGGTCAACAAGCACACATGGCACAAATACTCCTACAGAGTGGTATAGTCTATAGGTATGGATAATCTATGTAACACGAGGCTGTTACAGCAGAGGATGCTTAACATGCTGGGGTCCTGGACATGGGACATGCTGGGGTCCTGGACATGGGACATGCTGGGGTCCTGGACATGGGACATGCTGGGGTCCTGGACATGGGACATGCTGGGGTCCTGGACATGGGACATGCTGGGGTCCTGGACATGGGACATGCTGGGGTCCTGGACATGGGACATGCTGGGGTCCTGGACATGGGACTATAGAGTTTGTTCATAAATGTAACTGTTGAATGTTTGAGGAATGAAACCCACACCTTAATTTAAATGCAAGTGAAGGATTTGCAATTTAACGGACATGAAGCCTTGGCTGGCATTCAAACACACCCTCAGAAGACAAGTCCTGACGAATTTCACAGTGAATAAATTAGCATGCTGTAAAATGCCGGATCTGAAATGCCAAGATTGAATCCTATTCCCACTCACAGGCATAGATCTGTGGTTGAAGCATTTTGCCAAATGTGATTTTACAACACAAACCAACTGCACTCTATCGTTAGAGTTTGACTAAATATAACTGCTGTTTTCTTTAGGGAGTTGGCTGATGGGAGACGTCCATAAGCGGAGCCCCAGTGTTGGCAGGGAGGAGGACATTTGGAGACGGCTCCCCTAAGTGTGAATGTCATATGGTGGGGAACAGGAGTGACGGACTGTTTCATGAACGCAGCCATCTGGTTTGGACTGGAGCACATTTCAGCTGCGTTCTGGGGGCACAATAGCTCGGCACTTCCAACAAGCGGGGGGAGGGGGGGCCACGAGCCGGAGCCGCGGCCACAACTCTGAGAAGAGTCACACCCGCAAAAACAGGTGGGAGACGGAGAGGACTTCACCCACGCCTGAGGCGCTTGTTCCAGCACTGAGATGATGTCATCGTGCTTCTGTGCTGGGAACAATCACCTCATCAAGCACACCAGACTATGGGCTTCACTCGGCTTTATTCAATTATCTACTGTAGAAGGCGACCATGTCTAACTGTAGTAGCTGAGTACATTCAAGTCTCTGGGGAACGTGTGATCAAACTCAGTCCAATGTGCTGCAGGGTAACATAACTTTATGTTACCCAAGTCTATCAAGTGCCCACATTGGCAGTATGCAAACAATATCACATCAACAACAATATCACATTTTCTTAAATTCTCCCTAATTTAATAACAGACTGTTCTAAGAAAACATCTTATTAACAAAAGGGTCAAAGTCAGAGTAACATTTTACACAGTATAATCTTGTTTTCATCTTAAAATTTCATCTTGGTCCTTTTCCTCACATACAAAGCTCTACACGGACAAGGACCTAGCTACATTGCTAACTCCCTTGTAAACTACACACCAGCTAGAACACTGCGATCATCAAACGCAGGCCTATTAGAGGTCACCAGAAGCAGTCATAAGAAGATTGGTGATTCGGCCTTTGTCAATTACGCCCCAAAACTATGGAACAAATTACCCATAAATATTAGGGAAGCAAACATGCTAGACATTTTTAAAAGACATCTTAAAACCTACCTTTTTACCGAAGCATTTAAATAATTTGATCTCAGAAGGGTTTTACTACTTTTATTAGTTATATTATTGTTTTCATTGATTTGCTATTTTAATTATTACTTTTATCACTTGTATTATTGTTTTTATTGATTTCATGTAAAGCACCTTGAGCTACAATTCTTGTATGAAATGTGCTATATAAATAAAGTCTTACTTACTTACTTACTTACTTAAAGACAACTATTCCAAATGAAATGCCTCTAAGGGAAGCACACCATCTAGACAGGGTCGTCTCTGGTCTCTAAGCTGGCTGTTCTGTCCTGCTGGGTTAGCAGGCTGTGCCCTGCCTGAGCAAGTAGATCTACGTTGTTGCAGTAGAAGGAGTAGAAGACTCCAGACAGGAAGTGGACCTACGTTGTTGCAGTAGAAGGAGTAGAACACTCCAGGCAGGAAGAGGACCTACGTTGTTGCAGTAGAAGGAGTAGAACACTCCAGGCAGGAAGTGGACCTACGTTGTTGCAGTAGAAGGAGTAAAACACTCCAGGCAGGAAGTGGACCTACGTTGTTGCAGTAGAAGGAGTAGAACACTCCAGGCAGGAAGAGGACCTACGTTGTTGCAGTAGAAGGAGTAGAACACTCCAGGCACGTAGCAGCCCAGGATCCCGATGGAGATGCCAGCGTAGTCCAGCGCCATCCAGCGCCGGCTCGTCTTCTCAGAGCGGTGGCAGCAGAACAGGTGGTACCCCACAGAGCACAGCATGCACACCTGGACACAGAACACACACCTCACAATAACACACCAGGACACACACCTCACAATAACACACCAGGGGACACACCTCACAATAACACACCTGGACACAGAACACACACCTCACAATAACACACCAGGACACACACCTCACAATAACACACACCTCACAATAACACACAGAACACACACCTCACAATAACACACACCTCACAATAACACACCTGGACACACACCTCACAATAACACACACCTCACAGTAACACATCTGGATAAACAACAGGTGTGTCATATTAGACTTTACTGTTACCATGGTAACAGGTGTGTGGTAGTGGACTCAACGGTTCCTGTGGTAACAGGTGTGTGTGGTAGTAGGTTATATTGCTACCATGGTAACAGGTGTGTGGTAGTAGGTTATATTGCTACCATGGTAACAGGTGTGTGGTTGAAGAGAGCCCTCACCTGGAAGCAGAACAGGCCGATGGAGTAGATGACGTAGTCCTCGCGGGACGCGCCGGAGGAGGGCAGCACAGCGGCCATGTCGTACACGCCCAGGGAGAAGAACAGCAGGAAGCCCAACACGTGAGTCCAGATACTCACCGTCTCATTGGACAGGATGAAGATGCTGCAGGGCGACAGAACCAGGCGCAAACAGAGCTGGGTTAAAGTGTATTATTATTATTATAGCATGTACAGGGAGACATACATTTATATGTAACACTTCTATGTTGTTCCAAGTACAAAAATGAACTCTAAAACTACTTTACTCAAATGTGTTGAGCTTGAATATCTCGTGGATAATTCAGGTCTATTATAAGCATGTTTCCAGAGATATATTGAGGGCCTAAGAAGCTGAGACTGAAGTTAGCCCTCCCTGCTGAGCCACCAACCACATCATAACCGACCGGTGCCTTAGACGTGCTCACTCACCTTTTGATGCATAGTCTTGAAGGTAAGTAAGCTCTGTAGCCGTCCGTAATGTACGGGTTGTCTCTCAGGAACACCGGGATCTGCTCATACGTGTAAAGCCGAATACCTCTGGGGACCAGCACCGGCCAGTACTGGTAACTGCCCAGTTCGATGTAGTGCGCGCTCTTCATTAGTTTTTGTGACATGGTCGGATCCGTTGATTTCTCCTTGGCATGCACTTTAATTGGAAGAACATAAACCACAATTAAAATAACTACGACATCATTAAATTGACAAGGACTAGCGTCCCCTGCTAGCCAACAACTTGCCAATGTCATGAACGGGAACTAAGTTAAACGTTGACAATGGTACTGTAAACGAACAAAGAACAGACAACGATTAACGTTCGTTTTTTTAGGGATGAATTGAAAGTGAAACATGCTATCGTTAAGCACTAGCTAACTTTTAGCAAGCTAACAATGGGAAAACATGAAGTTATCTAGGCTAGCAAGAAGCCGCTAGCTTCTACTAACCGTGCTAACTTCGAAGCTAGCTAGCTACATCAAACTGCTCTAACAACATTAGTTGCTAGTGACTAGGTATGTTGTTGTTGCGGTTTCTATTGGCTACGGTAGCTTGCTACAGTAGCTAGGCTAACTATATAGCCAGCTAAAAGCTAATGTACCGATAGACGTACCTTTCAGTTTTGTGTATGCACAGTTGGACCCATTAGTGTTCTTGTACGACGTATTATACATTTAAATATGTATATTATACAACAGGACAAATATATATTCATAAACAATCGCGTTGTATTTAGCTGTAACCATTTATTTGGCGTGCAACATGAGTGATTTCAAGTTTCCTTTTCCAAATCGTCAATGGCTATGACGTCATTGAGGACCCCTTTCAGCAAGCGAAGTACAACGCCTGAGTAATATTGTATTCGGCAAAAAATCAGTGCAAGTCTGAAGCAAGACAGTGATGTTCGCTTAATTCGCTTTTAGATTTTCGCGTATTAAACTCATTCTCACCTTTTCCATTGTCTGTGATATTTAAATGTCAAGTAATTTTAAAGTTCGAAATGTCTTATTTTTAAATGATTTACTTGATACTTAGCCCCTCATACACCACCCCGCACACACCTCCACTTCTCAACTTCATATATCGCCCTATTCTCGAGATATACACAGACACTCCTGCCTGACAATTACTTTATAGATTTCCACAGATAAGCAGCCACTCTGTTTGCAGATATGGGGAACAGATTAAAATGACCTCCTATAAACATGTTGTATAGCCTAAGCAAATTTCATGGATGTTGATTGCATATGTACCTACCCGCTCACCTCTGAATTGTAAACCCTATGACTGCACATGCTCAGAGATGACTGAGACACACGAGACCATGTCCTGAGACACCTGACTCTGACAGCTTGAACCGGCTGTACTGTCGCAACACGCTCACGAGGCTTTTTCCTCGTCAGACATTTCAGTAGCGAGATGTTCGAGTGCCCCTCAGGAGGGAAATCACACTTCCTGTCCTCCTCCCGCCTCTTTTTACACCTCAGACAGGATTAGTTAACTGCTTCATTCTCAAGTGGGAGTGTGTTCTTCATTAGCACCTCTAATACACCTCTCAGCACATCCACTTCAACAAACTGTCAAACGGTCTGCCAACATAATAACACACGCAAGGGCAAGTGTTACAACGTCAAGACACTTTTTTCCTAGAAATACTTCATCATTCATCATGTATCTAAAATAGTCCTGGAACAGATGAGTTAGACTGTAATATGCCATCTTTTCTAAATGTAGCTCTTGTGTAGTACAACTGGGTACTACTGCGTCCCATTCAACTGGTTGAAACCATTCAACGAAGGAAACTCTTGGAGCTCTTGGTCCCCGGAGTGTTTCCACCTCTGAGACCAGCTGAAGAGGGTTAGATGTCAGTGCTGCTGTGAGTTCTCTCTACACTGTTTCTCCTCCAGACTTCCTGACTGCTCCTCACCTGCCTTTTGTCTTCCATTTTCCTGTCAGAATGGACGTGGAGAGGTTGGCTCCACCCTCCCTGTAATTGTGCACGTACGCAACGTGTAATGAAACATGAAATTAATCTCTTTCTACTTACTGCAAACTTGGCACAAACGAAAAGCAGAGGCTAGTCTTTCTTACTGAAAGACTAATATGCATAATATGGAACATAATATATTGTTTATATATAGTCAATTTGCAAAAATGAGTTTTAAATGTGTGTACTATATTGCTCCTCATTGTTTTGTACTGAAAACAGGTGCAATAAAGATGGAAACAGGCTAACAGTTTCTGATGCTTTTGTGTCACAGAAGATAATTCTTTTGAGACAAAAGTCTCCATGTTTAGTTGAGCTGTGGAAATAGCCCATCTTGTCAAGGCCACTGCATATGCAAACCCCCAAACGGGCAACACAATATTCTCCTCACAGTCCACCACTGTGACCAGAGCCTCAACAGGAGTGACAGTCCTGCTTCCTATCAGGTCCGCCTGGCCAGTGACCTCATGGCGGTGGCATCAGCCCTCAGCCGGTCTCATCCACTTTATTTATAGACGGCGCCACAAGACATCTGCTGCAGCCCCGACTCTGTCCGTGGTGTCTCCACCGAGGGAGCCGTCTGGGGTGGGGGCGACCAGGCCTCACTTTGCTCCAATAGGATGGGTGTCCCTTCCCATCGCCATCTCCTTGGCCCTGATTAACGCGATGGGAAGACAGAGGGAGCCTTCACAGTGTGTTGGGTCTCAGCGCTGGCCGATGTTTACTGGATCTGAGAGCTGTTGTTTGTTTGGTGCTGCAGTCTGGGCGCCAGCTCTATTTTTGGGATGGTGACACTTGGGATGCAGCTCTGTGGATGTGTGATGTGGCCTCTCTCTCTCTCTCTCTCTCTCTCTCTCTCTCTCTCTTCACAACAGTAGGTCTTGCACTCTTACCCCATCCCGTGCTGCTGGCCTTGACACTAAATGGCAGGTTTTTCTCCTCACAACGCTGTGCTCGGAATGAGAAGGCCACGGTTTCAGAGAACAGCATGAAAACACCGTGTTCCTGAAAAGAATAAAGCAAGAAAACAACCGTTTGGTTTGAAGAATAAATAAATACAAATTCTGAATTTACTGTAGCCAGGATACACCTTTAAATCCTGTCTGTGAAACATGAAATACTGATATATTAGTATCTCATTACTAATCAGCTCAGATATGTCTTAGCTGCCACCATTGTATTCCAGAGCAACCTTTATATTTTAGCATATATAATTACACAATAACCTTTGTGTAAACAAATAGTGTAGCCCATACTGATTTGAAATGCAAAAGTCTGTTGTTTCATAACAAGGGCCAGATAGACACAAAACCCGCTTCAAAAGTCCTCAAAAAACAACAATTGCATTACCAAATATTTTACCACCAAGTCTACTTTTGTTAAACTGTCAAATTCATATCACATCTGGGCCACAAATCTTTTCAGAGCAATGAAAAGCCCTTCCTTAGTCTCTTTGCACTTGGCAAAAGTTTCATCCTTGCAACAATATTGAAAAGAATTAAATCTTAATCTTGAAGCTTCCTTTTACTTCTTTTCTCTTTTCAATAAAATGTACATCTGGCTCGCAGTCTTATAATGCCCTTGGGATCTAATAAAGAAAAGAGAAACACAATAAGCAAGAGATTAGGATGGTAGGGTGATTGTTTTACGGCATTTAGCTGCCATTGGGAACACGATTAATGTACTCTAATATCAACAATGGTTTGGCGTGTCACTTCCTCCAAGGCTGCACTTCCTCTTAATCCTCATTTGTGGATGAAGTCGTAAGCCTGTCCATGTCACTGAAGTAGCAGACATTCTAAGCTTTTGGGAAACAGGAGTTATGTGCGAAGGGTACTTATCTTTGCAACAACGCCAAAAATAAGCACTTTCTTATCAAACTGATTGTAGATTATACATGCATATTGCTCTTTTGCAGTTATCCTCTTTTTTCACGTTACATGGAAAGTAGATTGATTTTCTGGGGCTTTCCCAAGAGATTTAGTAAGATAATGGGGTAATCGCATATTCTCATACGTAAAAATATTTATTGTGGATTTAACTTGTCACCTTCCACTTCCACAACTATAATAGCCTATGACAAAGATTTCATAAATTCATGGATATAAAGAAAAGGATGTAATTGGACGAGAGAAAAACAGCTTACTGCCACATGTTTTTACAAGACTCTTCATACATCACCTCCTCACCACCTTCTCAAACAACAACAGGACTGATCCACCACATTCTCAAACAGGACTAGCAGCTGAGAACTGTGCTGTGAGTTATGACAGATAGCTGATCTCTTTTAGGACACAAATTGAACATGTGTCTATAACATATTAGTGAACCTAATACAATAAGTAAATCTCAATATACGTCCAGCACATCCCAATTATCCAGGCTTTTAAATGTCTAATCTATTAAGTTGGTTTAATTTTTCATTTTGGGTGTTGGCATTTCTGGTAGGTGTGTGGTAGGTGTGCGGTAGGTGTGTGGTAGGTGTGCAGTAGGTGTGCAGTAGGTGTGCAGTAGGTGTGCAGTAGGTGTGCAGTAGGTGTGCAGTAGGTGTGTGGTAGGTGTGCAGTAGGTGTGCAGTAGGTGTGTGGTAGGTGTGCAGTAGGTGTGCAGTAGGTGTGTGGTAGGTGTGTGGTAGGTGTGTGGTAGGTGTGCAGTAGGTGTGTGGTAGGTGTGTGGTAGGTGTGCAGTAGGTGTGCAGTAGGTGTGCAGTAGGTGTGCAGTAGGTGTGCAGTAGGTGTGCAGTAGGTGTGTGGTAGGTGTGCAGCAGGTGTGTGGTAGGTGTGCAGTAGGTGTGTGGTAGGTGTGCAGTAGGTGTGCAGTAGGTGTGCAGTAGGTGTGCAGTAGGTGTGTGGTAGGTGTGTGGTAGGTGTGCAGTAGGTGTGTGGTAGGTGTGCGGTAGGTGTGTGGTAGGTGAGGGAAATATCCAACCTTATTTATGAACCCAAGGAGAATCCTGATCCAGAATTCCTCTCCCCATATTGGTGAGCTTGTAGTTCTCCTAGCTTGCTGTGGTGTGTCCTCCTGGTCAGCTTGTAGTTCTCCTGCTGTGGTGTGTCCTCCTGGTCAGCTTGTAGTTCTCCTGCTGTGGTGTGTCCTCCTGGTCAGCTTGTAGTTCTCCTGCTGTGGTGTGTCCTCCTGGTCAGCTTGTAGTTCTCCTGCTGTGGTGTGTCCTCCTGGTCAGCTTGTAGTTCTCCTGCTGTGGTGTGTCCTCCTGGTCAGCTTGTAGTTCTCCTGCTGTGGTGTGTCCTCCTGGTCAGCTTGTAGTGATCCTGCTGTGGTGTGTCATCCTGGTCAGCTTGTAGTTCTCCTGCTGTGGTGTGTCCTCCTGGTCAGCTTGTAGTTCTCCTGCTGTGGTGTGTCCTCCTGGTCAGCTTGTAGTTCTCCTGCTGTGGTGTGTCCTCCTGGTCAGCTTGTAGTGATCCTGCTGTGGTGTGTCATCCTGGTCAGCTTGTAGTTCTCCTGCTGTGGTGTGTCCTCCTGGTCAGCTTGTAGTTCTCCTGCTGTGGTGTGTCCTCCTGGTCAGCTTGTAGTTCTCCTGCTGTGGTGTGTCCTCCTGGTCAGCTTGTAGTTCTCCTAGCTTGCTGTGGTGTGTCATCCTGGTCAGCTTGTAGTTATCCTAGCTTGCTGTGGTGTGTCATCCTGGTCAGCTTGTAGTTCTCCTGCTGTGGTGTGTCCTCCTGGTGAGCTTGTAGTTATCCTGCTGTGGTGTGTCCTCCTGGTCAGCTTGTAGTTCTCCTAGCTTGCTGTGGTGTGTCCTCCTGGTCAGCTTGTAGTTCTCCTGCTGTGGTGTGTCCTCCTGGTCAGCTTGTAGTTCTCCTGCTGTGGTGTGTCCTCCTGGTCAGCTTGTAGTTCTCCTGCTGTGGTGTGTCCTCCTGGTCAGCTTGTAGTTCTCCTGCTGTGGTGTGTCCTCCTGGTCAGCTTGTAGTTCTCCTGCTGTGGTGTGTCCTCCTGGTCAGCTTGTAGTTCTCCTAGCTTGCTGTGGTGTGTCCTCCTGGTCAGCTTGTAGTTCTCCTGCTGTGGTGTGTCCTCCTGGTCAGCTTGTAGTTCTCCTGCTGTGGTGTGTCCTCCTGGTCAGCTTGTAGTTCTCCTGCTGTGGTGTGTCCTCCTGGTCAGCTTGTAGTTCTCCTGCTGTGGTGTGTCCTCCTGGTCAGCTTGTAGTTCTCCTGCTGTGGTGTGTCCTCCTGGTCAGCTTGTAGTTCTCCTGCTGTGGTGTGTCCTCCTGGTCAGCTTGTAGTTCTCCTAGCATGCTCTAGGTGTCACTCTGCCCCTACCCCGGCTCCTCTCCTCCAGAGCAGACAAAGATACAGACATTTGTCACTACAGTAGCTCATATTGGACATTTTACACAGCTGAACTGTTACTATATATTCAATATAGTATGCAGAGCATTTCTCTTGCTTGAATTAAATAGGCATTTCAAAACAAATAATGCATGGCTGTTTAGAAATCTGTAAAGTCGCTATGGGTCTCCATGGAGACTGGACGAGGCCTCACGTCCTCCTTTTGTCTGTTTTAGTCAAAAATAAAAAAAGAATCAATTTAATGATCATGAAACTGACAGGGCACTGATAGATCGATGGAAGCTCTTTGTGTGTTTAAAACCCTAACTTTAGTACACAATAGATCAGATTTTCAATACTTGTGTGTGAGGAATTACATTTCATATTAATATACTAAAATCAAATGTCAACAGATTTGCTCACAGGATTTCCTGCCATCACATTAAAAGCGTTCAAGCTAACTGGTGGAATTTTGTTTTGAAAATCATTATCATCATCATCATCATCATCATCGCGATCCAGCATTAAGAAGGATGCAGCCTATGCCATCCAGATAAAAGGTTTCATCTTTCCTGTTCTGGAGGGAGAAGAGGGGAGCATGGCTGATTTCTTTGTTTTCACCAGAGCTCTGTCTGTTGCCCCTTGTCTACTGCACATGCCAGGGAAAATTACAGCTCACTTGCTACAAAATTAATACCTCGCAGGTCGTGATGAGTCTTCATGTTGAAAAAGATGATTGAAAGAGATTGGCCGGGAGCTACTGGTTTCCAGCCAGCCAAGCACTCAAAACAGAGGAGGCCCCCTCCCCCCCCCCTTCTCTTCTACCCATCAGCCCGATCACACAGGGGGGGGCGCCTCTACATCTGAGGGAGATGTAGAGGTAGAGAGAGGGAGAGGGCGGAGAGAGAGACAGGGATACACAGAGAGAGAGACAAGGTTAGGAAGAGAGATGGGGGGAGAGAGAGAGAGGAAGAGAAGGAGAGGGAAAGGGGGGCGAGAGAGCTGGGGGAGGGGCAGCCCTGAACCTTGGCCTCAGGAGTGGCCGGTGCTGTGTGTCTCAGGGACGGGCTCTAACTCAGCGGCACACACCACCCTCACCCAGCGACCCAGCCACTAGCAGCCAGAGCAGCACACTGCCAACGAGATCCACCTGGAAGAGAGGAGGAGGGGGAGAGGAGGGAGGGGGGTGTGTGTGTGAGGGGGGGTGATAGAGGGGTGTAGGTATCTCAAGGTCAAAGGCAGAGCCATGAATTGGGGTGGAAGAGAACTAATGAGATTTCCCTCTCTCTCCCTTCCTGTCCTGGTGGCATCACCTCAGTCCTGTCAATCCCTCTGCCTCCTCATCAGGTCCTCCAGGAGAGAGAGAGAGGAGAGAGAGAGAGAGGGAGAGAGAGAGAGGACGAGAGAGAGAGAGAGAGAGAGAGAGAGACGAGAGAGAGAGAGAGAGAGATGGGAGAGCAGAGAGCAGGGAGAGAGAGCGAGACGACGAGACGAGAGGGCAGTAGTAGGGAGATGCGAGAGGGAGACGGGAGAGGGAGCAGGGAGAGGCGAGAGGGCGCTAGAGGGAGCTGATCGAGAGAGGGCTCTATTGCTCGTGATCTCTCTGCGAGTGAGTCTCGCGCGATCGTGCTAGTGCTCTGGCTGCTGGCTCGAGGCGCGAGCTGCATATCGAGCGGAGCTAGGGTGAGCTCTGTGAGCTCTCGATTTTCTGAGCTGTTTCGTGCTCTGTGTGCGTGCGATGTGCGAGCTAGCTGAGCTGCGAGAGCGGAGAGCGAGCGCGATGCGAGGGAGATCTCGAGAGAGGGAGAGAGAGAAAGGGAAAAAGGAAAAAACCTGTTTATTTTCGTACAGGTCTCTTAATCTATGTGGACTAGGCGTAATAGGACATTTGCATGTTGAGCACAGAGAGGTGTCAGCGATAACCACGAGGTTGTGACATTCCCCCCTAAATATGCTGAGCTTTCGCTAACCTCTCATCAAACACTGTGATCTTTATGGACTGTATCATATTGTGCCATAATGTGCTTTATTGTCCACAGAATAAGCTTTTCTTAAAGGTAATTGGAAAGCAGGAAATGGTGGCTATCGGCTGATTTTTAAATACATTATTTCTGAAATGTGGCTTGTGTAATGACCCTGTCGGTGTAAAATGTAAGATTTATTTTGGCAGAGAAAATTGATCCATTTCACCTTTGTCTAATGGAAATTCTTTATCAGGGATTATCTGTTTATGTAAATGAGCGTTGCTCTGGAGGAGGGGATAAAAGGAAGTTGAGGCAGTTAATCTAGGTGTCTGACACGTCAGTCTGGACAGAGCCCACAGCACTCATCTCCAGGGGGAGGCTCACACAAAGGGTGTGTGTGTGTGTGTGTGTGTTGTATAGTGTGTGTAGTGTACGATATGAGCATGTGTGTGTGTGTGTGTGTTGTATAGTGTGTGTAGTGTACGGTATGAGCATGTGTGTTTCACGTTAATTCATATTTAGTATATTTTCTGAAAATATTTTCTGTCTTAAAAAGCTCAATTACTTAAATGTTCAGACCACTTCCTTTTAAGCCACACCACCTCACACTACAGCCTCCACCTCACACTACAGCCTCCACCTCACACTACAGCCTCCACCTCACACTACAGCCTCCACCTCACACTCCACCTCACCTACAGCCTCCACCTCACAGCCTCCACCTCACACTACAGCCTCCACCTCACACACAGCCTCCACCTCACACTACAGCCTCCACCTCACACTACAGCCTCCACCTCACACTACAGCCTCCACCTCACACTACAGCCTCCACCTCACACTACAGCCTCCACCTCACACTACAGCCTCCACCTCACACTACGCCTCCACCTCACACTACAGCCTCCACCTCACACTACAGCCTCCACCTCACACTACAGCCTCCACCTCACACTACAGCCTCCACCTCACACTACAGCCTCCACCTCACACTACAGCCTCCACCTCACACTACAGCCTCCACCTCACACTACAGCCTCCACCTCACACTACAGCCTCCACCTCACACTACAGCCTCCACCTCACACTACAGCCTCCACCTCACACTACAGCCTCCACCTCACACTACAGCCTCCACCTCACACTACAGCCTCCACCTCACACTACAGCCTCCACCTCACACTACAGCCTCCACCTCACACTACAGCCTCCACCTCACACTACAGCCTCCACCTCACACTACAGCCTCCACCTCACACTACAGCCTCCACCTCACACTACAGCCTCCACCTCACACTACAGCCTCCACCTCACACTACAGCCTCCACCTCACACTACAGCCTCCACCTCACACTACAGCCTCCCACCTCACACTACAGCCTCCACCTCACACTACAGCCTCCACCTCACTACAGCCTCCACCTCACACTACAGCCTCCACCTCACACTACAGCCTCCACCTCACACTACAGCCTCCCACCTCACACTACAGCCTCCACCTCACACTACAGCCTCCACCTCACACTACAGCCTCCACCTCACACTACAGCCTCCACCTCACACTACAGCCTCCACCTCACACTACAGCCTCCACCTCACACTACAGCCTCCACCTCACACTACAGCCTCCACCTCACACTACACTCCCCTCACACACACTCACCTCACACTACAGCCTCCACCTCACAGCCTCCACCTCACACTACAGCCTCCACCTCACACTACCAGCCTCCACCTCACACTACAGCCTCCACCTCACCAGCACCCATCTTTACCAGGCATTCGAAACAAACATTTCCCACAATGAGACTGATGTTATATTATCCCCTCCTGAGGAGGATGGTGCAGCAGTACCTGAGATGGCCCGGCCACTTAAACCAACTGGTCACTTAGAACAACTGGTCACTACTCCAACAGTGGGGCACAAAAACATCCCCCTCTCCCTTCTCCTCAGAGAGGTGTAATTAAAAGGGGTTGAACTTACCCCTCAAGCATTAAACATGGAGCATCTCCTCCATCATCTGCCACCATCTTGTTCTGTCCTGGAGAGGAAGGAGGAGGCCTGACAGCATCTGCAAACAGACGGGGCAGGAAGTGGCTCTCTATCCAGCAGGAAGTGATGTCATGTACTGTGTAGTACAGTCTGGTGAGGACTGTCTCAGGCTACGACGAGGAAAGCAGAGGAAATGATCAAATCATCTCTAGTATGAGATATACTTATATTTATATACAGTCGTATGCAAAAGTTTAGGCACCCCTCTGAGGCTGCATGATAATTTCCTGTCTTCACCAAAAAAGATCAATATAATATTGTAATATTACTTTTCTAGTTAACACTGAGTGCTGGGGTGTTTTCCAGACAAAGATATTTGGTGTAGCAGTATTTAGTTGTGTGAAATTAAATCAAATGTGAAAAAAAGGCTGTGCAAAAGTTTGGGCACCCTTATCATTTATTTGATTTGAATACCTCTGCCTACTAAATGCTGATTAACTGCAACACATAGTTAGTCTGATTAACTCGTTAAGCCTTCAATTACATAAAAAGGTGCATTCAATCATTAGAAAGGGTATTTAAGTTAGCCAATTGCAAGTTTTGCTTCTCTTTGATTCTCCTCTGAACAGTGGCAAAATGGGGGCATCAAAACAGCTATCAAATGATCTAAAAACAAAGATTGTTCAGCAGTATGGTTTAGGGGAAGGCTACAAAAAGTTATCCCGGAGGTTTCAGCTATCAGTTTCCACTGTGAGGAATGTCATTAGGAAATGGAAGGCAACAGGCACAGTTCTTGTTAAGGCCAGAAGTGGCAGGCCAGGAAAAATAACAAAGAGGCAAAGGCGAAGAATGGTCAGAATGGTCAAGGACAACCCTCAGACCACCTCCAAAGAGCTGCAAGGTCATCTTGCTGCAGATGGTGTCACTGTGCATTGCTCGACCATTCAGCGCACATTGCACAGAGAACAGCTGTATGGGAGAGTGATGCGGAAGAAGCCTTTTCTGCACACGCGCCACAAAAAGGCTTGCTTGAGGTTTGCCAAACTACATTTGAACAAGCCAGGCTCATTTTGGAACAAAGTGCTGTGGACTGATGAGACAAAGATGGAGTTATTCGGTCACAACAAGAGGCATTACGCATGGAGGCAAAAGAACACAGCATTCCTAGAAAAACACTTGCTGCCCACAGTAAAATTTGGTGGGGGGTCCGTCATGCTGTGGGGCTGTGTGGCTAGTGCAGGAACTGGGAATCTAGTTAAAGTTGAAGGTCGTATGGATTCAACTCAGTACCAGCAAATTCTGGACAATAATGTTCAAGAATCTGTAACAAAGCTGAAGTTACGGCGCAGTTGGGTGTTCCAGCAGGACAACGACCCGAAACATTGCTCCAAATCCACTAAGGCATTTATGCAGAGGAACAACTACAATGTTTTGGAATGGCCATCCCAGTCCCCAGACTTGAATATAATTGAAAATCTATGGGGTGACTTGAAGCGGGCTGTCCACGCTAGGCACCCATCAAACCATACTGAACTGGAGATGTATTGTAAGGAAGAATGGTCCAAATTACCTCAATCCAGAATCCAGACACTCATCAGAGGATATAAAAAGCGTCTAGAAGCTGTTATTTTTGCAAAAGGAGGCTCTACTAAATATGAATGTGATTTTTCTGTTGGGGTGCCCAAATTTATGCAAGTGTCTAATTCTCTTATGATGCGTATGGCATATTTTCTGTTTATCAAATAAACCTTATTTCACGGCTAAAATATCACTGTCCATGACGTATGTGTATATATATGACAAAGACGTTCCTCATCCAAACGCCCAACATTTTATAGATGAAAGTAATGGAGATTATCAGGGGTGCCCAAACTTTTGCATACGACTGTACACATTTAGGGTGTTGCCTTTATCTGATGGTTTGAAAAAGGACAAATATGTATATGTAATATATACCAGTATGCTACCATGTGTGTTAAACAGAGTATCATCACATTGCTTATGTTATGTTGTGTAAGTAGTCCCTTGAGCTGTGTGGAATGTGCTGAACTGAATATTGGCGACCTCGTTGCCACACATCCAACCTCTAGTTTGGTGGCTCTTGCTGGAATAATCCAATCAGGTCAAAGAAAAACGACAGTGGGAAGGATGTGTGCTCGTTCTCCCCAACCAGCAGCAGCTGTTCTCTTCCTCCCCACCAGACAGCCCATCTCGGCGCCTCTACGCTTATTACATTATCATGAGCTTTGCACATCATGGACATGGCTATTACTCTGCACCAAGGGTGCGTGCGTGTGTGTGTGAGGGGGGGGGGAGTTGCGTGTGTGTGAGAGGGGGTTGCATATGTGTGTGTTAAGAGAGCTCCTGACTCCCTGTCTCCATCTCCCCCCTCCACCCCTTATGCCTGCTCCTACCCCCCCCCCAAGCCCCTCCCCCCTCCACCCCTTATGCCTGCTCCTACCCCCCCCCCAAGCCCCTCCCCCCTCCACCCCTTATGCCTGCTCCTACCCCCCCCCCAAGCCCCTCCCCCCACGCCCCTGCTCCCCGTGTCAAAGCCTTCTCCTGTCAGTAATTTGTTGCTAATCAGCTGTCAGCTCGGCAGCGATGATGAGGTGATCATCTCTGGCGGTGGAAGGTAACGGCCTTAAAAGTCGCACAGTCAATGTCAACGGGATCACTGGGACTCCATCCCGCACGATGAGGGACGGCCCCCGCTGACATGACCACTCACGTTGAGGCCGAGCATCTGGGCTCCAGTAAATAACTATCAGTGGGCGGGGCCGGGGGGACAGGTCATTAGCCCTGAGAAAAATAAATATCTCTCCGCTCATGAAGGCTGCAAGTCATTTAGCACAGACTAGGAAATTTCACCCTAGATTAAGTATGATGAGCCAGTATCAGTCAGAGGAGGTGATGAGAAGACGGGAAGAAAGGAAAAAAAGAAGAGAAAAAAAGCGGCACGAATGGAAAATGATTTAGAAGGTCTGGTGTGTTGGTATGGAGGGGGGTGAGGGGGGTGAGGGAAGGTCTGGTGTGTTGGTATGAAGGGGGGTGAGGGGGGGTGAGGGGGGTGAGGGGGTTGGTATAGACGGGGGCAGTGAGGGGATTGGCAGTGAGGGGGCGTTGGGGGGAGTGGTGGGGGTAGTGAGTCTCTCTCTCTCATGCATTTTGTTGGCAATAGTACGCTGTGCAGATGCAGTACCTACTAAAAGTACGCAGTTTGGGACATAGTCTTTTACTGTTTTGAAGATAGTGGGTTGAGCTAGTGTAGGGGTTAGTACAGCCCAGCTGGGGTTAGTACAGCCCTGCTGGGGTTAGTACAGCTCTGCTGGGGTTAGTACAGCTCTGCTGGGGTTAGTACAGCTCTGCTGGGGTTAGTACAGCCCAGCTGGGGTTAGTACAGCTCTGCTGGGGTTAGTACAGCTCTGCTGGGGTTAGGACAGTCCTGCTGGGGTTAGTACAGCCCAGCTGGGGTTAGTACAGCTCTGCTGGGGTTAGTACAGCCCAGCTGGGGTTAGTACAGCCCTGCTGGGGTTAGTACAGCCCTGCTGGGGTTAGTACAGCCCAGCTGGGGTTAGTACAGCCCAGCTGGGGTTAGTACAGCTCTGCTGGGGTTAGGACAGCCCAGCTGGGGTTAGTACAGCCCTGCTGGGGTTAGTACAGCCCAGCTGGGGTTAGTACAGCT
>CAEFZP010002377.1:0-7500 GCA_903064625.1 Mallotus villosus | reverse complement strand
CTGCTGGACACCAGGAACACAGGACTCTGTTGGACACCAGGACACCAGGACTCTGCTGGACACCAGGAACACAGGACTCTGCTGGACACCAGGACACCAGGACTCTGCTGGACACCAGGACACCAGGACTCTGCTGGACACCAGGAACACAGGACTCTGCTGGACACCAGGACTCTGCTGGACACCAGGAATACAGGACCCTGCTGGACACCAGGAATACAGGGCTCTGCTGGACACCAGGACACCAGGACTCTGCTGGACACCAGGAACACAGGACTCTGCTGGACACCAGGAACACAGGACTCTGCTGGACACCAGGAACACAGGACTCTGCTGGACACCAGGAACACAGGACTCTGCTGGACACCAGGAACACAGGACTCTGCTGGACACCAGGACTCTGCTGGACACCAGGACTCTGCTGGACACCAGGAATACAGGACTCTGCTGGACAGTTAGAGACTTTTATCCCTACAGTAGTTTGATGTTCCTGACTCCACCTGATGCTACACCTGTGGATGGGATGTATTATGTTATTTAGCTCAAATGATTTGATATTTTCATTAACAGAAACAGCTGAAACCCTTCTTATCAACAGAATCCTGCAAACATTTCACAAAGCCTGTAATCACTTTCCTCTGAACCCAACTCTGGGGCTAAGTTCTAATGGAGTAGCTGCGTTGTTATTGCAGATGGCTTTATGGGTCATGAAAGAGTGATTCACTTGTCGCATTACCGTGCTCCTAACCGGACGGCAGGCGCTTTCCTTTCTAAAAACCGAGCAGCACCCATCAATTCTCCACTAAGCAGCCATACTGAAGACCTCACTCTGAACAGTATGTGGGGACAGGCTTGTCCCCGCCGTGATGGACGAGCTGGAGGAGCGGCTGGCCTCCGCATGCCCGCCTGGATGCGACAGCTGCAACGTACCTCCAGACAAACACACGAACACATGTGCATGCAAACCCACAGGACCTTATGCCTAACCCCAACCCACAGGACCTCATGCCTAACCCTAACCCACAGGACCTCATGCCTAACCCTAACCCACAGGACCTCATGCCTAACCCTAACCCACAGGACCTCATGCCTAACCCTAACCCACAGGACCTCATGCCTAACCCTAACCCACAGGACCTCATGCCTAACCCTAACCCACAGGACCTCATGCCTAACCCTAACCCACAGGACCTCATGCCTAACCCCAACCCACAGGACCTCATGCCTAACCCTAACCCACAGGACCTCATGCCTAACCCTAACCCACAGGACCTCATGCCTAACCCTAACCCTAACCCACAGGACCTCATGCCTAACCCTAACCCACAGGACCTCATGCCTAACCCTAACCAACAGGACCTCATGCCTAACCCTAACCCTAACCCACAGGACCTCATGCCTAACCCTAACCCTAACCCACAGGACCTCATGCCTAACCCTAACCCACAGGACCTCATGCCTAACCCTAACCAACAGGACCTCATGCCTAACCCTAACCCTAACCAACAGGACCTCATGCCTAACCCCAACCCTAACCCACAGGACCTCATGCCTAACCCTAACCTCAACCCACAGGACCTCTGTGTGAAAACATACCTAACACACGTGACAGGGAGCACACATGGAGACACCAGGAAGCACACACACCAACACACTGGCCAACAACAATACATGACACGTGCCAAGTTAAATACATATTTCTAATGTATGCTAATTAAGTCATACAAAAGTCATGTCCAATCAGAAAGTGGCCTAAAGGCTTTGCTTGGTTGGATGTTTGTACAGTAGTTTTACAACACTCAGTTTTGGAAGGAATGTTGAAAATATCTTATCAGCACAGCTGCAAAATTGACAGAGCCTAATTATACAATTACCACTTTGATGTCCAATAGTGATTTAAGATTCAATTGGCTCTGTAGAAAATTAATAGAGCATTAATTAACATGCACTAATGAGCTAATAACATGTTAATTAAATCAGGTATTTAAAGTTCTGAGACATGTAATGCTTATTCTACCGTACAGTTTAATTTACCTCCAGGTCTGAAAGCTACCGGTGTGTGTGTGTGTGTGTGTGTGCATGAGCAAGTAATGGGAGAGAGTGTGTGAGAGTGTGTGAATGTGTTTGTGTGTCTGAGGTGGCAGAGTCAATACAATTTACACAGTGTCAAGTAAATTGATCCCGGGGCAGATTTCCGTTCCACAGGGATTTCTCTCGTACACGTGTCTCTGCGTTAGAGAACAAAGAAACTCTCAATCAGTAGTAATGACCTGTCGATGCAGTTGGGATAAACGGTGCTTCGATCACAGCTGAAGAAGCCAGTTACACCACCATATGCTCAGTGTTGCTTCCAACTCACACATACATACTGCTGAGGTGGGTTGGGGTTAGGGTTACAGATGGAGAATGACAGGAAGCCGATAGCACAGCCCTTCTCTTAGATCACTGACTGATGTTCATAGTGCAGACTTGCTCCACTCCCTTCATGTGAAATCAATAGGTGGTGTTAATCTGTTGACCTGAGTATTGCCTTCCTCTCTCTGCCTCTCCTTCCTCTCTCTGCCTCTCCTTCCTCTATCTGCCTCTCCTTCCTCTCTCTGCCTCTCTCTGCCTCTCCTTCCTCTCTCTGCCTCTCCTTCCTCTCTCTGCCTCTCCTTCCTCTCTCTGACTCTCCTTCCTCTCTCTGCCTCTATCTGCCTCTCCTTCCTCTCTCTGCCTCTCCTTCCTCTCTCTGCCTCTCCTTCCTCTCTCTGACTCTCCTTCCTCTCTCTGACTCTCCTTCCTCTCTCTGCCTCTATCTGCCTCTCCTTCCTCTCTCTGCCTCTCCTTCCTCTCTCTGCCTCTCTCCTCTCCTCTCTCTGCCTCTCCTTCCTCTCTCTGCCTCTCTCTGCCTCTCCTTCCTCTCTCTGCCTCTCCTTCCTCTCTCTGCCTCTCTCTGCCTCTCCTTCCTCTCTCTGCCTCTCTCTGCCTCTCTCTGCCTCTCCTTCCTCTCTCGTTAGATGTTAGATGTTCAAGGCGCTACAGCTGCTGCAGAACCAGTGGTTAGTGTTAACTGGAGACCTCAGCTTCTTTATGGACCTTTCATCCACATCCATCCTCCCTCTATCTTATCACCCAAGGGAGGAAACACCATCAGTCCAACACGCTCATGCATTAGGCTGTTGGATACTGAACATAATTATATCTTTATAGTACACTGTATATTGATACATACATGACATTCATATTCTTGCATTCTTGGAGACTGAGAGATAACACCTCCTGGTCCTCCATGGTCCTCTGGGATCATGTCAAGTTAATTCTCTGGGATCCAGGCAGCACCTGAGAGCCTCCCTCCCACCCTCTCACCTTACAGAAGGCTGCTCCAGATCAATACTTTGATGGGAGGCAATAAGCAGCCCTATTAAGTGACAAAGGTTTACTCTGTAACAGCTGGGCTGGCGAGAGAGCAGAGCTTGTCTGACTAATGAATCGTGAAACAATCAGGCAGTAGCCATTTGTGTTTAGATCTGTAAATATGGCGCGGTACAAGTGCCAGACCATCGCAGCGGCTCCAGCTGGGGCCACAGATGGTCCAGATTCATACGGGGCGCCGGACCCGTCAGCCCCTTCCTCCCCACGCCCAACCTCTGCTGTCTGGGACTGACAACTTCACTTTCACACCAACTTAGCCCGCTTGCCCTGCGATGGGGACCAAGACTTTCTTAAATTGCTGACAGCCCCCCCGCGACCCTCCCGCCAGGCGCTTCGACGGGGGGGGAGGGGGGGGAGGAGGGGGGAGGGGGGGAGGAGGAGGGGGAGGAGGGGGGAGGGTGCAGTAAAGTGAAGAGCAATGTGATCTTGCTATTTAAAGACGTGATCACCTAATTAACCTTGGAAAGGCAATGAGTAATTCTGACATGGTTAGCCCACTAGAACAGTGGCAAGGGGGGCTAATAAATCTAATTAAGTAGCTCCAACTCAAACATAAAAAACATGTTAGGACATTGAAGCATGCCGTTCTTTAGGTAAAGAATTGGAAATATGTACTCTGCTTATCAGTCAAGCTGGCCAGTAATGTGACACCCTGCGACAGCTGAGTAAACAGCCACATTCAAACAGACAAATAAGAATTTGTGTCTCAGGGCTTTTATCGTTTGCCTGAGCAAATGACTGAAATGGAGACAGAGTACATTCCATCATGGTAGAGGGGAGAGACGTCCTTGAAGATACAGCCATGGAAAAGCTGAAAGGGTTTATTTAATATATTTTCAAGATAAAAATGTCTTCCAGCACTTGAGCTCTCATGCATGATGCAGAGGATGTGTAAGCAGCGTTACAGCAGGCCCTGAGTATCAACGGGATTGATCTGGACTGTGTACGCTGGAAATCACATACACATTCACCTGCACTTATAGACGTGTAAATGCAGCTTACCTGACAAAGCAAATGTAGGTATAGTGAAAGACACTAGATAACAAATTATCCCTACATTGGCCCTAGAAAGCATGCCTGTCTCAATGCTCCATCCTCCCAGCTGTACTGTACTTATACTGGAGGTATTCTGACACTTGACATCCATACAGCCTTAGCCCATTTCGGTTTCGGTTAAACATTCAAAAACAGACTAAAACACAACAAGCTACCTGCACCTTGTGCTGCCGGTGTTTGGCCAGCATGTGCTCTGATATTTCTGAGCAGCTGAATGTGTGTGGCAGGTCTGGGCCCTCGCTGAGGCCCCTGGGTAATATGGCCCCTCGCTGAGGCCCCTGGGTAATATGCCCCCGCTGAGGCCCCTGGGTAATAGGCCCCGCTGAGGCCCCTGGGTAATATGGCCTCGCTGAGGCCCCTGGGTAATATGGCCCCCGCTGAGGCCCCTGGGTAATATGGCCCCGCTGAGGCCCCTGGGTAATATGGCCCCGCTCAGGCTCTGCTGTCCTTGTCTCTCTCTACAAAATCAGGCAATGGAACTTTTCGCAACGTTAACTGTCATGACCCTCGCTCAGCGGCGGGAAACGGCTTAACTAAACTGTCACATCCAATAAAGCCAATAAAGGGATCAGATAAATGTTTATTACATAGTGGGAAAAGATCATTTCTAGACAGAAATTGAGGATGACCTTTTGGGGATAATTCCTTGCCACCTCTTTTCCGCTGGATAAATCAGGAGGCCCTCTTTTGTTCACGGCCGGTGTGGTGGAACGCTGCTGATGCGGATGTAAAACCTCCACTCCCACCCCCCTTTGTCTACTCTCTCACCCTCTCGCCCCCTCGCTCGCACGCTCTCTCGCTCTCTCATCTCTCTCCTCCCTCTCTCTCTCACCCCCTCTCTCTCTCTCTCTCTCCCGAATCACCTCTCTCTGTCTATCTCCCACCCCTCGTCTACCCTCGCCTCTGTCTCTCCATCGTCCCTCTCCCTCTCAGCCCCCTCTCTCTCTCTCTCCCTCTCTCCCCCTCTCCCTCTCCCTACTCGCCTCTCTCCCCCTCTCGCTCTCTCGCCCCTCTCTCTCTCCCCCTCTCTCCCTCTCTCCCTCTCTCTCTCCCTACTCGCCTCTCTCGTCCCCATTTTTTTATTTTAACCACCGTGTTAGAGAAACCGTATTTATTGTTTGATTATATTAGATCTTATATTCGATTTTTTGGTTAGAAGAAAGGCATTTATATCTGTATGTCTTTCAAAGGGTGGCTATTGAGGAAATACATGTAGGCTAACCACAACATAAATGTGATTTTTTTTCTTTCTAGTGTCGTAATATTATAATGTCTCCTTTGGTTTGAAGGCTTTCCCTGTGTGGATATGCCCTTATTACAGGCCACTGCATACGGAGGGATTCTCTATACAGAGGGTGTCACACATTAATGTAATCAAAGTAAACATTAATCTTGACTTAGTCATGCAGAGATCAGTGTCAGTCAGTCACAAGACACAAATGTAAAGTCAAGCGACACGTAAAATCTGCAACCCTCCCCAGATACGGGCTCTACCTGCCCACCTGTGCCTCCAGGTTCAGTCTGAGCAGATGTGCAGTGATGAGTTCAGGTTAGGAGGTGTTGATACAACCCACCCTCCTCAGGAGGCCCCCACCTGCCCCCCCCTCCGTCTCTCCTCTCCCCACCTGCCCCCCCCTCCGTCTCTCCTCTCCCCACCTGCCCCCCCCTCCGTCTCTCCTCTCCCCACCTGCCCCCCCTCGTCTCTCCTCTCCCCACCTGCCCCCCCTCCGTCTCTCCTCTCCCCACCTGCCCCCCCTCCGTCTCTCCTCTCCCCACCTGCCCCCCCCTCCGTCTCTCCTCTCCCCACCTGCCCCCCCCTCCGTCTCTCCCCACCTCCTTGGGTTGTCCTCTGAGCTGCACATGGCCCAGCTGCCTCTAGGCTGACAGTCCCAGCTGTCCCAGAGTGCTTCATGGTGGCTGGGGGCTCGTGAGGCAGTGAGGTAGTGGGCCCTGAGTGCTTCATGGTGGCTGGGGGCTCGTGAGGCAGTGAGGCAGTGAGGTAGTGGTCCCTGAGTGCTGCATGGTGGCTGGGGGCTCGTTAGGCAGTGAGGTAGTGAGGTAGTGGTCCCTGAGTGCCGCATGGTGGCTGGGGGCTCGTGAGGCAGTGAGGTAGTGGTCCCTGAGTGCTGCATGGTGGCTGGGGGCTCGTGAGGCAGTGAGGTAGTGAGGTAGTGGTCCCTGAGTGCTGCATGGTGGCTGGGGGGCTCGTGAGGCAGTGAGGTAGTGGTCCCTGAGTGCCGCATGGTGGCTGGGGGCTCGTGAGGCAGTGAGGTAGTGGTCCCTGAGTGCCGCATGGTGGCTGGGGGCTCGTGAGGCAGTGAGGTAGTGGTCCCTGAGTGCTGCATGGTGGCTGGGGGCTCGTGAGGCAGTGAGGTAGTGGTCGTGAGGCAGTGAGGTAGTGGTCCCTGAGTGCTGCATGGTGGCTGGGGGCTCGTGAGGCAGTGAGGCAGTGAGGTAGTGGTCCCTGAGTGCTGCATGGTGGCTGGGGGCTCGTGAGGCAGTGAGGTAGTGGTCGTGAGGCAGTGAGGTAGTGGTCCCTGAGTGCTGCATGGTGGCTGGGGGCTCGTGAGGCAGTGAGGTAGTGGTCCCTGAGTGCTGCATGGTGGCTGGGGGCTCGTGAGGCAGTGAGGTAGCTGAAGGCCTAGCTTACATCCAGCTACTCACACTTCTTGGCAAGATACTAGATGATATTACAAAACATTATCTAAAATAAAAAATTACCAAACCATTTGCAGAATTGCTCAATACTATTGATACTCAGTACTACATACGTACTTTCAAACTAGTTATATTGTAATTACATTTAATTTACAGTTAGCATTCTTTTTTTATATTAACACAATTAAATAACTTCAAGTGTTTAGGATCATAAGAGAAAAGAGAGAGAGAAACAAGGAGAGAGACACAAAGAAAGACAGAGAGTTATGTTTGATGTATATAGTTTTATTTAATGTATATTTAGAATACATTAATATATGTACATAATAAATAGAAAATATTATTATTATTATTATTTCTTTCCAATTATTT
>CAEFZP010002376.1:0-27520 GCA_903064625.1 Mallotus villosus | reverse complement strand
GACCCCTTAGGTGTGTAAACTCACTATCTCCGTAACCTCCTGACCCCTTGACCCCACCCCCACCTGTCATAGCTGCCTACTTTGCACCTGTGAGAGCCTCCTCACCTGTGAGACCTCCGTGGCTTGACTGGGACCAGCGAGGAGAAACGTGGGAGCTGGGAGAGAGAGCTGGGAGAGGGGGGCTGGGAGAGGGGGCTGGGAGAGCTGGGAGAGGGGTCTGGGAGAGGGGGGGGGGCTGGGAGAGGGGTCTGGGAGAGCTGGGAGAGGGGGCTGGGAGAGGGGGCTGGGAGAGGGGGGGGGGCTGGGAGAGGGGTCTGGGAGAGGGGGGGGGGCTGGGGAGAGGGGTCTGGGAGAGCTGGGAGAGGGGTCTGGGAGAGCTGGGAGAGGGGTCTGGGGAGAGGGGGGGGGCTGGGAGAGGGGGCTGGGAGAGGGGGGGATGGGAGGAGCTCATTATGAAGGAGCTGACCTCCTGACTCCCGGCTACTTTCTGTTTCCTGTGACAGGACGAGAGCAGAGCTGGAACACGAGGCTCTCATCGACGGTAACCTGGCAACCGAGGCCAACCTGATCATCCTTGATACTTTGGAGATAATTGTACAGGTAGACACACACACACACACACATATATACACACACACACACACACACACAGGTCAGCACACACACACACACACACATATATACACACACACACACACATATATACACACACACACAACTCTCACCCACTCGCTTACCCTCTCTTATACTTGTTGTGTGTGTGTGTCTCTGATACTTGTTGTGTGTGTGTGTCATGATACATGGTTGTGTGTGTGGTGTCTATGATACTTGGTGTGTGTGTGTGTCTCTGATACTTGGTGTGTGTGTGTGTGTATATGATAAAGTGTGTGTGTGTGGTGTGTGTGTGTGTGTGTGTGTGTGTGTGTGTGTGGGTGTGTGTGTGTGTGTGTGTGTGTGGGTGTGTGTGTGTGTGTGTGTGTGTGGGTGTGTGTGTGAGTGTGTGTGTGTGTGTGTGTGTGTGTGGTGTGTGTGTGTGTGTGTGTGTGTGTGTGTGTGTGTGTGCAGACGGTGTCGGTGAATGAGTCGAAGGAGAGTGTGCTGGGAGGAGTGCTGAAGGTTCTGCTACACAGCATGGCTGTAACCAGAGCGCCCTCTACCTACAGCACTGCTTCGCTACACAGAGAGCCTGGTGTCTAAGGTGAGTGTGCTGACCTGTGTGTGTCTGTCTGTGTGTGTCTGTCTGTGTGTGTGTGTGTGTGTGTGTGGTGTGTGCTGACCTGTGTGTGTCTGTCTGTGTGTGTGTGTGTGTGTGTGTGTGTGTGTGTGTAGTTCCCAGAGCTGCTGTTGAGGAGGAGACAGAGCAGTGTGCTGACCTGTGTGTGTGTAGTTCCCAGAGCTGCTGTTTGAGGAGGAGACAGAGCAGTGTGCTGACCTGTGTCTCGCCTGATGAGGAACTGCAGCAGCAGTATCGGCTCGATCGCTCGCACGCCTCTGCCTCGCTGTACTCCTCATGAGGCAGAACTTCGAGATCGGCAATGTGAGTCAGACCCCCGCCCGAACACACACACACACACGCCAAGGATTAGATTAACACACTTTTTTCATTATGTGTGTTTGTGTTTTTGTACCACTGTTTAAAAAATATGTTTAATTTTATAGTTATTAAAAAAATGACAGGGTTTTCTAGAGCGTGGTATGTGTGTATGTTGTTCACAAGGCGTCTGTTCTTAATAAAGCTGTTAGTGAGCTTAGTAATCATGTCCACTTCCCTGGTGTACTGAAGGTGTCTTCTGCTCCCTCAGAACTTGCCAGGGTGAAGATGCAGGTGACCATGTCTCTGTCCTCACTGGTGGGAACGTCTCAGAACTTCAACGAAGAATTTCTCCGTCGTTCCCTGAAGACCATCCTGACCTACGGGGAGGAAGACCTGGAGCTCCGAGAAACCACCTTCCCAGACCAGGTAAATCCCACCTCCTCAGACAGGTACATCCACCTCCTCAGACCAGGTACATCCACCTTCCCAGACCAGGTACATCCACCTTCTCAGACCAGATACATCCACCTCCCTAGACCAGGTACATCCACCTCCCTAGACCAGGTACATCCACCTCTCAGACCAGGTACATCCACCTTCTCAGACCAGGTACATCGACCTTCTCAGACCAGGTACATCCACCTCCCCAGACCAGGTACATCCACCTCCTCAGACCAGATACATCCACCTTCTCAGACCAGGTACATCCACCTTCTCAGACCAGGTACATCCACCTTCTCAGACCAGGTACATCCACCTTCTCAGACCAGGTACATCACCTTCTCAGACCAGGTACATCCACCTTCTCAGACCAGGTACATCCACCTTCTCAGACCAGGTACATCCACCTTCTCAGACCAGGTACATCCACCTCCCACACAGGTACATCCACCTTCTCAGACAGGTACATCCACCTTCTCAGACCAGGTACATCCACTTCTAGACCAGTACATCCACCTTCTCAGACAGGTACATCCACCTTCTCAGACCAGGTACATCCACCTCTCAGACCAGGTAATCACCTCCCTAGACCAGGTACATCCACCTCCCTAGACCAGGTACATCCACCTCCTCAGACCAGGTACATCCACCTTCCTAGACCAGGTATATCCAGACCAGATACATCCACCTTCTCAGACCAGGTACATCCAGACCAGGTACATCCACCTCTCAGACCAGGTACATCACATCCCTAGACCAGGTACATCCACCTCCTCAGACCAGGTACATCCACCTCCCTAGACCAGGTACATCCACCTCCCTAGACAGGTACATCCACTCCCCACACCAGGTACATCCACCACCTGTTCCATCATTTTGCTAAGCGTACGGTGTGTGTGTATGGTGTGGTGTGTGTGTGTGTGGCAGGTACAAGACCTGGTCTTCAACCTCCACATGATCCTATCAGACACGGTGGTGAGATGAGGAAGGAACACCAAGAAGACCCTGAGATGCTGATCGACCGGAGTACAGGGGAGAACACACACACACACACACACACCACACACACACACACACACACACACACACACACACACACACACACACACCACACACACCACACACACACCACAACACACCACACACATGCACACACACACACACACACACCACACACACAACACACACACACACCAAACACACACACACACCACACACACACACACACCACACACACACACAGCCTTACCATCCACATCGTCACGGTTACCCACCGTCAACGTCCCTTCGGGTGTTGTCCAGGATCGCCAAGGGTTTACCAGACGTCCCCGGACCTGCGTCTGACCTGGCTGCAGAACATGGCGGGCAAGCACACCGAGCGGACCAATCACGCGGAGGCAGCCCAGTGCCTGGTGCACAGCGCCGCCCTGGTGGCAGAGTACCTCAGCATGCTGGAGGACCGCAAGTACCTGCCAGTGGGCTGCGTCACCTTCCAGGTGAGGGGGGGGTGGGGGGGGTGGGGTGTGGGGGGGGTGGGGGGTGGGGGTGTGTGTGGGGGGGGACTGGGTGATTCGTGATCGGTTGTGTTTATTGGACGTCCCACAGATATCAGTGTTGATTTCGTTTTACTGTCAAACCTTTCGGTTTATTGGTTGCTCTCAGGATGTGAAGTTTAGTTCAGCAAAACCAAAAAAGCAAAAAAATAAATCATTACCTACCCTGCCTTTAATACTTGAAGTGGAATTGAATCTGTGGGAAGTATCATTACCTACCCTGCCTTAATACTTGAAGTGGAATTGAATCTGTGGGAAGCTGTGAGGCTGATGGGTGTAAATGAAGGAGGAAAAGAGAAGGTGTTTTGCCATGTGCCTTTTCCAAACAAGCCAATAGGTGAATGTGCTGTAACATTTCATCAACATAATTGCTTTGGGTTGCATCCAGGACTGAACACACACACTGTTTGTGAAGCAAACACTCGTGATGAAAGCCAGCTATGCATTTCTCAATGTTGAGTTAACCAAAGTGTGTGTGTTTGTATCTGATCTGTGTGTCTTCTTGTATCGTGTGTGTGTGTGTGTGTGTGTACGCCAGGACATCTCCTCCAACGTCCTGGAGGAGTCGGCCGTGTCAGACGACGTGGTTTCCCCGACGAGGAGGGCATCTGCTCGGGCAAGTACTTCACGGAGGCTGGCCTGATGGGTCTCCTGGAGCAGGGAGCCGCCTCCTTCTCTATGGTGAGGAGACCTTCCACAGGCCACACCCCCCTCACCTGTACCTTCCACAGGCACACCCCCTCACCTGTACCTTCCACAGGCCACACCCCCCTCACCTGTACCTCCCACAGGGCACACCCCCTCACCTGTACCTTCCACAGGCACACACCCTCACCTGTACCTCCCACTGGCACACCCCTCACCTGTACCTCCCACAGGCCACACCCCCTCACCTGTACCTCCCACAGGGCACACCCCCTCACCTGTACCTTCCACAGGCACACACCCTCACCTGTACCTCCACAGGCCACACCCCCTCACCTGTACCTCCCACAGGGCACACCCCCTCACCTGTACCTCTCACAGGCCACGCCCCTCACCTGTACCTCCCACAGGCCACGCCCCCTCACCTGTACCTCCCACAGGGCACACCCCCTCACCTGTACCTAAACAGAGCCCTACATAGATCACTTCAGTACCTCAGTTGAACTGACCCTCTCCCCTCCCCCAGGCTGGCATGTACGAGGCGGTGAACGAGGTGTACAAGGTCCTCATCCCCATCCACGAGGCCAACCGCGACGCCAAGAAGCTGGCCACCATACATGGTAAACTGCAGGAGGCCTTTGGCAAGATCGTGCACCAGGTAAATCCACACGCACCGCCACTCCCACTCGTCCATGCCGCCGCCCCCCCCTCACTAGTCTAGAAGTTTCAACAATCAGACACCCTGCCGAAAAGATGTGTGCGTGTGTGTGTGTCAACGGGATCAGTGTGTCACAGAGAAACAGGCCGTGTGTGTGTGTGTGTGTGTGTGTGTGTGTGTGAAGATATAATATGAACACCAGCACGTCTCTCTGCACTGGCTGTCCTGGCATGACGTCAATAAACACACACACTCACTGTACACACACACACACACACTGTACACACTGTACACACACACATGTGCCACTTCTACATATAGATGCACCTTCGCTCTTTAGCCTAAAGACCTCCCACCCTGCGTCACGTTACGGAGCGCTCACA
Organism: Mallotus villosus; assembly: GCA_903064625.1. NCBI lineage: Eukaryota > Metazoa > Chordata > Actinopteri > Osmeriformes > Salangidae > Mallotus > Mallotus villosus. Next base: position 22,306 of record CAEFZP010002376.1, on the reverse strand, counting down.
TCACACTCTGGTTCAGTCCAGCTTCGCATGACTTGAACATGACTTGTTCTGCTGTTCTCTTTGATTCTCAACTGTGTTTACTTAGATGAAGGGAAGGTTTCATTATGTTGTGTCATAGGTAGCTGACTCTCCTGCACATGAGACCAGAGCATGCATCAGTACTAGTGTGTGTGGTGTGTGTGTGTGTGTGTGTGTGTGTGTGTGTGGTGTGTGTGTGTGTGTGTGTGAGCATGAACATCATCTGTGAGATCGTGTACTCCAGAGGGACTTCCTCTCTGTAAACGGATTGACATGACGGTGTGTGTATACTTGTGTGTGTGTATACTTGTGTGTGTATACTTGTGTGTGTGTGTGTATACTTGTGTGTGTGTGTGTGTGTATACTTGTGTGTGTGTGTGTGTTGACTCTCCTGTGTTCTCTTTGTCACACAGAGCACCGGCTGGGAGGTAGGTCGCTTGTGATTGGCTGCTTGCCGCCTGTCTATTCGACTCGTCTCCTGTTTTTGATTTGTGTTTTTCTGACTGACTTGTCGTCTGACTGTCGTCTCCCGCCTGCTGGCGTCACGTCGCACTGCTGTCATGACGACTCATCATCTAACCCCCGCAGTCTGAAGCTGTCTGTCCCCCCCCTCCCCCCTCTCATCTTCCTGCCTCGTTCCTCTCCCTGTGGACACAGGACTGAGTTTTCTCGGAGGGCAGGGCCACGCATGGGGAAGTCACCACAGTGGGGGACACTAATAAGCGTTTGCGGTTGAATGTAGTCACGTTCACCTCCTCCCTCCCTCCCCCTCCTCCCCCCTCCCCCTCCCTCCCCCTCCTCCCTCTCCCTCCCCATCCCCCTGTCAGTCAGAACATCATCTCTTGTCACCGTTGCTCGTACCGTCACGGGTGCCACGCCTCCTCATCATCTTTCATCTCATCTTCGGGCCTCGGGGTTCGATTTCAGTACGCCCTAAACAAACAGGGTTGGATGTACAGTAACTCTTTACAAACAGGTTAGATGTACAGTAACTCTTTACAAACAGGGTTTAGACGTACAGTAACTCTTTACAAACAAGGTTAGATGTGCAGTAACTCTTTACAAACAGGGTTAGATGTACAGTAACTCTTTACAAACAGGGTTAGACGTACAGTAACTCTTTACAAACAGGGTTAGACGTACAGTAACTCTTTACAAACAAGGTTAGATGTACAGTAACTCTTTACAAACAGGTTACACGTGCAGTAACTCTTACAAACAGGGTTAGATGTACAGTAACTCTTTACAAACAGGTTAGACGTGCAGTAACTCTTTACAAACAAGGTTAGATGTGCATAACTCTTTACAAACAGGGTTAGATGTACAGTAACTCTTTACAAACAGGGTTAGATGTACAGTAACTCTTTACAAACAGGGTTTAGATGTACAGTAACTCTTTACAAACAGGGTTAGATGTACAGTAACTCTTTACAAACAGGGTTAGATGTTGCAGTAACTCTTTACAAACAGGGTTAGATGTACAGTACTCTTTACAAACAGGGTTAGATGTGCAGTAACTCTTTACAAAACAGGGTTAGATGTACAGTAACTCTTTACAAACAGGGTTAGACGTGCAGTAACTCTTTACAAACAGGGTTAGACGTACAGTAACTCAACCATAAAAATTCGACCCTATCAAATTTGAGCTGAAAAAATTCAAGCCTAAAACAAATTAGCATATAAAATTTGACCCTCCAAAATTTGAGCCTATATAATTCGAGCCTATCAAATTTGACCCTGAAAAATGACGACAGATTTTTTACATCCGGGATATCAAGGACAGGTAGAGCAATCTAGCATCCTGAGCAGCTCCAATCCAGGGGCCCTGAGGAGAGAGTTCCGGTTTAGAGGGGCCTGAGGAGGGAGCGCTGCAGGTCAGAAGTTGGTTCGATTGCATTGATGCTCGATTGCTCTACCTGTCCTTGATATCCCGGATGTAAAAAATCGGATTTTTTAAGCTCTAATTTTCGGGTCGAATTGATAGGCTCGAATTTTGGAGGCTCAAATTTTATAGGATCGAATTTTTTGGGATCAAATTGTTTGGGCTCTGATTTTTTTCAGCTGGAAAATTTTCGGCTCGAATTTCATAGGATCGAATTTTTGAGGGTCAAATTTGATAGGGTCGAATTTTTTACGGTATAATTTTTTAAGATCACATTTTTTAGGCTCGAATTTGAACAACCTGAATTTTATTTTACATTGAAATATATTCAGATGAGAATTCATTGTTGTTTAAATTCAATATTAAGTATTCGATGCCTTTTACAATTCAAAGATTATGGCACTGATTTGCTTCCATAGACGTACAGTAACTCTTTACAAACAGGGTTAGACGTGCAGTAACTCTTTACAAACAGGGTTAGACGTACAGTAACTCTTTACAAACAGGGTTAGACGTGCAGTAACTCTTTACAAACGGGTTAGACGTACAGTAACTCTTTACAAACAGGGTTAGACGTACAGTAACTCTTTACAAACAGGGTTAGACGTGCCCGTAACGTTTTGGTGAAAAAGTTGTCCCTGGCACGCACACTGAAACTAATCCTCACACCCTGTTACAATCTGGCTGGACCCAAACTCCACAATGGGACTGAACCCCAAACACACTTGTTTAATCCCCATGGAGGGAGAGAGTTGATACTAAATGTCTCTTTCTTCCACGTTTGTTTCCTGTGTCCTTTGGTTAGTCCCACGTAGAGTTATCCTCCAGACTAGGTCGACCCCTGGGCTCTGTGCTCCTATCATCAGCTCTCTTGTCATGTGTGTAACAGGTATTAACCTTCGTGTTGCTCATGTTTGCTGCATGATAAGCCTGGGGGGGTGGGGGGGGGGTGCTGCCCCCTGGGGCGGGGGGCCCCCAGGGGCGGGGGGTCCCCTGGATCGTGTGGTTTCTAGGGGATGTAGGAACTGTGCCACCTCCTCACTATCTCCTTCACACTTAGACTGCATTTTCTCTCTCTAACCTCTCTCTACCTCTCTCTCTCTCTCTCTCTCTACCTCTCTCTCTCTCATCTCTCTCCTCTCTCTATACCTCTCTCCACCCTCTCTCTCTCGGCATGTTCGGGATTCGTTCGAGTTTGTCTGCGTTTGCACACAAAAAATGTGCCTGCCCCTGTGTTTGTTGTTTGTTTAGTTTTGTTTGTTTATGTTTGTTTGTTTGTGTTTGCGTCTCTCGGAAGTACCCGGTCCTGATTAAAATGTGTTCTTCTTGTTTTTCTCCTGTTTTGATTTCCCTGGTTGCCGATCCTTCCTTTACTTTGTGTGTTGTGGTAGTTACTCCTCCCTGGCTTTACTGCAACATTACTTTGCTGTCAGGAAGAAAAAAACAGACATTCTGTCAGCTAGGGATAAGCCAAGTCATCTCACAAGCTCTGCTTGCCTGAGGTTTGTGTGAGGTGTGTGGTGTTGAGGAGGTGTGTGTGAGGTGGGTGTGAGGTGGTGTGTGTGTGGTGTGTGTGTGAGAGAGAGGAGGGTGTTCTGCCTGGTCAGGCTGGCTCCGCTGAGGGGAAACGTCTCGAGTTGTATGACCTGTTTGGCTCCAGTCATGATCGGTTTTTGTTGTTTGTACAGCCTCCCTCTCTCTCTGTCTCTCTCTCTCTGTCTCTGTCTCTGTCTCTGTCTCTCTCTCTCTCCTCTCTCTCTCTCTGTCTCTCTGTCTCTCTGTCGCTCTCTGTCTCTCTCTCTCTCTCTCTGTCTCTCTCTGTCTCTCTCTCCCTATGGACTACTCTCTCTCCTCTCTCTGTCCCTCTCTATCTCTCTCTCTCTCTCTGTGCGTCTCTCTCTCCCTCTCTCCATCACACTCCTCCTCAGTGTAGTCTGCACCAAAAGGGGCACCTCTACTACTCCAGCCTGGATAATGTTACTCGTTTAGCCCAGATTCAAAACCGCCGAAGCTATAACCTCAATCTACCTTTCCAGCTGTGGTCACATGGCCAGGGCAGGGGGGCAGGGGGCAGGGGGCATGGCCAGGGGGCGCAGGTGACATGGCCAGGGGGCAGTGTCACTGGCCAGGGGGCAGAGGGGGCAGTGTCACTCAACTGGAGGTTGTTGACACCGGCATCCAACAGGCTGCCCTGCTGTCTATCTAGACAGACACAAGAAAATATGACACACACACACACACACACACACCACACAACACACACAACACAACACACACACACACACACACACACACACACACCACACACACACACACACACACACATCCTCTCATAGATCTTCACATGCGCACACACACACACACACCTGCAACGTGCTAGGTGCACACACACACACATTCTCGTAAGTGCACACACACACACATCCTCTCATAGATCTCACATGCACACACACACACACAAATGCAACGTGCTAGGTGCACACACACACACACACACGCCTCTCCGTCCCGTGTCTGTGCCCCCTCAGTTGACTGACGCAACGCCGAACACACCCCCCCGGCCCCCCGTCCATCAATCCCCCCGGTCTATCTCTGTTATATTGGCTGGTGGAACCTGGGCTGGCTGCCTGATAGAGTCGGCCTCTTTATGGTGCCCCCCTCCCCCCCCCTCCCCCCCCCCTCCCCATGCCCATGTTGACAACCCTGACCTGACGTCAAGAAGATTCATTTCTAGATACAGTCCTGATTCTGTGGCAGTTTATCGTCCTCACATGACGCACGCCGACCCAGCGACCCCTCGCCGCTGTCAGACGTCCAGCGACTCCTCGCCGCTCGCCGCTCTTACACGTCCTGTGACTCGGCGACTCATCGCGTCCTGTTTCTCCTTCCTCCGGCAGATCGGGAAGAGGATGTTCGGGTACCTACTTCCGAGTCGGCTTCTACGGCTCCAAGTTGGGAGATTTGGACGAGCAGGAGTTGTGTACAAGGAGCCGGCCATCACCAAGCTGGCTGAGATCTCTCACAGACTGGAGGTAAGAGACCCTGACCGTGACCGTGGAGCTGGAGGAGGTCTGGTCCGTGTGTGGTTCTAACGGTCGTCATGGCTGCGTTCAGGGCTTCTACGGCGAGCGCTTTGGGGGAGGACCAGGTGGAGGTGATCAAGGACTCGAACCCCGTGGACAAGATGAAACTGGACCCCAACAAGGTCAGTTCATGATACACATCCAGACTTGCTTGGGTTTGTCAAGTATAAGTTCCCGCTCCTTGTGTGAGCTAGCTGGTGATCTCTCTCTCCCCTCCTCCAGGCCTTTGTCCAGATCACGTACGTGGAGCCGTACTTCGACACGTTCGAGATGAAGGACCGGATCACCTACTTCGACAAGAACTACAACCTGCGGCGCTTCGTGTACTGCACGCCCTTCACGCTGGACGGGCGGGCGCACGGGGACCTGCACGAGCAGTTCAAACGCAAGACCATCCTCACCACCTCCCACGCCTTCCCCTACATCAAGACCCGCATCAACATCATCCACAAGGAGGAGGTGAGATCTGACCGGGGTCGGACCGTGTGGTGATGGGGGTCTCCTCAGGTTTCATCAGACAGGAGAGAGAGAGGAGACGAGAGGAGAGAGAGAGAGACAGGAGAGGGGGGGGAGACGAGAGAGCGAGGAGAGGTGGGGAGAGAGAGAAAGACGAGACGAGAGAGAGAGGAGAGAGAGGGAGGTGGGGGGATGAGAGAGAGAGAGGAGACGGGAGCGGGTGGGAGGAGTGGAGGAAGAGAGCGAGGAGAGGTGGGGGGGAGAGAGGAGAGAGAGAGAGGGAGAGAGAGAGAGGTGCGGAGGGAGAGAGACGAGAGAGGGAGAGAGAGAGTGGGGGGGGAGAGAGAGGAGAGAGGGAGAGAGCAGGGGAGAGGTCGGGGGAGAGAGCAGAGCAGGAGAGGTGGGGGAGAGGGAGGAGAGAGAGACGGGAGAGGTGGGGGGAGAGGAGGAGTGAGAGAAAGGAGACTGGTGGGGGGAGAGAGGACAGATGAGTTGAGAGAGAGAGAGACGGGGAGAGGTGGGGAGACCGAGAGAGACAGGAGATGCGGGAGAGAGCGAGAGAGAAGGAGAGGGTGGGGGGGAAGAGCTGAGAGGAGAGAGACAGGAGAGGTGGCGGGGATCGAGAGATGAGAGAGAAGGGAGAGAGGTGGAGGGGGATGACGAGAGAGATGGAGGAGACAGGTGAGAGAGCGAGGAGAGAGGAAGAGGTAGACGAGCGGGGAGACGAGAGAGAGGAGAGAAGGGAGAGGTGGGGGGAGAGAGAGAGAGAGACGGGAGTGAGAAGGAGGAGGTGGAGAGAGAGAGAGAGAGAAGGAGAGCAGGTGGGGGGAGAGACGAGCGAGAGAGAGAGAAGGTCGGAGAGCGAGAGAGAGAGACAGGAGAGAGAGAGAGCGAGAGAGACAGGAGATGGGGGGGAGATGGGAGCGGGAGAGGAGAGAGAGAGAAGGGGAGAGGTGGGGGGAGAGAGCGAGAGCGAGAGGAGAGCGAGGGAGCGGGAGAGTTGAGGAGAGCGAGATACAGGAGAGGGTGGGGGGAGAGAGCGAGAGGAGAGGTGGGGGGATGGTGAGAGAGCGAGAGAGACATGATATGCAGAAACGTCCGGAACATGGATTCCAAGACTGAACACCTTAGTTCTCTCTCCCTCGCTACCCTCCTCCCCCTCTCCCTCCCTCCCCCTCTCCCCGTCCGGTGGCAGGTCATCTCCATGCCCATCGAGGTGGCCATCGAGGACATGCAGAAGAAGACCCAGGAGCTGGCCTTCGCCACCCACCAGGACCCCTCCGACGCCAAGATGCTCCAGATGGTCCTGCAGGGCTCCGTGGGCACCACCGTCAACCAGGTACGAGGCCTGACACCCGCAGGTTCAAATCCCTCCCTGTCTCTGTTCGTGGCTTCGGCTCTAAAGCGTCTGCTGGATAAATCCCTGGTTGTTTGTGATGTTTGTGCTCAGGGGCCGCTGGAAGTGGCGCAGGTGTTCCTGTCGGAGATTCCCAGCGACCCCAAGCTCTACCGACACCACAACAAGCTCCGGCTGTGCTTCAAGGACTTCACCAAGAGGTACGGCCGCACGTTCTCCAGTCAGGCCTTCAGTCACCACTAGGAACCGCCAGTGATGTCATTCACGCTCTCTCCTCCCTTCTCCTCCCCCTTCTCCTCTCCTCACCTCCCCCTCTCCTCTCTCCTTCTCCTCCTCTCTCTCCTCTCCTGGACAGGTGTGAGGACGCCCTCCGTAAGAACAAGAGCCTGATTGGTCCAGACCAGAAGGAGTACCAGCGGGAGCTGGAGAGGAACTACCACGGCCTGAAGGAGTCACTGCAGCCGCTCATCAACAGGAAGATCCCCCAGCTGTACAAGCCTGTGCTGCAGGTCAACGCCCACAGGTGTGTGTGTGCTATAGTGTGTGGTAGTGTGTGTGTGTGTGTGTGCTAGTGTGTGCCAGTGTGTGTGTGTGTTGTAGCATCTGCGTTATACTTACGTCATATCTGTTTGCCTAGACTAGCCTAAATAGCTTATGGCATGCATAAACATTTCCATCCAAATGCTTTTTATTTTTTACCCTCCCTCTTCTAACACACACTCCTGCATTTTGTACTGATGTTTTGGTTTGACCTTCTAACACCACGCAGCAAACGGACAGCTTGACAAGGTAGTTTGTTCTTCAAGATCAGTCTTGTCTGTGTTCTGCTCTCCTGGAACGTCAGCGTGTAGCTGCGTTTCCACCACAGGGGGGGTAGTACTTCCCAAAACACAGGATCTCCAGGGGTGGGGGGGGGAACAACTAGTTAGCTAAGGGAGAAAGGTTCTTGCAGTGGAAACATGGCTGACGTTGGGCTGAAAGAACCTTCTAGTTCAGTGTTACTCAAACGGGGGCGGAGGTACAAGAGTGAGAGAAAGTGGAAAGATAGGACTAAAGTGCTTTGGGTGCCGCTAAGGTAGAAAAACGCTATATAAATGCAATCCATTATTATTATTATTATAAAGACGTATGATGGAACTAACCACGGCTTCTCCTCCAACAGGGATTCATTCAGCAGGATGAGCCTTCGCAAGCTGGACGTTTGAAGAGCAGAGCGAGCGAATCACAACCTTAATTTATTCATAATGTGTGTGTAAATATGACAGCGTCCTCTGAAAGCCAGTGTTCCCGGAAGCAAGAGAAGCCACAACTCGGTACGTCACTCCAGTGTCACTCGGTACATCACTCCAGTGTCTTACTCGTTTACAGACAGCCTGTTACGCAATCAGTGGGTTTAAGCAAGTGGATCTTACTACGTACGATGTGTCAAATCTGTATTTTACTTCATGCGTGCACTTTTAATTTTTTACTGTGTATCAATATGCATTTTACAACTTGAAAGTTTACTATTTAATCCATCAGGACAGAAAAAAAAGAAAAAAAAGGTACTATTTATCATGTTTTATCATTTTTAGTTAAGCTACATTTGTTTAAAGGTAGGGAAAATGTTTTCAACTTCCATAGTATTATGTAGTTTGTTTACTTTAAATATTTTACTAAATAAATATTTAAATGTCTAAAGTGTGATCATTGGCGATGCCACATACGAAACGAACCTCAAACTAGTCATTTACAAAGTCGTATTTTGTTTATGCTGGTGTTTATTTGTCAAGTCAACAGCAGGAGGAATGATACTTAACAATAAGATACAACTAGAAACTATTCACACTGAACATAAAACCCAATAGCTTTGAAGAACATGTTGAACAAGCACGACAGAACATTTCATACCAAGAACCTTTTAAGTTTCATCTGTGTGGCTCCTAGTGAGGCTGCTTGTGCAGGGGTCTGGTGACCAGAGCTTGGTGACCAGAGCTTGGTGACCAGAGCACAGAGCTTGGTGACCAGAGCTTGGTGACCAGAGCTTGGTGACCAGAGCTTGGTGACCAGAGCTTGGTGACCAGAGCTTGGTGACCACAGCTTGGTGACCAGAGCTTGGCGACCAGAGCTTGGTGACCAGAGCTTGGTGACCACAGCTTGGTGACCAGAGCTTGGTGACCACAGCTTGGTGACCAGAGCTTGGTGACCAGAGCTTGGTGACCAGAGCTTGGTGACCAGAGCTTGGTGAGCTGGAATGAGGGACTGGTGGGGACCTGTACGAGACGATCACCCACGTACGTCCCTGACGCCCTGCCACACATCTACTCAGAGAGGAACAGGAAACACTTGGCAAGTTACTCACGTATGTTTAAACTACGACTGACTCGCCAATGAAGCAGTTTATACAGAAGGATATCGGGTTCATCTAGTGCACAAACATCTCACCCAACCTGCAGTAAATAATGTCCAGCTTGCTTCAAAGATTCCAGAACATTCCTGACCGTCCTGTGGAGGTCTGTGTGTGTGTGTATGTGTATGTGTATGTGTATGTGTGTGTGTGTGTGTGTGTATGTGTATGTGTGTGTGTGTGTGTGTGTGTGTTCCTGACCGTCCTGGATGTGGACGTCTGACTGGAATCTGAAAATGACGAGGGTGAAGAACGACGTACAAGAATAAAATGTGCTCTTTATAAAAAAATAATCTAAAAACCGCAAAACCGACAGAGTGCAGGAGAGGGCGCTGTGAGGAGCGTGTGACGGACGAGGACAGCTCGAGGTGACACACATGACACCACTATTGTCTCCCACCTCCACGGTGCCTGAAAGTCCCGCGTCACCCACCGGCTCTGACAAATTCATGGGCGTTGAAAGTCTTAAGGTGCCGTCTGAAGTCCACAAACATGTGCAGGAGCACTTAGCAGAAAGAAATGTACTGACGTTAGACACAGTCAAGGTTTAGCATATGATGTTGACGGACAAGAGTCCCTATAGCTCTCCAGAAATATCCACATCCTGGGGGTGGGGATAAACACAGGGAGGAAGAAAGAAGTTTAGAGAGATGGGATGTGGTGGTGGGGTCACAGAGGAGGGCTTCTCCTGTAGAACAGCAGGTAGGGAGTGGAGGTGGAGCACGTCTCAGGTGAGCAGGCTCTCAGGAAGTCCTCCTCCTCAAACAGGTGCACCTCAGAGTCGTCAAACAGAAGCCACTTCCCCTCGTAGCTCATCAGGCTGCTCAGGGCCTCCTCCGCCCCCCCCAGCGCCTCCTCCCCTCCCCCCCGCTCCTCCTCCCCTCCCCCCCGCTCCTCCTCCCCTCCCCCGGCCTCCTTCCTGGCCCCGGGGCTGGCTAGCGGCCCGCCGGCCGTCCTCCGCGCCCTGGAGCTCTCCGTCTTGTCGGTGTTGGTCTTGCTGCAGCCCAGGTCGTAGCTGACCAGGCTCCTCTGCCCCCCCAGGAGCGCCACGCCCAGCTTGCTGGCGGCGGCGGCGGCGGCTCCGCCCGGCCGCTTGGCCAGGCTGAAGGACACCTCGCCGTCGTCGTACTCCAGCACCTCCTCCTTCTTCCCCCCGCGCTCCTCCTCCTGCTCCTCTTCCTCCTCCCCGCCCCCCTCGCCCTCCTGCGGCCAGAGCTGCGTGTCCTTCAGGTCGCTCATCCTGACGTAGGTGGTGTAGTGTCCGCTGCTGATGGTCACGCCGCTGTGCATCACCACGGCAAACAGCTGGTAGTGCTGCCCCCCGGTGGCCGAGGGGCGCGTGCACCACTCCTCCAGGGACAGGCTGAGGGGCGTGAGCAGGGGCGTGTTCACCTTGGACAGGCCGGCGTACGGGTCCATCCTGAACAGGAGAGAGGGAGAGGAAACACCAGGTCAGTTCACCCAGGGTGTAGCTTAGGAAGGTGTGTGTGTGTGTGTGTGTGTAAGTACTGTGTGTGTGTGTGAGTACTGTGTGTGTGTGTGTGTGTGTGTAAGTACTGTGTGTGTGGTGTGTGTGTGTGTAAGTACTGTGTGTGTGTGTGTGTGAGTACTGTGTGTGTGTGTGTGTGTGTGTAAGTACTGTGTGTGTGTGTGTAAGTACTGTGTGTGTGTGTGTGTTGTGTGTTGTAAGTACTGTGTGTGTGTGTGTGTAAGTACTGTGTGTGTGTGTGTGTGTGTAAGTACTGTGTGTGTGTGTGTGTTGTGTGTGTAAGTACTGTGTGTGTGTGTGTGTGTGTGTGTGTGTAAGTACTGTGTGTGTGTGTGTGTGTGTGTGTAAGTACTGTGTGTGTGTGTGTGTGTGTGTAAGTACTGTGTGTAAGTACTGTGTGTGTGTGTGTGTGTGTGTAAGTTACTGTGTGTGTGTGTGTGTTGTGTGTGAGTACTGTGTGTGTGTTGTGTGGTGTAAGTACTGTGTGTGTGTGTGTGAGTACTGTGTGTGTGTGTGGTGTGCTGTAGTAAGTCACTGTGTGTGTGTGTGTGTGTGTGAGTACTGTGTGTGTGTGTGTGTGTAAGTACTGTGTGTGTGTAAGTACTGTGTGTGTGTGTAAGTACTGTGTGTGTGTGTGTGTGTGTGTGTGTGTGTGTGTGTGTGTGTGTGTGTGTGGTGTGTGGGTAAGTACTGTGTGTGTGTGTGTGTGTGTGTGTGTGTGTGAGTGTGTGTGTGTGTGTGTGAGTACTGTGTCTGTTAGCGAGCGGGTCACACGTACTCGAGGCTGTTGGCTGAGAAGCACTTGAGGTGGATGGTGACGACCTCGGGGGGTCTTGTCAAACAGCAGGCTCCTCTCAGCCTCCGTGTAGTGGAGGCAGGTCTCACAGTAGTACTTGTCCTCCCCCACGATGCGCTCCACTGAGGCAAACTGGGAGATGGCCCACTGGAGGGTCTTTAACTCAGGCTTGGGGTCCGGAGACACTGGAGGGGGACAGCAGAGAGACTTCAGTTTGCTCGTCAGAGATTATATCAAAGGTACTGTAAGTGTAGGTACTGTGTGTGTGTGTGTGTGTGTGTAAGTACTGTGTGTGGTGTGTACTGTGGTGTGTGTAAGTACTGGTGTGTGTGTACTGTGTGTGTGTACTGTGTGTGTGTACTGTGTGTGGGTGTACTGTGTGTGTTTGTGTACTGTGGTGTTGTGTGTACTGTGTGTGTGTGTGGTGTGGTGTGTGTGTACTGTGTGTGTGTGTGTGTGTGTGTGTACTGTGTGTGTGTTGTGTGTGTGTACTGTGTTGTGTGTGTGTGTGTACTTGTTGTTGTGTTGTGTGTACTGTGTTGTGTGTGTTGTCTGTGTGTGTGTGTGTGTGTGGTGTGTAGTGTGTGTGTTTACTGTGTGTGTGTGTGTTACTGTGGTGTGTGGTGTGTGTACTGTGTGTGTGTGTGTGTGTGGTGTACTGTGTGTGTGAGTACTGTGTGTGTGTGTGTGTGTGTGTGTGTACTGTGTTTGTGTGTGTGTGTGTGTGTGTACTGTGTGTGTGTGTGGTAAGTAGTGTGTGTGGTGTGTGTGTGTGTACATGTGTGTGTGTGTTACCTCTGAGCTGCTCTCGGGCCCACAGTGTTCGTCCTCCTGCACCGGCACGCTGACGTCCTGGAAGTCCTCTCTCCTCTCCGTGGAGCTCTCACACTCCAGGCAGCGGGTCCTCAGCACCAGCCGTCCCTGGAACAGCCTCTCCATCAGGCCCACCGCCTCACTCTCTGGGGGGGGAGACCACACACCATGAGCCCCCTGGTCACACCCTAAGCCCCCTGGTCACACCCTGAGCCCCCTGGTCACACCCTGAGCCCCCTGGTCACACCCTGAGCCCCTGGTCACACCCTGAGCCCCCTGGTCACCCCATGAGCCCCTGGTCACACCCTGAGCACCCTGGTCACACCCTGAGCCCCTGGTCACACCCTGAGCCCCCTGGTCACACCCTGAGCCCCCTGGTCACACCCTGAGCCCCCTGGTCACACCATGAGCTCCCTGGTCACACCCTGAGCCCCCTGGTCACACCCGAGCCCCTGGTCACACCCTGAGCCCCCTGGTCACACCCTGGTCACACCCTGATCCCCCTGGTCACACCCTGAGCCCCCTGGTCACACGGCCCGCAGCTCGGAGGCAGAGCGCAGAGCTAACTGCGGGGTTACAGGACGCTTGTTTCATACCTTCGCATCTGCTCGTCCTCTCTCCTCCAGACTGCTGGTTGTGTGGTGGTCTCTCGCCCAGACTGCTGGTGTGTGGTGGTCTCTCGCCCAGACTGCTGGTGTGTGGTGGCCTCCGGGACCGGGGTCCTCCCAGCCTCCGGGCCGGGCGTGGCCTCCTCCGCTTGGTCCCCCGCTGGGAGCTGATCCTCCCCAAGCTGCGGAACTTGGAGAAGATGCTGGGCTGCTTCCTGTTGGCCCCCAGCCAGCTCCTCACAGACCTCCTCTTCCTCTTCCCCTCCTTCGGCGGTCTTGGCATGTGCCCTCTCCTCCTCCTCCTCCTCCCTCCTTCTCCTCCTGTCTCTCCTCCTCCTTCTCCTCCTCCGCCGCTCCCTCGGTCTTGCTGTTGTCTGCTGTGATGTCGCTGGAGGACTTCCTCTTGGAGCGTGTGAAGGGCTGGGCGTCCTGGGCGTCCTGGCTCTGCTCCAGGGGTTTGGTCTTCTTCTTGGCATTGCCAGCCTCCGTGTCGCTCTCCTCTTCCCGCTCAGGAGGGCCTCGTCATCATCCTCATCCTCCTCTGCAGTTCCGCCTGCGGCCAGCGGGGCGGCGCCATCCTCGCCGCACAGCTCCTTCCTGATGGTGTCGGAGGCCTCCTGGATGTATCCCAGGATGCACTGCAGCACCTCCTGGGCATCGTGCTGAAGGTAGCCCTCGTACATGGGGTTCAGCTGCCTACACACACAGACACACACACACACACACACACACACGCACGCACGGGTCTAGGAGTCGTTCTGGGCAAAGTGCTTGTCCTTTTCTAACCAAATATCCACTGTCATGTGACCTCCTGCAGGGTTGTCATGTGACCTCCTGCAGCCTCACCTGAGGGTGTTGAGCAGCTTGCGAGGGGGCGTGGCCAGCTCGGCGTGGCGGTGCAGGTCGGGGTTCAGCAGGTAGCTGGACTGGAGCTGTTCTGATGACGTGATGAGGCTGTGGAAGCTGCTCAACAGCTCCATGTGAGCGGGCAACACATCCTCCTCCACTGCCCACTGTTGGAGAGGGGAGAGGAGAGAGGAGGAGGACGAGAGGAGGAGAGGGAAAGGGGAGAGGAGGGGGGAGGGGGGGAGAGAGGGGGACAGGGGAGGGAGGGGGAGAGGAAAGAGGAGGAGAGAGGAGGGGAGAGAGGAGAGGAGTAGAAGGGGGAGGGGGGAGGAGGAGAGGAGGGGGGAGAGGAGGAGAGTAGAAGGGGGGAGAGGAGGAGGGGAGGAGGAGAGAGGAGGAAGGAGTAAGAGAGAGAGAGGAGAGGAGAGGAGTAGGAGAGGGGAGGAAGGAGTAGGACGGAGAGGAGGAGAGGAGTAGGAGAGGGGAGAAGGAGTAGGAGAGGGGAGGGAGGAGGGAGAGGGAAGGAGGGGGGGAGGGGGAGGGAGGGGAAGGAGGGGGGAGGGAGTGAGAGGGAAGGAGGGGGGGGAGGGGAGGAGGGGGGAGGGAGTGAGAGGGAAGGAGGGGCTTGTGTGAGAGTCTCTGATGCTCAGCTGTTTGAGGCTGAGCAAATGAAAAACGAACATACCTCTTCACTTTACAATCTTCATCCTTAGGCTTGTCTTTCCGTTTGGAGACATTGTAAAGTTTCTTAATGCCATCTCTCAGCCCTGGACAGTAGTACAGAACCTGTTAAGAAAGAAAACATGAGTCAAAATCAATAACGTAGAGAATCATTTCATGTATTGTACAAGTGATGTAGCTGCGATGGGATGACACTCACCTGCAGAATACTGTGAGATAGCATGTGTTTCCAAGGTTATTCAACCCAACAAAGGGAACCAGGGTGTCCTTTTTCTCGCAGGGGATGAGAGGCGAGGATGGCCCGAGGGCAGGCACCAACTGCTCACAACTGAAACACAATATGTGATCAAAATAAGCCTTTTAATCAACTCTGGGAAGAGAAAATTAAGAAGATACGCGACTGCGCAACACTCACCCGGTGCTGGATGCGTCCTCCGGTTGGTGTTCCTCCGCGTGTGGCTCTGAGAAATCTAGTGCTCGCTTGGCTTCTTTTTTGTGGAAGAATCTCAAGGATAGTTTGGTTTTCTTAATGGGGCTGCCGAGTGCAGCTACGACGCTGTCACCCTGAAGACCGGGCATCTTGGCACGCGGTCCCAATAACTTTAACGACGTTCCACTGACAACAGCGCAGCTTGCTGGCGAAAGGGAAAGAGGCGATCAAAGTTAGAGAACATTCATGAGGAACACATTCTTACAAATCGTTGCGATGCCAACAACACACGCCTATTAAAAACTAACTACCAGTTCAGTCTAACTTTACAGTGTAGTAATTGTTTAACCAGCTACGTGCCATGCATACGTGATATTGCTTAAATAAAATTCACTTGACTTCACTCCATGAGCTAACCGCTAGCTAGCTAGCTACAAGCCACCGAACGCTTCTGAAGGAGGCGGTGACAACATCGTGTTTCCAGCCGCTAACGAACTAGTTTAAGAGCAAACTTACAGTCGTCTCACCAGTTCAGTTCTCTGTCCTTATTTATTCATTTCATATGCAGTTTATTCCGCTTTTACTTCGCCATTTTACAGTTCACCTGAAAACAATTTGACAACCACGGTGGAGTGCGTAGATCTTGGCGCTTTTTCGAGTGCAAGACCCACGATACTCTACCGCCTGCACTGATCATTTGTATACAATTTACTAAATTACAACAAGAGTTATTCGTGGTGATACATATTTTAAAATTCCAAATAATTAATTAATGTATGATTCGTTGCATAAAATAATCAAAATTAAGAAAATGTCATGTACAGAAACTCAGGCATGTTGGGAGGCACCAACGTCATACATCTGTCCGTTAAGGGAAGCCATCTTGGTAAGGTCTTGCATTTTCGTCTCTTATTTCTGTGTTACAACCGTTCGCCAACAGGGGGAAACATTGAACAAACATGCATTGCAAAGGCTTGACGTGAGCTGTTCTGCGTTTTGAGTGCAGCATCACTCGGATCGTAGCACTATCCGGCAGCATTTGACTGATAAACCGGTAAGACTATTCACTTTCTTATTACATAATGCCTGTCCATTGAGGGGCTTTTCTGGAAAGAATACGCCCAACGGCCGGTTATTTAAGCTTCGCATGTTACAGCAATCTCTTAACATTTCATGCAGCCTTATCCAAGAGGCTGACGTATTCGAGGGTAGTCAGATGTCAATATTTCGTGGAAAAAATAAATCTATGTCTCATTTCGTTATTTTATCTCACGCCACTTCCAGACATCTAGGATCTACGGGGTGTAGATTATCGAGGTGACGCTGCTGCAGCGAGCGCCAAATAAGAAATGACAGTTGCATTTTAATATGCAGCAACGGGCGCTTTTCGAGACGTCTTGATGGTGCTGGGGTCTCCTTCTTAGCCTCCTCTGTAGCCTCTTACAGAGCGTGTGAATTGTCAATACGGCGCATATGATAATGTATGCAAGCTCATCTGCAGGCAGCATCCTGCTTGGTCAGCACACCGACTTCTCGATTGAGCTGAGCTGTGAGCTTCGAGAATCTATTTTGGCCAGGCGGTGATATGACGCTCCTAATGGCCCGGAGTAGCTAGAGAGAAACCCGAGAGACGAGACTATATACCTTGTTGTCTTCACGGTGGATCGTCGTTGGTTGCGGTTGAACAAAAACCTATCCACCGCATCCCAGTGTTTTTTTTGCTTCTGGCTGTGGAACTGACAATTTCGGTTACTCTGCTCTGAGTCACGAGATGTGGACAGTTGTTGACAGGAAGAGAGGCGGTCTGCTTCTTCCAGACCAAACAGGTGAGGGTAGGAGGGAGGCCCATGGCCTTGAAGCTTAGAGCTTCGACAAGGCTATCCTGGCTGGGACCGTTAGATGGAAACGAAGCCGTGCTAAGCAATAGCGTGATGCATTCCAAGAATGACAAGTATGTCCTGAAACAGACGAAGCCTACAGTGCTGTTTTCTAATTACAGGGGGCAGTGGGGCTTAACGTAACGACCCCCATCCATCCAATCTGGACACACACACACAAACAAACTACTTCATAGGCCTATCCCCACATGTATTCATGTATTTTACAGGCTGTCCTGTTTTTAAATCCCCCTATTTGCTTGTCTGTTTTCCTCAGTGTTGCAGACTCTCTTACCAGCTCTCTCTCCTACTAGTCTATGAGGCCTGATTCCAATGCTCTGATTGGACCAGGGCTGAGGAAGGGGAGTAGATATGGGGTCTGGCCAAGCTAGACCACCCCCTCAATGTAGCGCTGACTTTGTATTGAAGTGATTTGCAATCCCAGTCGGGTGTCTCTTTGCTCAACTCTACAGTTGATCCCTCTCCTTGCTGTTCCAGATGCTTAGTGTGGAGTGTGACACACACACACACACCGGGGAGACGAGGGAGCGAGATCAGAGCATCCACCACCTCGCGACACGCAGAGGGATTTGGCAAGCGGGCGTTGACGCTAAGAGAGATTATCTCTGACTTCATCTATCTCGCTATATCGCGCTCTATCTATCTACTCTCTCTCTCTCTACGTCTACGTACTCTCTATCTCTCTCTTAGTCTCACTCTATCTTGCTATCTCTATCTCTCTCTAGCTATCTATATACTCTCTCTCTGTATCTCTCTCTCTCTCTCTCTCTCATCTTGTCTCTCTCTCATCTTCTCGTATCTCTCAACATGTGTGTTTATTCAGGGCGCTTCTCATCTCTTCTGGGTCATTCACGTTCCCTTTTGCCTTTTATGTTGTTTCTTCTTCTTCCACTTGTTGTCTGTGATCCCTCCCCTCTCAGATCGTCTCTGTCTGTGATCCCTCCCCCTCTCAGATCGTCTCTGGTCTGTGGTCCCTCCCCCTCTCAGATCATCTCTGTCTGTGATCCCTCTCTCTGTCTGTGGTCCCTCCCCCTCTCAGATCGTCTCTGGTCTGTGGTCCCTCCCCCTCTCTGGTCTCTGTCTGTGGTCCCTCCCCCTCTCAGATCGTCTCTGTCTGTGATCCCTCCCCCTCTCAGATCGTCTCTGTCTGTGATCCCTCCCCCTATCAGATCGTCTCTTCTGTGGTCCCTCACCCTCTTTGATCGTCTCTGTCTGTGATCCCTCCCCCTCTCAGATCGTCTCTGTCTGTGATCCCTCCCCCTCTCAGATCGTCTCTGTCTGTGGTCCCTCCCCCTATCAGATCGTCTCTGTCTGTGGTCCCTCCCCCTCTCAATCGTCTCTGTCTGTGGTCCCTCCCCCTCTCTGGTCTCTGTCTGTGGTCCCTCCCCCTCTCAGATCGTCTCTGTCTGTGATCCCTCCCCCCTCTCAGATCGTCTCTGTCTGTGGTCCCTCCCCCTCTCTGGTCTCTGTCTGTGGTCCCTCCCCCTCTCAGATCGTCTCTTTCTGTGGTCCCTCCCCCTCTCTGGTCCTCTGTCTGTGGTCCCTTCTCTCAGATCGTCTGTGGTCTGTGATCAGATCGTCTCTGTGTGTGTGTTGATACTGTGGCACCAGCTTCTCTTCGTTTACCTTTAGCGCCTTTCTAATTCCGCGCAGTATGAGGATGCTTCACACACACACACACACACTCTCTCTCTCTCTCTCCTCCGTCTCACACACACACACGCTCTCTCTCCGTCTCACACACACCACCACTCTCTCTCCGTCTCACACACACACCCTCATCTCTCTCCGTCTCACACACAGCACGCGTGCACTCGAAGCCAACACGCTAAGGTCTGTCTCCACAGGTCTATCGGAGCTCTTTTTCCCATTTCAGTTTACAGTCCTACGGGGCTAATGTCTTCCAGCTGGTTCTGTTCCAGCCAGCCTGACATGACTACAGGCCTCGTAGCCCTGGCCCTGGCGCCTAGCAGGGGGGTGGGTGGGGAGACGCAGGGCCGTCCGTGGGCCCTGGCTCTGGTGCCTAGCAGGGGGGTGGGTGGGGAGACGCAGGACCGTCCGTGGGCCCTGGCCCTGGTGCCTAGCAGGGGGGTGGGTGGGGAGACGCAGGGCCGTCCGTGGGCCCTGGCTCTGGTGCCCGCCTCCCTGGCTGCTCCTGTCGCCTCGCCCTGTGAGCGTCCGCACACGCAGCGCTGCTCCTGGTCGGTCTGGGCGCGGGCGTGGAGGGAGGGGGGAGTCTTAAAGGACAGCGTGGAGGGAGGGGGGAGTCTTAAAGGGACAAGCGTGGAGGGAGGGGGGAGCCTTAAAGGGACAGCGTGGAGGGAGGGGGGAGCCTTAAAGGACAGCGTGGAGGGAGGGGGGAGTCTTAAAGGGACAGCGTGGAGGGAGGGGGGAGCCTTAAAGGGACAGCGTGGAGGGAGGGGGGAGTCTTAAAGGGACAGCGTGGAGGGAGGGGGGAGTCTTAAAGGGACAGCGTTGAGGGAGGGGGGAGCCTTAAAGGGACAGCGTGGAGGGAGGGGGAGTCTTAAAGGGACAACGCGTGGAGGGAGGGGGGAGCCTTAAAGGGACAGCGTGGAGGGAGGGGGGAGCCTTAAAGGGACAGCTGGAGGGAGGGGGGAGTCTTAAAGGGACAAGCGTGGAGGGAGGGGGGAGTCTTAAAGGGACAGCGTGGAGGGAGGGGGGAGCCTTAAAGTGACAGCGTGGAGGGAGGGGGGAGCCTTAAGGGACAGCGTGGAGGGAGGGGGGAGCCTTAAAGGGACAGCGTGGAGGAGGGGGGAGTCTTAAGGGACAGTGTGGAGGGAGGGGAGCCTTAAGGGACAGCGTGGAGGGAGGGGGGAGTCTTAAAGGGACAGCGTGGAGGGAGGGGGGAGCCTTAAAGGGACAGCGGTATCGGCCCACTCTCCGCCATGCGCTGCTAGCATGGGGGGGAGCGAGCTGGTGAGGTACAGCCTGCCACCCTCTGGGACGTGTGTGTGTGTGTGTGTGTGTGTTTAAACATGCGCTGTTCCATTGCACTATAGATCCTTGTTTTGCTTGTGTGGTGTGTGTTAGACAGCTGAATTGTCATTCCCAGGAGTAGGCAATAGTTTACAGAGCCTTATGGTAATGTGTGTGTGTGGGTGTGTTTTGTGTGTGTGTGTGTGCACGTGTGTGTGTTTGTGCATCTGTGTATCTGTGTTCTGCTCTGTGAAGTACACAGGTGATTCATGTGAACTTGGAATGAACCAGTGCTCTGGAGATTGTCTCACAAGTTCTGTTCCGTCTCTAAGATACAGAGGGATTATAAACATGGTTATACAATTAGACTGATTGTTCTATGGCTGTGCAAGACTTTGGCCCAGTCAGTATCAATGTTAAAGATGTGTGTGGTCTGTGTTAATCACTGAATTTGGCGGGTTTTCCGTTTGAGTGAAAAGGCTCAAACTGAAAACTCAGTTGGTTAGAACCCTGTAAACAAGGTTAAATAGGAGGGTCTTATATTGGGGCTAATCTGATGGAGGGGGAGGGGGGTGGAGGGGGGGGCGGGGTGGAGGGGTGGGGGGCAGGCCCACCCAGGAGAAGCAGGGCATGCTGGGAAGGGATGGATGGGTTCTCAGAACACAGTTCTCCAAACACACAGCTGTGGCAGAGCACTCTGTCATCCTGACATACCAAACATTCTCCATCCTCACACACACACACACACTCTTCGCTCTCTCTCTCTCCTCCTCTCGTCTCTCTCTCTCTCTCTCTCTCTCCCACACCCACACCTGGTATACAGGTGAGCCATAGCGTGGGGAACCACAGTGCTTCTATGTGCCTTATCTGTACTGGCCTGGTGCCATCGACCCTCCAGATGGTTCAAATTCTCCCCTGGTTGACTCCCACTGAATAGTGCTTCTTAATACATAACAGTGGCTCTGTTTGTGTGTCTGTGTGTCACACTACTAAAGTCCATTGGTAGTCTTCCATCCAAAACAGCGTACGGGGGGGATTTGAACCTAGGACCGCTGGATCAGATGCAGTCAAGTGGTCTGAACAGCACATGTGAGCGTGTAATTACATATGCGTCAAATGAAAGGAAGTACACTGTGTGTGTGTGTGTGTGTGTGTGTGTGTGGTGTGTGTGTGTGTGTGAGTGTGTGTGTGTGACTCATGTCATGGAGCGAATTCGTAGTCACAAGGATTTGACAGTGCATTGTTTTTTCCTCTTCACAGGATTATGGGGGCTCCTTTCACTGAACTGCTCCAGTTGGGCTTATGAGCTTCACACACTCCTCATGCTGGTGTGGGGGGTGGGAGTGTGTGTGTGTGTGTTTCCTGTCGGGGTGTGTGTGTGTGTGTGTGTGAGTGTGTGTGTGTGTGTGTTTCCTGTCGGGGTGTGTGTGTGGTGTGTGTGTGAGTGTGTGTGTGTGTGTGTTCCTGTCGGGTGGAGTGTGTGTGTGTGTGTGTGTTGGGTTGGAGTGTGTGTGTGTGTGTGTGTGTGTCTGGGTGGAGTGTGTGTTGTGTGAGTGTGTGTGTGTGGGTGTTCCCTGTCGGGTGTGTGTGTGTGTGTGTGTGTCGGGGTGTCCCCCTGATGGGACCCTCCAGGCTGCCCGAGGGACAGCGGTCATCTCAGTCAGCGCCTCGTCAGCCGGGGGGCTAGCTGCGGGGCTAGCTGCTGGGGCTAGCTGCGGGGCTAGCTGGAGGGCTAGCTGGGGGGGCTAGCTGGGGGCTAGCTGCTGGGGCTAGCTGAGGGGCTAGCTGCTGGGGCTAGCTGGGGGGCTAGCTGCTGGGGCTAGCTGGGGGGCTAGCTGGGGGGCTAGCTGGGGGGCTAGCTGCTGGGGCTAGCTGGGGGGCTAGCTGGGGGGCTAGCTGGGGGGCTAGCTGCTGGGCTAGCTGGGGGCTAGCTACGGGGCTAGCTGCTGGGGCTAGCTGCGGGGCTAGCTGGAGGGCTAGCTGGGGGGCTAGCTGCTTGCTGCTGGGGCTAGCTGGGGGGCTAGCTGCTGGGGCTAGCTGGGGGGCTGCTGCTGGTGGCTAGCTGGGGGCTAGCTGGGGGGGCTAGCTGGGGGGCTAGCTGGGGGGCTAGCTGCTGGGGCTAGCTGCTGGTGCTAGCTGGTGGGGCTAGCTGGGGGGCTAGCTGGGGGGCTAGCTGGGGGGCTAGCTGCTGGGGTCTAGCTGGGGGGGGCAGGGGGCTGTGACATCTTGGCTGTTGGACCTCAGGGGGTATCATGTCTGTAGCAAGCCAGGACTCTGATTCTCTCCCCCTCCTCCCCTCCTCTCCTCTCTCTCCCCCTTCTCTGCACTCTTGAGCTCTGATCCCAACATGCTTAACCTGAGTGGGCGGAGTCAGTCATCCAGAGGTCACAGAGGGCGGGGCTAGCTGTAGCACAGCCTGGGGGGAGGAAGAGGATCAAGACCAGTTACATCCCTTGTCCTTTGTTTCCTCCTGCCCGGGGGGGTAGCAGGAGTCGTTTCTCAGAGAGCGGACCCGGGAGGGGTGGGGTGTGGGGGTGGGGGGGGGTCGGAGAAACAATGGCTGCCCTCACGCCGGGCCCCACGCTGCCCTTTAACGGGCTCCTGGTACGAGCAGGCAGAAACAACA
>CAEFZP010002375.1:40000-68117 GCA_903064625.1 Mallotus villosus | reverse complement strand
CCGTCGTCGAGCTTTCCCTCTCTCCCTGGGGGTGGGTCCTCACCCTTTCCACTTCATTTTTCCTGCTGGCTGATCTGTCCTCGCCTCTCGTCTCCTCCCTCGATATAGCTTCCCTCCCCTCCCTCCCTCCCCTCCCTCCCTCCCTCCCTCCTCCCTCCCCTCCCTCCCTCCCTCCCTCCCTCCCTCCCTCCCTCCCTCCCTCCCTCCCCTCCCTCCCTCCGGTCCTCCAGTCCCTCTCAGCTGCAGACTTCCAGAGGAACCACAGAAGAAGACAGTGAAACCTAATCCTCAGCCCACTGTCATGTCGTTTCCCGCCCACACATGTTAGGGAAAGGTTATGTGTATGTGTGTATATGTTTGCTTGCCTGTGTGTGTACTTGTGTGTCTGCGTGTGTGTACTTGTGTGGTCTGGTGTGTGTACTTGCGGTGTCTGCGTGGTGTACTTGCGTTTGTGTTCGCATGTTTGACTATGTGTTTCTGCGCCCCAGAACCACGATGTGTTGAAGACGGTGCTTTGACATGTTCTCAGCTAGGAATACTACATCCTACAGCATGTTGATGAATACCAGAGGAACCGTGCCCAGATGTCAGAACCACATCAGAACCATGTCAGAACCACATCAGAACCACATCAGAACCACATCAGAACAGGATATTTGCCCACTAGGACTGTCAGCACACAGCGTGCTAAAAATATCCACAACTGATTCCTTTCCCGCCGGGAACACAAACACACAAACACACCCACATCACACACACATCACACACACATCACACACACACACGCATCACACACATCACACACACCCACATCACACACACACTGCAGCCTGACCTTCTGACGTGGTGCTTGATGTCTACTCTGGTTTTAGATCGATTCTTTCATACGGGACATTCGGCTCCTTATGAAAAGCAACAAAGAGAATGTCTAGATGTGTCTAATAACAATGTATTCTTTTGTTAGTTTTTCTGTTATAAATGTTTTAGATATTTTTGGTACATTCCTCCAAAACAGTTCTGTGCCAGGTTGACCAACTAATGTATAAATAATATGATAAGGTGGTCAGGATAGGTAGAGCACTGTAACTAGAGCGTGTGATAGCAGATCAAGTTAATTCTAGTTAAGACCGCTATAGACATCACCAGTATGTCAGAACACACCACTCCCTGATCTCTGATTGGTCGGAAGGCTGTACGAGTTTAACACGTTCCATTCCCTGTGCTCTCATTGGTTGGGAGGCTTTTAAGAGTTTAACACATGTCAACCCCCTGTCATCTCATTGGTTGGGAGGTTTTAAGAGTTTAACACATGTCAATCCCTGTCATCTCATTGGTCAACAGGCTGTAAGAGTTTAACATGCTCCCCTCCCTGCGCTCTCATTGGTTGAGAGGCTATAAAAGTTTGCAGGTCTCGGCGGACATCTTGCCGTTCCGCCGTCCTCGTAATCTTTTCTTTTCTGTCTGAGGGGAACTCACTGCAGTGCAGATTAATCAGAGGGATTTAATTAACTTGGCCCCAACTCCCACATCAAACCTGTATCAAGGCAGGCTATAAACTCAACCAATTATCTTCTTCTGCTTGAGGGTGGGCAGTATCACCTCCCCCTCTCCCTCTCCCCCCTCCCATCTCTCAGGCTGACTCTCCCCGTGTCGCCCCCTCCCCCCCCTGCAGAGCATGGACAAGAGCCAGCTGCCCTCCGTCACCCCTGATCGTGGGCTGTGGGAGTTTTCCTCCCTCACCCTGCTGCTGCTCATCATCATCTACGTCTCAGTCTGGAGGTGAGGACCGGCCCTCTCTACACCCACTGTCTCTCTACCTCTCTTTACACCCACGTCTCTCTACCTCTACCCCTGTCTCTCTACTCCTCTCTCCTCTCTCTACCCCCTGTCTCTCTACCTCTCTCTCTCTCTCTACCCTTTACTTCCTCTCTAACCTCTCTCTCTCTACTCACCCCCCTGTTCTCTCTCTAACCGTCTCTCTCTCTCTACACCCCCCTGTCTCTCTACCCTCCTCTCTCTCTCTCTAACAAACCCCCTGTCTCTCTACCTCTCTCTCTCTATCACCCCCGGTCTCTCTCCCTCTCTCTCTACAACCCCCTGTCTCTCTCCTCTCATCTCTACCTCCCCGTCCTCTCTCTCTCTCTATACACTCTCCCTCTCTCTCGCCTCACGTCGTCTCTCTCCTGTCCTCTCTCTCTCCTCGCTCCCGTAACATGTCTCTCTCCCGTCTCTCTACACGCTCTCTCTCTCCCTACCTCATGTCTCTCCCCTCTCTACTGGCTCTTGCAACCCTCTTCACTCCCAGTACCCACAACCACACGCCTCTCCCTCTTCCTCTCGCTCTCATCTCTCTCTCTTCTCTCGCTCTCGTCTCTATGCAACACCTCTACAGACAGCCTATGGTGATAGTGATGGGATGAGAATCGTTTACGCTTTTAACCAGAAGTGACTTGGTGCACGTCGTCACACGGTGGTGATGGTGGACGTGGTGGTGTTACCTTGAAACCTGACCATCCCTTATTTTCTCTCTCTCTCTCTCTCCTCCCTCTCTCTCTCTCTCTCTCTCTCTCTCTCCTCCAGGTACATCCGTTCCGAGCGTTCCGTCATCCTCATCAACTTCTGCCTCTCCATCATCTCTTCCAATGCCCTCATTCTCATTGGCCAGACCCAGACACGGAACATGGTAAGAACCAATCACAAGCTCTGTGTGGCGATCTCCAATTTGTAAAGATCAACATAGACTGACTGGTTCTCCTCCCCTTGTCCCCGTCTCCTCCCTCTCTCTCAGGTCATATGTACTCTGGTTGCCGCGTTCCTGCATTTCTTCTTCCTGTCGTCGTTCTGCTGGGTTCTGACGGAGGCGTGGCAGTCCTACATGGCGTGGACAGGAAGGCTCCGCAACCGCATCATACGCAAAACGCTTCCTGTGTCTGGGCTGGGGTGAGACCTCCTTCCTGTCTGTCTGTCTCTCTCTCTGTCTGTCTACCTGTCTGTGTGTCTGTCTGTCTGTCTGTCTACCTGTCTGTCTCTCTCTCTCTCTGTCTACCTGTCTGTCTTCAACCCTGTCTACCTAGCTACCTGTCTGTCTTTCTCTCTGTCTACCTATCTGTCTGTCTCTCTCTGTCTACCCGTCAGGTCATCTCCTCTCTGCTTTTCTCTAACCCTCTCTCTGTTCCTCTCTCTCTCTCACCCCCTCCTCCTCTCTCCTCTCGCTCTCCCAGGTCTCCCAGCCCTGGTAGTAGCCATCTCAGTGGGCTTCACCAAAGCCAAGGGATACGGCCCCGCTAGCTAGTAAGTGTGAGAGAGAGCTCTGGAATGTCACCATGTCTAGTGTAGACCCCTTTCTCTCTCACTCTTTTTCTATTTCCTTCTCTGTCTTTGTTTTGTCTCTCTCTCTTTCTCTCTCCCTCTCTCTCTCTCTCTTTCTCTTCCCCTCTCTGTCTCTGTTGCTCTCTCTCTCTTTCTCAAATACCTCTGTGCTCGTTAAATACTCATGCCAAATATTCATGTTTCTGAATGAGGAGCGGTTAAGCTGCATAACCTCTCTCCCTCTCCCACACCTCTCTACACCCCCCTGTCTTTCTCTCTCTTACACCTCTTTCCATCCTCAATACCACCTCCTCTCTCTATATACTTTATATATTATATAACTTATATATACATCTTTTTCCACCTCATCTCTCTCTTTCTCTTCCCCCCTCTCTTTCTATCGCTCTTTATACATGTCTCCTCTCTGCTCTCGCGCCTCTCCATCTCCCACCTAACCACCCACCCTTTCGTTACATTCCACCTTCCACAGTCCTTCCCCCTCCCTCTCTCTCTCTCTCTCTCTCTCCCCACCTCTCTCTCCCCTCCCCCTCTCTCTCTCTCGCTTCTCTCTCTCTCTCTCTCTCTCTCTCTCTCCCAGCTGCTGGCTGTCTCTGGAAGGTGGTCTTCTTTCTATGCGTTTGTGGGCCCCGGCTGCAGCTGTAGTCTTGGTACCTCCCCTCTCTGTTCAGCAGTCCCTGTCTCCCCTCCTCGCCCCTCACCTCACACCTCCCAGCCCCCACACGCCACCCTCCATCTTACCTCCACAGACAGCCCAGCCCGTACAGTGCATGCCTGACACTTTGGAAGACTATAGATGTAGTGGATGTAGTGTGGTTGTTCACACGTAACACACGCCTGCGGTCCCCCCTCCGTGCCAGACAGCTGTGGTGCTCGTGTGCATGCGTCTGAGCAGGCTCTGAGGGTGGAGGGATGCCAGCTAACTCCTCCCCTCTTCTCTCCCACAGGTCAACATGGTCATCGGGATCCTGGTGTTTAACAAACTGGTCTCCAAAGACGGCATTACTGATATGAAACTGAAGGAGAGGGCGGGGTATGCCTTATTAAATACATCCATCTCACTGGTCGACCTATAACCAGCTGGGGGGAGGGTCCTGAGGGCGGAGCCTGGCAGGTGATTGGCCCCCAATTGGGAAAGATCCATCAATCAAAACATGAGATTTTTGATATATATACGAAAGATAAATAAATAGCGATCTTCTCAAACGCAAATTGTTATTTATAGAAATGAAGAGATGGAGGTAGAGAGGAGTATAAATCCTGAAAGATGGGTGGAAGGGGGGGGCGGGGGAAGAGAAGGGAAAAAGAGAGAAATGATGAGAGGCAGATGAAAGGAAAGAGAGACAGAGAGATGGGACTGTTCTCAAACAGCCGTGACAGTGATCAAGCACTGCTAGGCTCGTGTTGGATGAGTCTAAAAAGACAGGGAGGCGCAGATAGAGAGGGGGAGAGAGAGGAAGAGGTTAGGTAGAGATAGAGATGGAATGAGAGAGAGAGAGAGAGGAGGGGAGAGAGAGAGGGAGAGAGAGGGAGGGGGAAGATGTGGGAGGACAGTCTGGTTATCGGTCGAGTTCAGAACCCAAGATGGCGCATCAATGCTCATCTCATCTCTTTCCTTTGGTTTGATACGTGTCGCTTCCTCTTCTTCACATCTCTCCAGCTTCTTTCTGTTTCCAGGTGTGGCTCTGGATGTCCGCTTGTCCATCCTGTCTTCTCCTGGGTTGCTTCTGTGTGTGAGGGGGAGCAGGGGCCACTGGGGGCGGAGGGGAAATGCCTCACATAAACACGCCACACACACACCACACACACACACAGCGAGTTCCCAGGCCTGCATGGGCAAACGGACACTATTGGCGTTCCCATAGACACGCGGGTGACACGCGGGTGACATGCGGGTGACATGCGGGTGACATGCGGGTGTATCCCTGGGAACAGCAGAACACTAGTCAGGATTTTCATGATTGTGTTCAAATGGACAGCAAGCCTGGCACATTGTGTGTGTGGGTGTGTGTGTGTGTGTGTGGTGGGGTGGGGGGGCGTTACTAAAACCTTTTGGACCTCGTTAGTACGGGTTGTCTTCTGTTGTTGTGCTTTAGCCCTGGTGAAGCGTGATGACCTGTAACTAAGAAGGTGACCTTTTGACCTTGACAACCCAAACACAAACACAAGCACAGACACGCGCTGCCTCTCTCTGGTCCCTGCCCCCCCCCAGCACACGACCTGCTCTCTTCATCCACATTGTTAGTGCATCCAGAATGTTCTCTTCTCTCTCTCTCTGTCTCTCTTTCTCCTCTCTCTCTCTCTCTCTCTCTCTCTTTTTCTCTCTCACTGAACGATATGTTTGTCCCTGCAATGATCTCTCTGTTCTACTGTACATGTGTAATGCTGTCTGAAACATAATGTTTGAGATTGCACAGAATCCCCTCTCTCTCACTCAGGGCTGTCCAATCAGGAACCACTCAGTCTCAGAGGTCCCCTCCCATGTCAGCAGTGATTGGGTAAAAAAAACACATGTCCCTCCCACATGTCTGTAGCTTTCTGCCCTGCCCCCTGTAGCTTTCTGCCCCGCCCCCCAACGCCAAAACCTGCTAAATCTCTTCCTGTAGCTATAGCGTGCTCTGATTGGGTAACAGCTCGTCTTGCTCAGCCTCCCTCTCTGCACCTGCTAACCTACCTTAACCCCGACTGACGGACTCTCAGAGGCGCTCTGCAGGAACATCCCACGCGCCGTGCAACATAACACAGAGACAGAAGAGACTGTAGAGGTAGCTTTTTGCACGGTCAGCACATAGCTAGTTTCATGTAGAGTGGAGACTTATACGCATGATAGATTCACGGAAGTGAATGGAGTTCATTAAATGCGCCTGCGCTTGAGAGCAAATGCCTTTGAGTCTGTGTGTGTGTGTGTGCGAATATGTGTATGTGTGTGCATGTAAATGTGTGTGTGTGTGTGTGTGTGTGTGTGTGCGTGTGCAGCGTGTCTACTCTGACTGCAGTGGGTAACTAGACACGCGTGTGTGGCAGTGAGGGCTGTTCCTCAGTGGTGCGGAACAGGATGGAGATGACATGGATGGATCCAGAAGGATAACTCTAGCCCCCCCTCACCGCCCCCTTCCCAACTTCCTGCCCCCTCCTGGTCGGACTTCCTGTGGCGGGGGAGGGATTGGGTGAGGCTGAGGGGGGAGGTGGGGGGGAGAGGTGGGTGGGGGGATGATGTCAGATGATGTCCTTTCCAAGTCTAGCTCCCCCCCCCTGCCCCTTCCCCCCTCCCCTTCCTCTTTGTGCGTTTTCAAGGTTCTACTACAGAGAATGTTTCATGGAGCTGATGAATGAGCGCCAGGGATACAGTAGAGATCCACTCTGGTAGAATGTCCCTAACTGGCTACCGTACAGTAGAGATCCACTCTGGTAGATTGTCCCTAACTGGCTACCGTACAGAAGAGATCCACTCTGGTAGAATGTCCCTAACTGGCTAACGTACAGTAGAGATCCACTCTGGTAGAATGTCCCTAACTGGCTACCGTACAGTAGAGATCCACTCTGGTAGAATGTCCCTAACTGGCTACCGTACAATAGAGATCCACTCTGGTAGAATGTCCCTAACTGGCTACCGTACAGTAGAGATCCACTCTGGTAGAATGTCCCTAACTGGCTACCGTACAGAAGAGATCCACTCTGGTAGAATGTCCCCTACTGGCTACCGTACAGTAGAGATCCACTCTGGTAGAATGTCCCTAACTGGCTACCGTACAGTAGAGATCCACTCTGGTAGAATGTCCCTTACTGGCTACCGTACAGTAGAGATCCACTCTGGTAGAATGTCCCTTACTAGCTACCGTACAGTAGAGATCCACTCTGGTAGAATGTCCCTTACTAGCTACTGTCCAGCATATGTCCCTAACTAAGAGGTGGAACAGGACAAAGTCAGTAGTTTCAGTCAGGGGAGTGTTTACTACAGGGTTCTGTTGTTTGGTTGAAGAGAAGGTGTGTGTGTGTTTCTGTATGTGTGTGTAGGATTCCTTTCTTCAGCCTAATGCTTCTCATTTTGCCTCTAAGCTGCCTCTCTCTCCGACCCATAAAGACAAAGGAAATGGTTGTATTTCAAAACGCTGATTGCTTTTTAATATCTCCGCCTGCGGACAGGTTTTATTGGTTGTATTGCCCTTTTACTTCAAATTGAATTTCTTCTACGATGTGATTTTTAATCCAGTCGTCTAGGGGGCTAGGCAATCGATTCTCTGAACTCTTTGCCTTTAATTGTTGTCAGGCGAGCGGCCATTTTGAATGGTCGTCTTGTTTTTTTCCTTCTCTCAAGCTTGTCTGTTCGATCCCTCTCTCCCCCCCCGTCGATCCCTCTCTCCCCCCGTCTCCTCAACTTGTCAGTCATAAATGTCGCCGACTGTTTGTCGCTAACGTAAGTGTCTGATTTGCACGAGGACAAGCTAGTCAGAACCATGAACGGCAGTGAGGCGATGACAGCTGCAACCAGGCTGTCCACACTGACACGCGACACGTTCTGGAAACGTCTCCAAGGGGAGGATGTACGGTGACGTGTTACCATGACGATCTCCTGCATCAGCATCCTGACAGGTCACGCCCCCACCCCTCTTCTCTCTCTCTCTCTCTCCTGGCCATCGCCTGATTGGCTGCCATCGGAGGGATGTAAGGATAGAGTGTCAGTCTGGTGATTTCCTGCTGTTTGCTGTTGTGATGTTGGGATGCAGGGGGACACACCTGCACACATGCTGGGAGACGGGGCATTCCTTTAGCAGCTTTTCCCACTGGCTTAGACCTAGCAATCAACACTGCAGTGACTCTACAGGTAGTCTTTACAAAGGCCAAGTGTTTGAGGACGGAGATGACTGCTTTCTGTGTGGGTGTGTGGGTGTGTGTGTGTTCGTGATTCAGATGCCCCTATATGTCTGTGTGTGTTTGTTTGGAAGTATGTGTGCTTGCACGAGTGTGTATGTGCAAGTGTGTGTGTGTCGGATGCCTCTGTGTGTGTGTGTGTGTGTGTGTGTGTCGGATGCCTCTGTGTGTGTGTGTGTGTGTGTGTGTGTCGGATGCCTCTGTGTGTGTGTGTGAGCCCTCTAATCAGAGTTCAGTGAAACGCGTATACAGTGATCAGGACGACAGCCCGAGCATGAACAGTTTAAACAGGAGATGGAAAAGCTCCTTTAATAAACCAAGTCAAAACAGAACAAGCTCAAATCAGGATGCGCCACCCAAAACACCAGTAAACACACACCAAGTGGCTCTAATCAGACCGGATATTCGACTCTTTACCAGATCTCATAGCGGCGGCGACTAAATAAACACCTAAACACTCAGTTTTCCTTTGTGATATAATAAAGAGCTGGTTTGCACGTGACGTAGTGCTGCACCTGTCAGGTGGTGACAAAGCTAGGAGACCGTCTCCTCATCCTCCCAAACACACCATCCGTCACCTGGGAGTGAGGCCATAGAGATACGCAGGACCCCCCCAAATGTCCCCCCTCCCCACACACACACACACACACACCGCTGCGCCCTGAGAGAGAGAAAGTGAGAGAGAGAGCTAGGGAGAGTAAACTATGACTCACTCTGTGTGTGCGTGCGTGCGTGTCTGTGAGCGTGTGTGCCTTTGTGGGTGTGTGTGTGCCTGTGTGTGTGTGTGTGCGTGATGGTTTTCCGTATCGTGCATGTGTTACCTGTTTGTGTACAGTGTGTTACAGCGTGTCCATTTGACTTTGCAGTCAGATGTCCGTGCCACTTTACAATATGACGCTCAAATGTGCCAAGTGCGGAGTAATCTCTTCGGCTGACGTGTCCACCACAGCTACCAGTAACGCCATGTTAGTCTGCATTCTCATTATTACCAAACTATCAGATGCTGTTCACTGTTTGGTTGTTTGGTTCCTCAATGCCTTCCTCCTCCTACTCTTCTTCCTCCTATTCCTCCTCCTCCTCCTTATCCTCTTCCTCCTCCTCCTCCTCCTTATCCTCCTCCTCCTCCTCCTCCTCCTCCTCCTTATCCTCTTCCTCCTCCTCCTTCTCCTCCTCCTCCTCCTCCTCCTTCTCCTCCTCCTCCTCTTCCTTATCCTCTTCCTTATCCTCTTCCTTCTCCTTTTCCTCCTCCTCCTCCTCTTCCTCTTCTTCCTCCTCCTCCTCTTCCTCTTCCTCTTCCTCTTCCTCCTCCTCTTCCTCCTCCTCACAGTGTAGTTCTCTCTTCTTCACGTTCTCCTCTCCTCGCTCCCCTGCTGTCAGGGCTAGAGGTGAATCTGGACTGTCTGAGGAAGCACTGTGGTCTGAGGTAGCAACATGACCGTTACGTGTGTGTGTGTGTGTGTGTGTGTGTGTGAGAGAGAGAGAGTGGTCATTTGAATTTGATCGTTATGTATGTACTTGAGTGTATGTGTGTGTGTGTGTGAGTGTGTGTGAGAGTGTGTGTGTGTGACAGTGTGTGTGTGTGTTTGTGTGTGTGAGTGTGTGTGAGAGTGTGTGTGCCTGCCTCCCTGCCTGTGAAGGGCAGTGAGAGGATGACAGGGTTGTGGAGAGCAGCTAGCTGATAGGAAGCCGGGCTTCACGCCAGCTTCACGCCAGCTTCACGCCACGCCCCAGATACTGGAGTTGGCGGAAAAGCTGGACCCATGAATATTCTTTCAAAGACAGTGCACTTGGCATATCAACAAGTGTATGTTTGTCTGTATGTGTGTGTGTGTGTGTGTGTGTGTGTGTGTGTGTATGTGATGTCAGTGTTAACGCCAAGGCAAAGCCTCTTAATATTGAGTTTTTATATCACATTCTCATGGCAGTATCACAGTTTGTTTGAATATTAGGGTCTTCAAATGTTATCGCTTTTTTAAGATGAACAGTGTACTGACTACTGGCTTTGGAACCATAAAACAAAGTGGAAATAGAGAAATAAATAGCCAAACGGGAGGATTGCGTCAGGATGAAGGAGCTAGGGAGGGATAGAGCCATGTCCTGGAGGAACAGCAGGTCGAGGAGGGAAAGATGATCTCTCTTTCTCTCTCTCTCTCTCCTCCTTCTCCCTCTCCCCTCAACCTCTCCTGTTTGCGTGGTTTTAATCGGCTTTCATTTCATCCTTCGTTTCTCTCTCTCCTCACCTCCGCTCCTCCCCCTCTCCGCCGGTGCTGTGCAAAACATCCCAGACATACATGCATATCATATATATATATATATATACGCGACTCAAATGCATTGCAGTGCATTGTTTATGCATGTTTTTGATGCTATTTACACCTGAGAAAGTTAGGCAGTTAGGCAAGTCATCATTTTGCAGTGACAGCTATTTTTTCTGAGCAGCAGTGAGGGTAGCCATGTTACACATTGTAATGTTATTAACCTGGCACATGAATCTATGCAGCATTCCACACAGCATGTTATCTACCTCAGAATCAGAATCCAGACGTTGCTAGCTTCTAGAGAGCACAGAGAGAGAGCACAGAGAGAGCACAGAGAGAGAGCACAGAGAGAGAGAGAGAGAGAGAGCACAGAGAGATAGAGAGAGAGATCGCAGAGAGAGAGCACAGAGATAGAGAGAGAGAGAGAGAGCACAGAAAAGATAGAGAGAGAAAGAGAGAGCACAGATAGAGAGAGACTACAGATAGAGAGAGCACAGATAGAGAGCACAGAGAGATAAAGCACAAGAGAGAGAGATAGAGAGCACAAGAGAAAGAGAGCAAAGGGAGAGAGAGAGCAGATAGAGAGATAGATAGCACAGAGAGATAAGAGCACAGAGAGAGAGATAGAGAGAGCACAGAAAAGATAGAGAGAGCACAGAGAGAGAGAGAGCACACAGAGAGATAGAGAGAGAGCACAGATCCTTCTAGTCAGTGTTGTGGTACGGCCTGCGTCCGTCCCGGTTGTGACCCGGCCTGCTGTTCCCCTCCCGTCCTGCAGGGCGTCGCTGTGGAGCTCCTGCGTGGTTCTGCCCCTGCTCGCCCTCACCTGGATGTCGGCCGTGCTGGCCATCACGGACCGCCGCTCCGCCCTCTTCCAGATCCTGTTCGCCGTGTTCGACTCGCTGGAGGGCTTCGTCATCGTCATGGTGCACTGCATCCTGCGCAGGGAGGTGTGTGTTGGCGTCAAGGTCATGACCTTTGGGTGTGTCTGTGTTAATTTCTAGGTCATGCGCGCTGTGTGCGTTTGTGTGTGATGATGTTGGTATGAAGGTCGTGACCTCTGACCTGTGTGTGATGATGTTGGTATGAAGGTCGTGACCTCAGACCTGTGTGTGATGATGTTGGTATGAAGGTCGTGACCTCAGACCTGTGTGTGATGATGTTGGTATGAAGGTCGTGACCTCAGACCTGTGTGTGATGATGTTGGTATGAAGGTCGTGACCTTAGACCTGTGTGTGAGGATGTTGGTCTCAAGATCGTGACCTCAGACCTGTGTGTATGTGATGATGTTGGTCTCAAGGTCGTGACCTCAGACCTGTGTGTATGTGATGATGTTGGTCTCAAGGTCGTGACCTCAGACCTGTGTGTATGTGATGATGTTGGTCTCAAGGTCGTGACCTCAGACCTGTGTGTATGTGATGATGTTGGTATGACTTCTGACCTGTGTGCAGGTTCAGGAAGCTGTGAAGTGTCGTGTGGTCGACCGCCAAGAGGAAACCAACGGTGACTCTGGAGGATCCTTCCAGAACGGCCACGCCCAGCTGATGGTACACACACACACACACGCTACACACACACACACACACACGCTACACACACACACACACACACGCTACACACACTATACACACACACACACACACGCTACACACACACTATACACACACACACGCTACAAACACATGCTACACACACACTACACACACGCTACACACACTATACACACACGCTACACACACACTCTACACACCCATTCTACTCACATACACACACCACACACGCTACACACACCCCACACTCATGCTACACACACATACTGTAGACATGTTATGCAAACAGTACAGACACATGCTGCAAATGTGTGTGTTTTCTTACCAACAGACTGACTTTGAGAAAGATGTGGACATAGCCTGCCGATCAGGTGAGTCTCTGTGTGTGTGTGTGTGTGTGTGTGTGTGTGTGTGTGTGTGTGTGTGGTGTGTGTGTGTGTGTGTGTGTGTGTGTGTGTGTGTGTGTGTGTGTGTGTGTGTGTGTGTCGTGTGTGCGTGTGTTTACTGTGTTTGTGTGTGTCAGGACATACCAGCAGTTAATCAGAGCCAGCTCTGCATGTGTTTTTGTGCTGTTATACACACACACACACACACACACACACACATACACACATACAAACACTGTCGATCTACCTGTCTGCTGCTTCTACCCTACATGCTGGATAATTAAGTCCCTTAACAACAGACTGCCTCAGATACCTTCTCTCTCTCTTTCTCTCTTTCTCTCTTTCTTTCTTTCGTTCTTTCTCTCTTTCTTCTCTCTTCTTTCTGTCTGTCTGTCTGTCTGTCTGTCTGCTCTGTCTGTCTGTCTGTCTGTCTGTCTGTCTGTCTGTCTGTCCTGTCTGTCTGTCTGTCTGTCTGTCTGTCTGTCTGTCTGTCTGTCTGTCTGTCTGTCTGTCTGTCTGTCTGTCTGTCTGTCTGTCGTCTGTCTGTCTGTCTGTCTGTCCTGTCTGTCTGTCTGTCTGTCTGTCTGTCTGTCTGTCTGTCTGTCTGTCTGTCTGTCCTGTCTGTCTGTCTGTCTGTCTACTCTCTCCTCTCTCTCTCTCTCTCTCCTCTCTCTCTCTCTCTCTCTCTCACTGTGATCCATTGGGAGCAGGAATCACTGAGACAAGATTTCAGGAAAAGCATCTGGAGAATAGAAGCTGTGACAGACCGGCTGTTGGCGACTTGAGGAGTGTGAAAGGATGTTTTCTGTGTGTGTGTGTGCGTGTGTGCATGTGTGAGTGTGTGTGTGTGTGTAGAGGAAGCTGACGTGACATATGTTGTCATGTAGAGAGGACATTGTCAGATGCTGTGTTCTTCTCATCTATGAAACTGCTTCTTACCCTTACCCTCCCCCCTCTTCTTTCTGTCTTTCTCCTTCCTTCCTTCCTTCCTTCCTTCCTTCCTTCCTTCCTTCCTTCCTTCCTTCCTTTCCTTCCTTCCTTCCTTCCTTCCTTCCTTCCTTCCTTCCTTCCTTCCTTCCTTCCTTCCTTCCTTCCTTCCTTCCTTCCTTCCTTCCTTCCTTCCTTCCTTCCTTCCTTCCTTCCTTCCTTCCTCCCTCCCTCCCTCCCTCCCTCCCTCCCTCCCTCCCTCTCTCCCCTCCCCTCCCTCCCTCCCTCCCCTCCCTCCCTCCCTCCCCAGGCACCATGAAGCGCTCCTCCCTGCAGGGCGACGACAAGTCCTCCTCCCAGCCGCTGACCCTGCAGAAGGGCTCCAACTTCAACACCATGCCGGCCAGCATGGCCAAGGTCCACCTCCAGAACGTGTCCGACTACAGCAGCCACACGCTGACCCTGCGCCGAGAGAAGCCCGGCGCCACCCCGGCCATCAGCACCGAGCTCCCGGGCGCCAAGTCCATCTACATCTGCGACGGCGAGCTCTTCAAGCAGCTGGAGGGGGCGGAGCTGCCTGGGGGGGGGGCCCCGCGGGGGGGGCCGGAGGGGGGGCCTTCCAGGTACGTCATCCTCCCCAACAACAACAACACGGGCACCCTGAAGGGGAAGAAGCAGGACGAGGCCACCAAGTACAACCTGAGCATGGAGCAGAACCCCCCGAGCCGGCTCCTCCACCTGGCCAACGGCCCCGGGGCCGGGGGGGGCCGGGGGGGACCCCGGGTTCGGGCTGAAGAGCCTGCCGGCGGGCGTGTCCTGTTCGGACCGCGACTCCCCCGTCCACAACC
Source organism: Mallotus villosus (assembly GCA_903064625.1). Lineage (NCBI taxonomy): Eukaryota > Metazoa > Chordata > Actinopteri > Osmeriformes > Salangidae > Mallotus > Mallotus villosus. Next base: position 53,952 of record CAEFZP010002375.1, on the reverse strand, counting down.
TCCAGAGCGGCGCGGAGCCGCAGGGAGGGACGGGCGACGCCGGGGATTCTGGGAACGCGGGCATGATGTCGAAGAGCGAGACCGTGTCCACGCTGTCCATGAGCTCCCTGGAGGTAAGGACACTTCCTGTGATGTCATCAGAGATGCGACCTGTTTCCTGTCTGTGAGGTCACATGGGTGGGGGCGGCAGGGCGTGGCGAACGGGGCTGGGCGCGAGGGCTTTTCGGTAAGCTTTCACGTCGATCGAACGCGATGCTCTGTCGAAGACATGGTGTCCTTTTGTGTCCGGTGACCTATATAACATTAGGTAAGTTAACATTGGAAGTATATATATTTTTCCATCGTTTCACCTTTTCTGAGTGAATTGTTATTTCGATGCAGGAACGTTGAACGTAAAAATAGGAAATCATCTTTTGCGTTAGCGTTTGTGAGTGAAATTGGGTCCTTTGGTCACTGTAAATGACCTGATATTAAATTCCGAAATGACCGTAACAACTAGAAAGCGGATCCTGTTCCAGTTCCTACGCGTAGCAGCCGTGATCTGCCTGGGCTGAACAGCTCTCTCATCTGACTCCTCCTCCAGAGAAAGTAGGTCTTTTAAAGGTCAGATCTCCTCTCTGTCTGGGCCGCGGGCGGTCCCAGAGGACCTGCTGGCCGGATCTGTGGCCACTCAGACATCACCCTGCTGGTGTCTCTCCACCTCAGGGCCAAAACACACTACCCACCGTGCAGTGCGCCGTCGCAGCTGCCACGGCAACCGAGCGGGCCGAAGGTCAGGTTTGCCCTCCCGGCTCTGTGGCGGGGGAAGCAAAGGTCAGGAGGTCACATGCTGCGCCGCGAACGCTGGAGCCAGCGGGACGCCGGAGTGTCCTCTCTCTCCACGCCTCGCTCGGCCCAAACACAGCCTCTCTCCTAATCTGATATCAAATGTAATGGTCTCTCTCTCTCTTTCTCCCTCTCTCCGTCGTTCCCCCACCAGAGACGGAAGTCCCGCTACGCGGAGCTCGACTTTGAGGTAATTTCAGATACGCAACTCATTTTTGATTCAACAAACAGACCTCGGTGGTTGTTAAGTGGTCGAGCAAATCTCTTCTCACTTTCCCTCCACTGTGACCGACTGACTTGAGTGGAACAACAAATTCACGACACCAGTCTTTGGGGAGGCCCGAGACAACAGATGTTGCTTTAGACAGAGAGTGCTGACTGGGGTTAACACGTGTGTGTGTTGTGTGTGTGTGTGTGTGTTGTGCGTTTGTAGAAGATCATGCACACTCGGAAACGCCATCAGGACATGTTCCAGGACCTGAACAGGAAGATCCACAGCGCCGATAAAGAGTCTCCGCCCGGCGACGCCAAGCTGGTCAAGAGGTGGAGCGTGTCGTCCACTGGCAGCGACAAGACCAACATGAGTGTATGGACCTCTCTCTCTCTCTTCTCTCTCTCATCTCGATCTCTCTCTATCTCTCTCTCTCTCTCTCTCTGTCTCTCTGTCTCTGCCCCTCTCTCTCTCTCTCTCTGCCTCTCTCTCTTCCTCTCTTCCTCTCTCTCTCTCTACTCTCTATCTCTCTCTCTCTCTCTCTCTCTCTCTGTGTCTCTCTGTCTCTGCCCCTCTCTCTCTCTCTGCCTCTCTCTGTCTCTCTCTCTGCCTCTCTCTCTCTCTCTCTGCCTCTCTCTGCCTCTGTCTCTCTCTCTCTCTCTCTCTCTCTCTCTCTGCCTCTCTCTGTCTCTGTCTCTCTCTGTCTCTGTCTCTCTCTGTCTCTCTATTTCTGTCAATTCAATTCAGCTTTATTACTATGACGCAGGAGCATAGAGGCAAGAGGCACAACAACAGACAACCATACATCAACAACACAAGGAACGACAGCCATACATCAACAACACAAGGAACGACAGCATACATCAACAACACAAGGAACGACAGCCATACATCAACAACACAAGGAACGACAGCCATACATCAACAACACAAGGAACGACAGCCATACATCAACAACACAAGGAACGACAGCCATACATCAACAACACAAGGAACGACAGACATACATCAACAACACAAGGAACGACAGCCATACATCAACAACACAAGGAACGACAGACATACATCAACAACACAAGGAACGACAGCCATACATCAACAACACAAGGAACGACAGACATACATCAACAACACAAGGAACGACAGCCATACATCAACAACACAAGGAACGACAGCCATACATCAACAACACAAGGAACGACAGCCATACATCAACAACACAAGGAACGACAGCCATACATCAACAACACAAGGAACGAAAGCCATACATCAACAACACAAGGAACGACAGCCATACATCAACAACACAAGGAACGACAGACATACATCAACAACACAAGGAACGACAGACATACATCAACAACACAAGGAACGACAGCCATACATCAACAACACAAGGAATGACAGCCATACATCAACAACACAAGGAACGACAGCCATACATCAACAACACAAGGAACGACAGACATACATCAACAACACAAGGAACGACAGACAGAACTGTCCGGAACATGTGGCGACAACAGAGCGTCAAGAACAGAAAACAACAATTTACAGACACAGTAACAACAAATCCCCAAACCAAATCAAAACATAAACAACCAAAGTGAATAGCTACAGTGAGATGGACAACACATATTCCAAATAGAAGGCAACACTTCAAGGCTGCTCACAGTACACTCAGGTTTCCTCTTCATGGCACTCTTCAAGAAATCGTCCCAGATAGGGGGGCTGTGTGTCCCTCCCCTGAGAATACTTTAATCTTTTCATCATCGGACAGTGTGGTGAACGATGGTATAAGGGTTTTCAAATGTATACTGTAAAGAAAAGCTGTCTGGTATTTCTGTAATGTTGGCAGTGTAGTAGAAAGTGCATCTCTGTCTCTACCTCACCTGTCGTACAGTGACCACATACTCTGGATTCTTTTGGTAACCAGGTTTTTGTGTTTTTTCAGTGCCTTTTTCAGGATACTGTGTATCAGGATATGTCTCTGTTTAATATATTTGACAGTATAAATATATTTAGCCGATTCATAATCTCTGTTTAGGGCTCTCTCTCTTCTCTCTCTCTACTCTCTATCTCTCTCTCTCTATCTCTCTCTCTCTCTCTCTATCTCTCTCTCTCTCTCTCTCTCTCTCTACTCCTTCTCTGTCTCTCTCTCTCCCTCTCTCTCTCTCTCTCTCTGTGCTCTCTGTCTTCTCTCTCTCTGTCTCTCTCTCTCTCTTTCTAAGTTTCTCTATCTGATGTCTAACGTTGCCCCCTCCCCCCTCCTGCAGGACAAGCAGCAGACCCCCAGTAAGAGGGCGTGGGAGGGCATCAGGAAGAGCCACTCTCCCCCCTCCTGGGTGAGGAAGGACCTGGAGCCCCTGGCCGCGTCTCCCCTGGAGATGCAGGCGGTGGAGTGGGAGAAGGTCAGCGCCACCATCCCCCTGGTGGGCCAGGAGATCATGGACCTTCAGACCGAGGTGTGACCCCTCAGCCCCCACTCCTGCACCTGCCCACACCATCCCCCAGCCCTGCCCCCCACCCACCCTCCCAGCCTGCCCTACACCTGCCCAACACCTGCCCACACTATCGCCCTGCCCCCCACCCAGCCCTACACCTGCCCACACAGCCCCCACAGCCCAACGCCCACCCACCCCCACCCCCCTAGACCTGCCCCCCACAACACCGCCCTGCCCCCAAAAGACCCCCAGACCCCCAGACCCAATCCCTCGATGCTCCCATCCCACCACCAGCCCCGCCCTACCAACCCAGCCCCCCCGCCGTCCACCTCTCCAGTCCGTATCTCGCCATTGGCCGGAACACAGGAAATAGATGAAAGCGAGTGACCGGACGAGAGGGTGATGAGGGAGATGGTGTTTGAGACCAGAGGAGGTAGAGAAAGATGGAGGAATGGACTTTCTCAAACACAACAAGATGTAACTAAGTAACTGTTTCCAGACTACAAGCAGCCATCACGCCTAGGTCGTCCACATGATCAGGGTCTCTCGCAGGATCCCAGGACAGAGGACCACACTAATCTCAGAATCCACCACACAACCGCTCCTGCAGAATGGCTCCTAGTACAGTACAGGGTTTTACTGTCTCTAGTCTCCCTATGTGTCGTGGCAGGTGTGCGTGTGTGGAGGGGGGGGTAGAGTCTGTAGGATATGTGTGTTATCTAGAAACCAGGCTGACAGACCTGCATGTTGACTCCTCCCCTTGGGGTAACAAGAACGTCAGGGATCCCATAGCCCCTCCCCCACCCCCTGTGGTCCCTACCCCAGGACCAACCAGTGGCAGGGAAGACTGTAAAACTGTCCCCATGCGGCCCCACGGCCACACAACAGCCCCCTGCCCCGCCCCCAACCACGCCTCTGCCCTCTCTCCCAGTGGAGTTAACAGCCAATCACGGCAGAGCCTCCCTGTCGGCTCGGCCTCCCATTGGTGGATGCTAAATCAGCGTGAGTCAATCGGACGGCGAGGCCCGGAGCAGAGACGCAGGGTAATGACATCACGAGAGAGCCAATAGCGTAACCTCGGTGACCGCGGCTGTGACCAATCACCAGACGGCAGATTTCATTGGTTCCTCGATGTACGAGCAGGCTTGGTACATGTATTGCAAACATGGTGGATTTTCTACAGCTGGCAAATTGTGAAAAATACAAAAATACAAAAAACGAGACAAATATATGGGAATACCAACTCGGGTACAAGTATGTTTAATCATGAGTGCTGAGATGACTAAATGACTAGATATATATACACATATATGATGAATTGACACTGATGGTTCAGAGTTTGGGACTCTGTGATCTGTCTCTCACTGAGGAAGCACAAGGCTCGTCTTGGGTCGGGTTGTAAAGCATTGTAATTATTTCGACAGAGTTCTACAGAATGGATTTTAGTCTATAAATATCTTTCTTACTGTGCTTGGGGATACTTGTTATCATTATTCTAATTCTGAACATGGTTACTGGAGTTGGGATGGGGCTGTCCTTTCAGGGTACTGGACTATATGAGTGTTCTGTATCTCAATGTAACAGTGTGTGTTTTGATATCACTGACTGTCACCCTTGACCCCTCCACCCCTGACCCCTGACCCCTAGACCCTACCCCCTGACCCCTAGACCCTACCCCCTGACCCCTAGACCCTACCCCCTGTCCACTGCCCTTCTCCCAATTTTTAGTTCACTGGGGTCCCCTCTTTGTTAATGTACAGTTTTCAGAGCACAAAATGAATGTGTCATATTTCTAATAAAAGTATATCTATATAATAAACGATCAGGAATTTCAGTCATTTTTTCTCCCTTCACGCTTCCGTTTGGATTTAATTTGTTTTATGAAACACGCTAATGACAACACGTCACGAAGCATTCTGAAGCGTGTGTGTGTCTGTGTGTGTGTGTGTGTGTGTGTGTGTGTCTGCGTGCAGAAGTGTGGAAACAGACAGCGCAGAGACACTGGGGCACGTAGAGTGCCAATCAGGAGTTAAACGAGAAGAAGCCTTTCCAAGAATTCAGATTGCTATCTCGGCAAGACGCCTGTGTTCTAAGACTACCTGAGACCAGTAATGTCTAAACCGTTTGGTATAAACCCCTCGAAAAAGCCAGATTCATCTCAACCGTGGTTTTAGATTTTTTATTTATTTTTGGCCCAGCAGCTCAGCTGGTATCACTGCCCTCAGCAGTGACCAGGGTTGCCAACTGGCCCGGGACCTCCCTTATATCGGGCCTAATTGATTTGTCCCACACGTCACCTCCCTTGTCCCCTTTATTGACTGCTACGCTGATCTAACGACTGACTGACACAACACCAGCAGCAGTGCTGGTCACGACACTTGAGAATGATCCCGTGACCTGTCATAAGCCAATCACGGCACCCGCCAATGAGCTATCATTATGACAAACGGCTTAAAAAACAATGCACTGTATTGTTCAAACGAAGCCACACCCACACTGCTGCAGCAGGCCATCAGTTGTCCCCTTTTTCATAGTGACAAAGATGGCAGCCCTAGCCGTGTCGAATGGACAACATGCAGGAGGTAACATGACGAACAGGCGAGGACGAGTGCTTTTCAAAGAGGTTCGGGGTGATCTGAAGGAAACAGCGATGTGTTGTGCTGTTAAATCATCATTTGATAGGGTTTATGCAAACTGTAGCTGGCCACTTTTTGGGACAAGACACTTGTTTTCACGTTTCAGCACTGTGACCGTCTGCTTAGTCTAGTGATATGTCGTTCATGAATGATTCATTCAGGACGGATCTTGTGAGACTCTGGCAGGAACGAGTAGGCTCAGAGAGTGAATGGTTCATTTTCTCGTGTCATGACTAGTAACTGGTGTGCACCGGGCCTATGATAACAGCTGCACTGGGGCCTGTCGTAACTACATTAAGCCACTGTGTGTGTTGTGTTGTGTGTTTGTGTGCTGTTGTGCACGTACGTACATGTGTTTACTGTGTATTGGTCTGTGTGTGTTTGTATTGTACGATGTGTGTGTGTGTGTGCATAATAGAACAGTGCAGTGTTGGTGTAATGGTCTGTGCGTGTGTGTGTGTGTGTGTGTGTGTGTGTGTGTGTGTGTGTGTGTGTGTGTGTGTGTGTGTGTGCGTGTGTGTGTGTGTGTGCATGATAGAACAGGGCAGGTGGTGTGCGTGTGTGTGGGTGTGTAAAACTGGTCGTGTGGTGTGTGGTGTGTGTGTGTGGTGTGGTGTGTGGTGTGTGATAAACAGGGCAGGTGCAGTGTTGGTGTGTGTGTATGGTGTGTGTGTGTGTGTGTGTGTGTGTGTGTGTGTGTGTGATAGAACAGGGCAGTGTTGGTGTAATGGTCTCTGTGTCTGTGTGTGTGTGTGTGTGTGTGTGTGTGTGTGTGTGTGTGTGTGTGTGTGTGTGTGTGTGTGTGTGAGGAGTGTGTGTGTGTGTGTGTGATAGAACAGCTCATGTGTTGGTGTAATGGCCTGAGCATTATTTACTCCTCCTCTGAAACCCAATCTGGACAGCAAGACGGTCTACTAATGAAGATTTAACCAGTCATAAATACTGCAGCGAATAAATGTCCTGACTGTCATTACTGCGTTTTAAAGAGCAGAGCAGTTTGGAGCCAGGCAGGTTCAGGGTGAGGAGGAAACACGGATCCAGGAGGACACCGAGTATTAACTCATCTCAGCGCCTCGTACGCCTGGCAGATTATTCATTGCAGCTCTCTTCTCGCGACTGTTTTCTCCGTGACTGTTTATTCTCGTCATTTCGCAATGAATCAAGTTCAAAATGGAGAATGATCATCTCGCCGTGATTTACAGTATGTTAGACGTCACGGAAATACTTGGTAAATCAATTGAATGCTGTTGTTTTCCGGGTTCGTTTCGCGCAGTCACACACACACACACACATCATAAACACCGGCACAGTGTCAGGGGACAGGATGTGATGTTTGCGTGGCGGCGGCGTGTTCGGATCTGGGTGAGAGTGTAGAGGTCGAGTTGGGCTCCACGTTCTGAGAGAGGGCTCGTGTCTTGGCTCCTCTGTCCCCTTGAGGGGCTGCCATCTGCACACTGCCAGGGTCCCTCTCTCCTCCAGGGTCTCTCTCTCCTCCAGGGTCTCTCTCTCCTCCAGGGTCTCTCTCTCCTCCAGGGTCTCTCTCTCCTCCAGGGTCTCTCTCTCCTCCAGGGTCACTCTCTCCTCCAGGGTCTCTCTCTCCTCCAGGGTCCCTCTCTCCTCCAGGGTCCCTGTCTCCTCTCTCTCTCCTCCAGGGTCTCTCTCTCCTCCAGGGTCCCTCTCTCCTCCAGGGTCCCTCTCTCCTCCAGGGTCCCTCTCTCCTCCAGGGTCTCTCTCTCCTCCAGGGTCCCTCTCTCCTCCAGGGTCTCTCTCTCCTCCAGGGTCACTCTGCCATACACACCGACACACACATACTCACACGCTCGTATAGACACACGTGCACACACACACACACAGGCGCAACCGACGCACACACACACAGAAACACACTCACACACACACTGGCAGATGTTTTACGTGTCGTGGGAGGGGATGTGTAGCAGGCCGGTCTGATGAGCCAGGCCAAAGGTGACCTCTGACGTCAGTCGAAGGTCAAAGCTTTGTTCAGCCTTTGCTCTATTTTCAGTAGAACCTTACAAACAGCGGAGATGCGAGTTTACTGTACATCCACATTTGTATAATACATTGTCCGCATAATAATAATAATGCATTCATTTCGCACATCATGCTTTCATCCAGAGTGACACACAGTCTTGTTGGGGAATTTTTAACCTGTGACATTTTCACCGGAAATATTATTTACCAGAGACTGATTAACCCTCGTTAGTTAATACGGTGTTGTTAGCCAGTGGTGTTAGCCGGTAGGGTTAGCCATTGATGCTATCCAGTGATGCCAGACGGTGGTGTTAGCTCGTGGTGTTAGCCAGTTATATTAGCCAGGCGTGTTAGCCAGTGATGCAGTGGGGCTTCGGCTCTGTTGGCTAACACAGTTCCCCCTTAGACTGCTGCTGCCTCGTTCTCCTCCTCCTCCCCCTCTTCTTCCATCTCTCTCTCTCCCCTAAACACTTCCATCCATCCACCCCTCCTTTATATTTTCCCTCTCATTTGCTCCCTTCCTCCCTCCCGCGCTCCACCCTTCCCTCCTTCCATCCCTCCCTCCATCCCTCCCTTCCTCCTTCTGTTCCCTTCTTCCCTCCGTCTGGCCAGGATGTGTCCTAAAGTTTAGTCGGGGGTGAAAGAGAACTAACACATTGTCAACCTTTCACACGCACAGCTGAGAGGAAATGAATAAATAACCAGCAGCTTGCCGTACATCAAAGACAGAATTAAACGAACATAAACCCTCTGGCTCGGTGTCTTTGGTCATCAGTTAATTTTTCATAACCGCTTCACTAATTCATGAGGACATCTGTTTTTGGAGTCTCCCCTTTGCGGGGCTGGGAACAGCAATTATGGCAGACTCCAGCTGCAGACTGTTCTGTTAAGGAGAGAGATTACCCAGACCTCCGAGGCCAATTATTGCAGCAGAACACATTTGTACACACACACACACACATGCCCATACACCCACACGCACTTACATACGCACACATGCACACGCGCACGCACGCACACACACACACACACACACACACAGGCAAACACAGGCAAACACACACGCACACATGCACGCACACACACACACACACACACACCCCGACCAGAACGCGGACAGCCTTATCCGTGTCCGGGCTGATGCGGGAGCCAGGTTATTATTGCGTGTCGGAGATAAGGACGGCGGTCGTCGTGGAATGTCCCTGCAGGACTCAGACGTGTCCGGTAATAGGGAGAGGCTTATCTCGGGCAGCCCGCTCCCTCCCCCCCCCACCCCTCCGCCGAGCGGCGTCACAGTCCTGAGACGGCCCGCAGGTCTGCCGACGCTGCCCGATACTCATTTCCGACAGTAGCCCGGGGAAAGTCCCGAAGCAGGTGTGGCGTATAAGCTGCTTTCCCACCGCGAGGAAGTGTTGCGTCGCGTGTTGACGGGAGGTGAAATAGGCTAATTAGAACGGGCTGAGTCGTCTGCAGGGACGTCTGAAATGATGCGAGTGCTCCGGGAGCCTTCGTCCGATCACGCGTACGTTTCTCGTTTGTTTGTGTTGTTTCGTGTCGTCGTTATTTGGCCTGGTGTTTCCCGGCTGTTCCTGTAGAGTATTGGGAGCGGGGCTAGGTCGAACACGGCTGTGTTGGAACCCTGGACGGGGTCTCTCCACATGCGATGGGATTTGGAGTCAAGTTCCGGGTTATGGTTATGGTTTTGATTGGAACTGAACTGTGAGTTCCTACAACTCAAACTTGTGTACGTGTGTGTAAGTGTGCACTTTTTGTGCATATGTGTGCTTATTAAGGTTCTCTTTGCACATACAGTATCTGTGCATGTCGTGTGTGTGTGTGTGTGTGTGTGTGTGTGTGCGCTCATCAAGTAGAATAAAACCCAATCTGCAGGAGCTCGTTTGGTCTGATTCCATCTCGCTGAGGGGCCTTGATCAACATGAAGACTGAAGACAAGATAACAACCCAACGAGAGGGCTGCTTCTTCTGTCCTCGCTGCTGCGAGCACGAGAGAAGAACCAACCAGAGCCCCCCGAGGACAGGCGAACCGAGGGACCGCGCTGGAACACGGCTCTCTGGCCCGCAGCGCGTTCCGCAGCGTGCGGCTCCACGGATACTGTGTGTGTGTGTCTGCTTCTGTCAGCTTCACTTCTCGTACACTCGAAGACGCCACGCGCCGGGCTCGCTGCGTACGGATCGTGTGAGCCGTCGTCGGACTCGAGGGGAGGGTTGGAGGGTTGGAGGGTTGGAGGGGAGGGAAGAGAGGTCGGCGAAGGGTCGCTGTGGATGTTGACATATGGAATGTGAGTCATGCGCACACGTTGTGGTGATACGGTAACACCCCAGCGCACACACGCACGTACACACACACACACACATGCGTACACACTCTCACACACACACACGCACGTACACACTCACACACATGCGTACACACTCACACACACACACACGCGCGTACACACTCACACACATGCGTACACACTCTCACACACACACGCGCGTACACACTCACACACATGCGTACACACTCTCACACACACACGCGCGTACACACTCACACACAGCGTACACACTCTCACACACACACGCTCATCCTAGCTTCTCCTCTGTCCGAGATGCAAAATGGCTCCTCTCTTCATTGGGTGTTTTTGAGGGAGACGGAGACAGAGAGAGAGAGAGAGAGAGAGGAGAGAGAGAGAGAGAGAGAGAGAGAGAGAGAGACGGCCTCATAAACAGTTCCCCTCAGAAGGTCCACCTGTCTGCCAGTTAGAGAGTGTGTGGCCTCCCGCAGTGTCCTGGACTGGGAGTGAAATCGGCCTCCATCTGTGTCAGCTGATGTCCGCTGACAGCCTCTGATTTACAGCCTGTCATTCTCCCTGCTTACCCACAATGCTTCTGGCAGGGGCTGGACGGAATCCTTCCACATTGATCTGTGTCTGCCCCAGTCAGTGATTAATGTTCCCATCTGAGAATAAACACACACACTGGCACACCCACCGCCCACCCCCCACAACGCTAAACAAGACTTTTGTGCAGTGATACCCACTGTATGTCTATCAAGCCACTTCGGTGAGGAGAACGACACACACACACACATGCACACACCAAACAAAAGCAATAATAAGTAGTGTGTTGGTATAGAAGTCCCTCAGGCGTCTCAGTGCACCCGAGAGAGCGTAGAGAGAGCGTAGAGAGAGTGTTGAGAAAGCGTTGAGAGAGCGTAGAGAGAGCGTAGAGAGGCCCGTGTCCCATGTCCTCGTCCCAACACAGCCTCCCACACACACTCCTCTTCAATTACTTTTGATAGGATATCATGGCTTGCATAATTGGAAAACACATTAAAACCAAATCAACAATAGTGCTTAGCCCCGCACTCATAATCACCCAGCCATCAGTCGACCAGTCACTCGAGACGCCATGGCAACTGTAAAGTTAACCCCTCGCCCCCCCCCCTTCCCCACCAGACACACGCACATACACACACGCACATGCATGCAGGGACACACACAGGCACATGCACATGCACACACACACGCATCATCAACATCAACAAACACAATGCATCTACGTTTGAAATAATGAACAGTGCCTGTTTAGCACAGTGCCTGTTTAGCAGATTTGAAGTGTGGCTTTTGTTTGATCTGTGACCCAGCAGTAGGGAGAGCGTTCTCTATCTGCATCTCTGTCTGCTGTCTGGATCTGCATCTCTGTCGGCAGGGTTTGGGAGTCCAGCCCAAACTTGGCCAAACTGAGGTGACTTTCACCAGGCTGGAAGCCCTTCCTCCTCCGAGTGTCCCCTGGTCCCCAGCCAGGAGCAGCTCTGGGGAGGAACAGCAGCATGTGCAACGCCTGGAGGGTGGGGGGTGTGGAAGGGGACAGGGGACTGGGGGCAGGGGGCAGGAAGGACAGAGGGGGAGAGTGACTGGGAGGGGAGGAAGGAGAGAGAGAGAGAGAGAGATAGAGAGAGAGAGAGAGACAGAGAGAGAGAGAGAGAGAGAGAGAGAGAACAACATAGGCTTACAGAAGGGCAGACAGACAGACAGACAGACAGACAGACAGACAGACAGACAGACAGACAGACAGACAGACAGACAGACAGACAGACAGACAGACAGAGGGGCAGGGCAACACCAGCCAGAGTAGCACAGGGCCTCAGAGAGGCAGAGCAACACCAGCCAGACCAGCACAGGGCCTCAGAGAGGCAGAGCAACACCAGCCAAACCAGCACAGGGGCCTCAGAGAGGCAGAGCAACACCAGCCAAACCAGCACAGGGGCCTCAGAGAGGCAGAGCACAACACAGGGCCGCAGAGAGGCAGAGCAACACCAGCCAGATCAGCACAGGGGCCTCAGAGAGGCAGAGCAACACCAGCCAAACCAGCACAGGGCCTCAGAGAGGCAGAGCAACACCAGCCAGACCAGCACAGGGCCTCAGAGAGGCAGCAACACCAGCCAAACCAGCACAGGGGCCTCAGAGAGGCAGACAACACCAGCCAAACCAGCACAGGAGCCTCAGAGAGGCAGAGCAACACCAGCCAAACCAGCACAGGAGCCTCAGAGAGGCAGAGCAACACCAGCTCAGACCAGCACAGGAGCCTCAGAGAGGCAGAGCAACACCAGCCAAACCAGCACAGGGCCTCAGAGAGGCAGAGCAACACCAGCCAAACCAGCCAGGGCCTCAGAGAGGCAGAGCAACACCAGCCAGACCAGCGCAGGGGCCTCAGAGAGGCAGAGCAACACCAGCCAGACCAGCACAGGGCCTCAGAGAGGCAGAGCAACACCAGCCAGACCAGCACAGGGGCCTCAGAGAGGCAGAGCAACACCAGCCAGACCAGCACAGGGGCCGCAGAGAGGCAGAGCAACACCAGCCAAACCAGCACAGGGCCTCAGAGAGGCAGAGCAACACAGGGCCGCAGAGAGGCAGAGCAACACCAGCCAGACCAGCACAGGAGCCTCAGAGAGGCAGAGCAACACCAGCCAGACCAGCACAGGGGCCGCAGAGAGGCAGAGCAACACCAGCCAGACCAACACAGGGCCGCAGAGAGGCAGAGCAACACCAGCCAGACCAGCACAGGGGCCTCAGAGAGGCACAACAACATGTGATTACTGTCCTAAACCCGGTTCCTACTCGCCAAGCAGGACACCTTTCTCCGTTAAGTTTAATCATCCCTTATGACCTGTGTTTGGCACAGGTTTGACATCTCTCTGCTTATGGATATGTGGTCGACACCAGCCCTTAGCCCACGTGATCCCAGAGATGTTTGGTGGAATAATGACTCTAGACTCTAGTCTAGAATCTAGTCCATTTCCTTAGTCATTTCCTGCAGAACATAATTTCCTGTCTGCTAGGCCGATCCGCTGCTTGCTAAGTGTCATTGTGCTCATGGACCAAATACACACCAATAAAACTGTGTTATTGCACTATGAAACACTCTTCTCCATGAAACACTATCCTCTATGAAACACTGTCCTCCATGAAACACTCTTCTCCATGAAACACTCTTCTCCATGAAACACTCTCCTCCATTAAACACTCTCCTCTATGCAACACTCTAAGACACACTCTATGAAACACTCTCCTCCATGAAACACTCTCCTCTATGAAACACTCTCCTCTATGAAACACTCTCCTCTATGAAACACTCTCCTCTATGAAACACTCTCCTCCATGAAACACTCTCCTCTATGAAACACTGTCCTCTATGAAACACTCTCCTCTATGAAACACTCTCCTCCATGAAACACTCTCCTCTATGAAACACTCTCCTCTATGTAACACTCTCCTCCATGAAACACTCTCCTCCATGAAACACTCTCCTCCATGAAACACTTTCCTTCATGAAACA
>CAEFZP010002375.1:0-37500 GCA_903064625.1 Mallotus villosus | reverse complement strand
GCGTCGCCGTGGTCCCTGTTTCCATGCAGACGGTGGGAGGGCCTATAGGAGCTCGGGTCAGGCGCTGCCTTCAGAAATAGACGTGCAGAAACCTGATCCAAACGCCCACTCTCCATATGGCTGCTGCTCACACCGTCACATGGAACAAACAAGCACGTCATCGTAGTTCATCGACGCACGGCGTCGTACATCAGGGGCAGTGTCCACGCACCTGAGCCGGGCATCACTGGTGACGATCGTGTCCTCCCAGCGGACTGCCACCTGAGCCGGGCATCACTGGTGATGATCGTGTCCTCCCAGCGGACTGCCACCTGAGCCGGGCATCACTGGTGACGATCGTGTCCTCCCAGCGGACTGCCACCTGAGCCGGGCATCACTGGTGACGATCGTGTCCTCCCTCACCTGGGGCCGTCGGGAAGATGGTTCTCTGTTTGGTTGTTCTGGTTTAGCTGCATCTGGTTTGGTCCTGATGACAGAGGACAGGGGAGGGGGGGGAGGGAAGGAGGAAGAGGAGGAGGAGAGGAGGAGACAGGGAGGAGAAGTGAGGAGCTGAGTGAAACGAAAGGGGAGGAGACGTAGGAGTGATGGGTGAACGTGTAGTCTCAGGAGGAGGTGGAAGAGGAGATTGAAGAGGAGGATTACTCAGGACAGGTTGAAGCTGAAATCCCCGCAAAGTTGTGTTTTTGCCACTCGATACCAGGCAGTCCCTTCTACAAAGACAGCAGTCTGGTAACTGCCAGCTCAATTCTGCTTATCGGACACAAATCCAATCTTCAAAATCCACCCCGTTAAAAGAGAATCTCATAAACAACCTGGATAATCAATTAAGCTCTCTGCAGCGTTTGGCTGTTTCTTTTGTCTCGTTTTTCTCGTTCTTTCCCACCTTGCGAGGAAGGCTGATGTATTGGGAGTCTAATAAAATAGATTTTCAGCCGGTCTCCGTGGGGGAGTGGTGCCTGCGTTCTGCTTAACACGTTTACCTCAGGAACGGCCTGCTAGCAGCCAGCAGAGCTTTCTGTCGTCCCTCTGTCAGGAGCAATCACTTACCTGGTGTGAATGCATGCAACGTTGTGTGAGAATGAGAGAGGAGAGAGAGAGAGAGAGGAGAGAGAGAGAGAGAGAGAGAGAGAGAGAGATAAAGTAATACATTGAAAGGACGGAGAAAAAGAGAGAGTGCAGGGGGCGAGACAACTATAGAAAGAGAAAATTGTGAGATGATGAAAAAAGCAAAAGAGAGAGAGAGAGAGAGAGGGGGCATGTTGTGTGGGTGCACTGTGTGTACGTACACGCATGTCATTGCGGTAGCACCTACCAGAATGAGTGGGCGAGTGTGTGTGTGTGCGAGAGGGCTCTGAGATGTGCCTCGATGTGTGAAACACCCCGGAGGACCAGTGGGAAGCAGGATATCTACTCTGCTGTGTGTTGCCTTGGCCCCTCCCCCTCCCCTCCCCGCCTCAGTGCAGCTTCAGCTGGGAGATGTTTACAGTCCCATAGCCATTGACCTATCAGGGCCATTCAGGAAGCGCTCTCTCTCGGCGTGAGCTCATGAATAATCCTGGTGAGAGAGCTGCGTGGGGAGATGGAGGGAGCGTTCACAAGCAGACTGTCCTCTGGAGAGGGACACTACGAGCCGTCACTAAACCTCACCTCGCTACAGACCAAGTCCTTCATCTGCAGATTATGTCTCTCTCTCTCTACTCTCTCCTCTCTCTCTCTCTCTCTCTCTCTCTCTCTCTCTCTCTCTCTCTCTCTTTCTTTCTCTCGCGCTCTCTCACTCTCTCTCTCACTCACTCTCTCTCACTCTCTCTCTCTCTCTCCTCCCTCTCTCGCTCTCTCTCTCTCTCTCTCTATCTCTCTCTCTTCTCTCGCGCTCTCTCACTCTCTCTCTCACTCTCTCTCACTCACTCTCTCTCTCACTCTCTCTCTCTCTCTCTCCTCTCTCTCTCTCTCTCTCTCTCTCTCTCTCTCTCTCTCTCGCTCTCTCTCTCTCTCTCGCTCTCTCGCTCTCTCTCTCTCTCTCTCTCTAAATTCAGTTCAGTTCAAAGGGCTTTATTGGCATGAAAACAACAATTGTTCATATTGCCAAAGCAACAGTAGAATTACAGAGATATTCATCAATATAAATCATGGCCTTATATATACTTTTATTTCATACACTCACATACAGAGAGACACACATGGTAGTTAAACATATACATACGGGTAATTACACCACACTGCTGTACAACATGTTATTATTATTCAAGTTGCCAAACAATCGGTAGGAAAAATTATAAATAAGTAAACAGATGCACACCCATATGTATATATATACGCATAGACACATGTACATACACCCACACGTACACACGTATATACCCATACATACACACGAAAAAAATAATTTTTGTTTTCTTGTGCAATGGAATAAAATGATCACGAAGCAGCTGTTGGAGCTAATGAAGAGATGCCGCAAGGGATTGTGGGAGACAGAGTCCTTTTTCACCCAGGCAGGGAGGGAGGATGATGAAGATGGAGAGGGAGGGAGGTGGATGGCGGAGAGGAGGAGGATAGAGTCACCTCGCCCTCCCAAGGCATTGTGGGTAAACGCAGTTCTGAGCATTGCGGATCCTCAAGCGCCTCGCCTCCGCGTCGTCACGGTAACCTCGGCGTAACACACGCCCCCCCCCCACCCCCAGTCTTCCTCATTATCATCCATACAGGACGCCAGCTGTGAGGCAGGTCTACATCTCCCTCAAGGAGGCCTCAAGTGGCTCCATATAACTGCCCACAGATCCTGCTGTTGTTGGGGAGGGGCCGGGCAAGGCTGGTGTGTGTGTGTGTGTTGGTACGGGTCTGCCAGACCCAGGTGTGTGTGTGTGTGTTGGTACGGGTCTGCCAGACGCAGGTGTGTGTGTGTGTGTCGAAAGCATCATGACCTGGGCTTGCTTCTCTGTTTCAACATTAGCATACCAAAGGGAGCCTGCCGTGGTGTTCATCTGGAGGGCTCTCCTCCTGACACCTCCACAATGCATCACAGAGCTCCTCTCCTCGCCTCACTCACTCGCCCTCGTCTGCCTCTCTCCACTTCACTCACGCCGCCCGTCCCTCTCCCCTCCGCCTCTCTCCCGGCCCCTCTCTCTGCGATGGTCGCCCGGCCAGCCTCCCTCTCCTCCTCCTCCTGCTTCACCCCCGTCCGCTCTCCCCCCTCCTCCCCCCCACTTCACGCTGCACTCATCTCCAGCACCCTTGATTAGCATGCCCCTGTCTGGCCCCCCATCATATCCTCATCCCTCGCCCTCTCCTCCTTCCCATCTCCTGTCCTCTCTCCTCCCACCATCCCTCCCTCCCCTCTTCTCCTAGCCCATCCTTTCCTCTCCTCCCTCTTCGCTTTTCGCTCCTCTCTCTCCACTCCTCTCTCCTGTCCCCTCTCCCCCTCTCCTCCCCCTCCCCCCTCTCCTCCCCTGGGCTCTTCTCTGGCCTGCTCTCTCCTCCCCACGCCCCCCAGCTCTATTGAGGGCTGTTGTTGGTGAACCTACTGGGAAGCCATTAACCTGATAGAGATCACCTATTAAACACATCTGATGGCCCGCCTCCTTACGGCTGTGTCATGGCTGCTGCTCTGTGCTGCCGTTTGTATGTGTGTATGAGTCTGTGCATGTGTGTGTGTATGTGTGCACGCGTGTGTATGTGTGGTGTGTGGTGTGTGTGTGTGGGAGCGAGAGAGAGAGCGAGAGAGAGAGAGAGAGAGAGAGAGGAGAGAGAGGAGAGAGAGAGAGGAGAGAGAGAGAGAGGAGAGAGAGAGAGAGAGAGAGAGAGAGGAGAGAGAGAGAGAGATATGAGAACCGGGAGCTGCAGATAGAGAAACAGTGGGAACTATTCAGAATGCTTAAGGACTGAGGTCATGGCCATTTTCATTTAGCCAGTTCAGGGACTGCACTCGCTCAGACTTGTTAAACCGTAAAGAAGTTTAGAGCTTGCAGCATAACTTCAAACCTCTCACATTAAATGAAACAAACTTGACCCCAACCTTGGTGTGCGACGAGGAGTTAACCCCCATCCCTTTCCCCCCCCGCCCCTCTTCCCCCACCCCTTCTCCCCCACCCCTCTACTACATGCAGAGAAAAGACAGACAGGTGCCTGTCTGCGGTACATGTAGAGAAAAGACAGACAGGTGCCTGTCTGCGGTACATGCAGTGAAAAGACAGACAGGTGCCTGTCTGCGGTACATGCAGAGAAAAGACAGACAGGTGCCTGTCTGCGGTACATGCAGTGAAAAGGCAGACAGGTGCCTGTCTGCGGTACATGCAGAGAAAAGGCAGACAGGTGCCTGTCTGCGGTACATGCAGTGAAAAGACAGACAGGTGCCTGTCTGCGGTACATGCAGAGAAAAGACAGACAGTCTCAAGACCATGCAAATGAGAAGCAATAGAAGTGCAAATTCATCCATTTTCATTCCCTGGTTTCTGTTTGATCCTGCGCCTGCTTTGCTCTGACAAACCAAGGAAGTCAGACGAGGAAAACACATACACACACACACACACACACACACACACACGCACACACATGAGTCTGTTAGAGACCCCCCTTCTAGATTAGACGTTCAGATCCACATCTCGTTTGATGAGACGCTTTCTTGCCGTCTCCAACTGAATGTTGAAAGACGAGGCTCATGTTTGCGGTACTTTAGGTCAAGTCAACAGATGGATGTAGGTCAACAGGAACCTCAGTATGGGATTGTCAGGGAAGCAGACCCACACATGAATGACTGGAAGAGTCACATGGCTCTGGAGTGAGTCACATGGCTCTGGGGTGAGTCACATGGCTCTGGGGTGAGTCACATGGCTCTGGGGTGAGTAGATGTGAGCTGCCGTCGTTTACTATTACACCACGCGGTACATCACAACAGGAAATAGTCAGTACACTTTACAGTAATATCATCTGATTAGACCGAAGCATTTGAAGTGTGAACCTTCGATTTGAATAAAAGTAGCGTGAGATGTGAATATTATGCCATCTGAATGGTCGACGGAAAAAGTTCCTTTGCTTCTGCTATAGCTGCATCTTTATTTTCAGGTGTTTGCATGTTTTCAGTGTGTGTGTGAGCGTGACTTTCCCTGCAGGTGTTTGTGTGTGTTTGTGTGTGTGTGTACAGTGTGTGTGGGTGTGTGTCTGTTTGGATAAAAGGTTGTGTGATGACTTACTAAGACACCTCTCTACGAGTGTATGTTTCTGTGTGTGTGTGTGTGTGTGTGTGTGTGTGTGGAAAGTATGTGGGTGTCTGTGTACAGTGTGTGTGTGTGTGTGTGTGTGTACGTGTCTATACTGAATCTGTATCTTTGTCTGTTGATGTGTGAGTGTGTATGCTTACGTGTGTGTGTGTGCGTGTGGTGAGGTTCCTCGCCCGCTGACCTGATGGTGTCATCTTGGTGTTTAGGGAGGTGAGGATGTCCCAGCCCCTGGCTCTGTCACGTGGAGCTTGTCTCTGTAATTACACTGGATCTCCCTCCCTCCCCAGGTAGCAGAGCAGCCTGTCTCCCTCCCTCCCTAAAGCAGAGCAGCCTGTCTCTCCTCCCTATAGCAGAGCAGCCTGTCTCCCTCCCTCCCTATAGCAGAGCAGCCTGTCTCCCTCCCTATAGCAGAGCAGCCTGTCTCCCTCCCTATAGCAGAGCAGCCTGTCTCCCTCCCTATAGCAGAGCAGCCTGTCTCCCTCCCTCCCTATAGCAGAGCAGCCTGTCTCCCTCCCTATAGCAGAGCAGCCTGTCTCCCTCCCTATAGCAGAGCAGCCTGTCTCCCTCCCTATAGCAGAGCAGCCTGTCTCTCCTCCCTATAGCAGAGCAGCCTGTCTCCCTCCCTATAGCAGAGCAGCCTGTCTCCCTCCCTCCCTATAGCAGAGCAGCCTGTCTCTCCTCCCTATAGCAGAGCAGCCTGTCTCTACTCCCTATAGCAGAGCAGCCTCTCCCTCCCCAGGTAGCAGAGCAGCCTGTCTCCCTCCCTATAGCAGAGCAGCCTGTCTCCCTCCCCAGGTAGCAGAGCAGCCTGTCTCCCTCCCTATAGCAGAGCAGCCTGTCTCTACTCCCTATAGCAGAGCAGCCTGTCTCCCTCCCTATAGCAGAGCAGCCTGTCTCCCTCCCTATAGCAGAGCAGCCTGTCTCTACTCCCTATAGCAGAGCAGCCTGTCTCCCTCCCTATAGCAGAGCAGCCTGTCTCCCTCCCTATAGCAGAGCAGCCTGTCTCCCTCCCTATAGCAGAGCAGCCTGTCTCCCTCCCTATAGCAGAGCAGCCTGTCTCCCTCCCTCCCTATAGCAGAGCAGCCTGTCTCCCTCCCTATAGCAGAGCAGCCTGTCTCCCTCCCTCCCCAGGTAGCAGAGCAGCCTGTCTCTCCTCCCTATAGCAGAGTAGCATGTCTCCCCCCTCCCCACAGCAGCCTGTCTCCCTTCCCTATAGCAGAGTAGCCTGTCTCCCTCCCTATAGCAGAGCAGCCTGTCTCCCTCCCCAGGTAGCAGAGCAGCCTGTCTCCCTCCCTATAGCAGAGCAGCCTGTCTCTCCCTCCCTATAGCAGAGCAGCCTGTCTCCCTCCCTATAGCAGAGCAGCCTGTCTCTCCCTCCCTATAGCAGAGCAGCCGGTCTCCCTCCCTCCCTATAGCAGAGCAGCCTGTCTCCCTCCCTATAGCAGAGCAGCCTGTCTCCCTCCCTATAGCAGAGCAGCCTGTCTCCCTCCCTCCCTATAGCAGAGCAGCCTGTCTCTCCTCCCTATAGCAGAGCAGCCTGTCTCCCTCCCTCCCTATAGCAGAGCAGCCTGTCTCCCTCCCTATAGCAGAGCAGCCTGTCTCCCTCCCTCCCTATAGCAGAGCAGCCTGTCTCCCTCCCTATAGCAGAGCAGCCTGTCTCCCTCCCTCCCTATAGCAGAGCAGCCTGTCTCCCTCCCTCCCTATAGCAGAGCAGCCTGTCTCCCTCCCCAGGTAGCAGAGCAGCTTGCCTGAGAACAACCTCTTCAACCAGCCGTTCACGCTGGAAAACACCCCGGATAAAAATAACCTGACTTTCCCTCCAATGAGAGACTAAATTCAGGCCATTAAGCTCTCCGCACTCAAGATTATACCTCTGTGAGTTTGATGAATAATTCAGACATTAGAAAAGCGTGAGAGAGAGTATGTGTGTGTGTGTCTGTGTCAGTTTTTTGTGTGTGAGAGAGATAGAGAATGCATATTCTCTTTGTTACATTGAAAGGACTGATATTCTGCTTTGTGGACAGGAAATGAAGGAGACATTATAAAGTGCCTGAAACACTCGTGTCCTATTTGCTCTGTTTGACTGCACCCAGACACGGCCCGTGTTCAACATGTCGGAAGACTAGATTGATTTCGGTCCATGAATATTTACATTTTAATAAACATTTAAATGTTAATGACAACTAGAGTTTGCAGTCGTGTTCAGGTAAAACAATCTGCCTCAGAGAATAGAGACTACGTTTAAAGAATAAGGCAGCGTCTAGCCCCATCAAGTCAGAAACTAAATATACCCATCAATATCTGCCAAAATAACAGAGTAGAAAGAGATACAAAAGAAAGAGTGTTAAACGAGAGCGTAAAAGATAAATTGTCTCCTATCGGGGGAGGTTCCTAGAGATGGTTTTCCAGAGACTGCAGTAAAAGTCTCAGATACCATCCGACTTTTACCCCAAAGTCAATTTGTCTCAGACATCAGGAAGAAGAAAAAACCCTTTGACTAAATAAAAGATTTATAAAGGTTGTCACGGTGTCTAATGGTGTGAGGGAACATGAGAGCTGACGGTTTGTCTCTGCCAGGGGGAAGGGGGGAGGGAAGGGAGAGAGGGAAGGGAGAGTGGGAGGTACAAGGGGGGAGTACGGGAGAGGGAGGTACAAGGAGGGAGGGAAGGAGAGGAGGGAGAGGAAGAGATGGGAAGGGGGTGACAGGGAGGTGGGAGGGAAGACAAGGGGGGAGGGGGGGGGAGGAGGGAAGAGGGATGAAGGGAAGGAGAGGGGGGGGAAGTAGCCCCAGGCCCAGGTGTACAAGCTTCAGCTAAATGGACCAGCGACAACAACCTCTTCCCGTCACCTCATGATGTCACCTCCTGATGGGCCCTGCAGCCTCCTGGACGAAGGATCCCTTTAATCTGTTGTTTTCCAAACACAAAAAAAGCCTCGAGTCCAAACAGGCTTCTTTATTGAAACAGACTCTCACTTCTTCAATACATCTTAATCAACGCGTCGAAGACCCGGTCGATTTCTTCGAACTGTCCTAATGGATAACCCTGTGGTGGTTTTGTTTTGGGTTGTGTTGGTGTACGGAGTGAAGAATGATGTGTACGAGGTGAAGGTGGTGGTGTACGAGGTGAAGGTGGTGGTGTACGAGGTGAAGGTGATGGTGTACGGGGTGAAGATGGTGGTGTACGGTGTGAAGGTGGTGGTGTACGAGGTGAAGGTGATGGTGTACGGGGTGAAGATGGTGGTGTACGAGGTGAAGGTGGTGGTGTACGAGGTGAAGGTGGTGGTGTACGAGGTGAAGATGGTGGTGTACGGGGTTAAGGTGGTGGTGTACGGGGTGAAGATGGTGGTGTATGGGGTGAGGGTGGTGGTGTACGGAGTGAAGGTGGTGGTGCTCTGTTTCTGGTGTCTTGGTGTAAGTGGTGAAGGTGGTGGTGTACGGGGTGAAGATGATGGTGTACGGGGTGAAGATGGTGGTGTAGGGGGTTAAGGTGGTGGTGTACGGGGTAAAGATGGTGGTGTACGAGGTGAGGGTGGTGGTGTACGGAGTGAAGGTGGTGGTGCTCTGTTTCTGGTGTCTTGGTGTAAGTGGTGAAGGTGGTGGTGTACGGGGTGAAGGTTGTGCTGTACGGGGTGAAGATGGTGGTGTAAGTGGTGAAGGTGGTGCTCTGTTTCTGGTGTCCATGGAAGGAAGTTCTGTCCGTCTCCACTAGATCAGAGTGTCAGTTCTTTATAAGTATTCGACAGCCAGCTGACTGGAGAGACAGTTTCACGAACACCTGGACAGGAACGTTGACTGGCTCAAACACACAGCGGTACTGCCAGAGTCTCTCTGAGGCACCAAGGGCAGAGGACAGAATTATATTTTCTAATATAGTAGAAAGGGACAAACAAAGGTACAGCCAACAGGTGTTGGTCAGACGAATCCTACATCGTAGACTGTCCTCAGAACTCATCATAGGTTACAGGAGGAATACATACAGTATGTATGAATGAATGACAGAACACGAACAGATAATAAGGGAATGTATCCCGTATTCAATCTCCTGTTATCGTACTTTATGAGGAAATTGACCTCACTCCCGGACACCTGGGTCCTGAAAGGTTCACATCACAAACCGTTCTGTCTTCGCACATCACGGAAAGGTCGTGACCTTCTAATTGACATTCTCCAGGCTTTCATCTCCACCTTCACCTGCCTGCCAGCCTCAACAAATGCTACGGACTTCAAACAGCATTGTGATGCCGACCAATTGGTCGTTCTAGAGTGTTCTGGCCTTTGTTTGTCTGTTTACAATGATTCCCTTCTTGTTTCTTCCTCCGTGTATATATTTTTTAATGGGGACGTTGTTATGGCAGACCTTCAAATTCGGCAACAAAAAAAAAGGTTATTTATTTTCCATTTGCTTTGACATTTAATTATAGCAATGTTTCTGCTGCTGGGCCGTGAATGCCATGACAACAGGACAGATGAGAGAGTCTCTTTCTTAATTTTGCACAGAGAATTATTGTCCTCGGCAGGTTAGTCAGCACCTCACTCACAGTCAGGACACCCCCAGCCACCAGACACCCCCAGCCTCCAGACACCTTGTCCCAGCCAGCCACCAGACACCTTGTCCCAGCCAGCCACCAGACACCTTGTCCCAGCCAGCCACCGGCCAACTACCTCAGTCTCCTGAAAGGACTCCTCCCACTCCCAACTCTCTGAGAACAAGAACCAAAAGCCTAGCAAACCAGGAAACCGTGATAGATTTGGATTTGTTTTCTCTTGGCTGCATCCAGTGCTGGAGCTCCTACCTGGGGCCCGGTGTTGACGGTGTCCAGGTGCCTGGCTGTCAGGCCTCAGCCTGGTAGTCACGCTGAGTCATGTGTCTGGGCTCTTCCCAGGCTCCCGGCCCCGTCTCTGCAGGCTTCAAAGGAAGAGAAAGTCACAGGGAGAAGTGCACACAGACAGAGGGATCGATGAGGAGTGTCAATATCAGGGGCCGTTGTTTCCCCTGACTACCAGCTGGTTCTCTCCCTCCACCACGGTGGAGCACAGAGGCAGACAACAAAGCAGACGACGAGGCAGAGGCAGTCAACGAGGCAGAGGCAGATGACAAAGCAGACGACGAGGCAGAGGCATCCAACGAGGCAGAGGCAGACGACAAAGCAGACGACGAGGCAGAGGCAGTCAACGAGGCAGAGGCAGACGACGAGGCAGCGTCTCTCTCGGCAGCTGCACACCTCGCACTCTCAGAACGGAGTAGTGACATCACAATTCCTCTACAGACAGTGACATCACAATTCCTCTACAGACAGTGACATCACAATTCCTCTACACACAGTGACATCACAATTCCTCTACAGACAGTGACATTACAATTCCTCTACAGACAGTGACATCACAATACCTCTACAGACAGTGACATCACAATACCTCTACAGACAGTGACATCACAATACCTCTACAGACAGTGACATCACAATACCACTACAGACAGTGACATCACAATACCTGTACAGACAGTGACATCACAATACCTGTACAGACAGTGACATCACAATACCTCTACAGACATTGACCTCACAATACCTCTACAGACAGTGACATCACAATACCACTACAGACAGTGACATCACAATACCTGTACAGACAGTGACATCACAATACCTGTACAGACAGTGACATCACAATACCTGTACAGACAGTGACATCACAATACCACTACAGACAGTGACATCACAATACCTCTACAGACATTGACATCACAATACCTCTACAGACAGTGACATCACAATACCACTACAGATGTGACATCACAATACCGTCACAAATCCTGAATACGATCCTTCAGAACTGAGTGACGGTGAAGGTGGAAGCCGAAATGGGATTTTTCACTAGCATGAAGAACATTACTGTTTTTTACACACTCAAATGAAGATAATTGCATCCAGTCACACCCTCATGCACAAATGCACACACATCACGCGAGCACTGCTAGATTACAGACGCACACACACACACACACACATTTGCAAATACCCATGGACAGTCTAAAATTGGATCAACTGGCACAGACTGCATTTCACCTAATCATAAATTCATTTACAGATTGAAAGCTGTCATTTATATTTAATTTCATATTAAACTTCAGGACTTGTAGACGATAGACCACTGCCACACTCGGGGGGGGTGACGGGGGGGGGGCAAGGGGGGCCACCGGCACTGCCAAAGCCCCATCATTTCGCATTATGGTCGCACACTGAAAGAGCCTTGCATATTTAATGCTAACACTCTGATGCCATTCCACGGCTCTGTTTAATCCAAGGGACTGTGTCTGTCAAGGCCTCGTGGTTGTGATGTCATGCCCTGTGTGGCCCGCTCAAACCCACTCACTGACGCCCCCGCAGACCGCTGCTGGGCCACTGGGCCACGGGGTGCAGGACCTGCACAAGTTTTCTGAGCTGAACAGGAGGAGAGAGGAAGGAAAGTACGTCTTAAGAATTTGTGAAATATGACTTTGACAGGTAGCATTGTGAGGTAGGAGTTGTATCGGGAGGTCCACGTCTCCCAGTCGTCTCTGACTGGCTCCTGCTAGCGTAGCTCCACAGCACCTCCACTGGTGAAGCCGTGTTACTACACCTCACAGATTCACCCCCGATGGTCTGGCCTCCTGGCATCGTTCAAACTGGATGAGCTG
This sequence comes from Mallotus villosus, assembly GCA_903064625.1. Classification (NCBI taxonomy): domain Eukaryota; kingdom Metazoa; phylum Chordata; class Actinopteri; order Osmeriformes; family Salangidae; genus Mallotus; species Mallotus villosus. Next base: position 25,610 of record CAEFZP010002375.1, on the reverse strand, counting down.
CAGGGCAGCGACTGCCAGGAGTAAAAGATATCGAGACAAATCAAACAAGTTTTCCTTTCATAGCTTCCAGAATATTAAACACAGAGCCGGGCAGAAAGAACACTGGCTCTCTGCGAGCTCTGCGTGAGCGAGTTGCACAAGGTGAGAGATTAGAACCGGATGATTCTACAGTCGTTCATACTGCTGGAGCTACGCTACAGCTACAAGGGCGGCAAGCGGCCCTGAGTTTCTCCCATTGAAAGGTTAGACTCTCCCAGGCTGGCCCCGGCCACACTACAATGATTTATGGAACGGGAACGCGTGTCACCCTGGGGTAAGAGTACCTCAGAGAGACGCTCTGCCTTCCCTCTCCCCACCTGCTCCTCTCCCCACCTCTCTTTTTCAGCTCTTAATTGCAGCAGTAAAATTGCCATGGCATTGTCTGCAGTGAAATACAGCTGGAGGAAGCTCTGTGATCTTCGTAGAGGGACTAATACAGCCCAAGGTTTCCATGGAGCGGATGTCGTTTTAATCACCCACACACGACACACACACCCACACACACACATGCACAGCATGGCGGTGTTATGGGCACTGAGGGGGCCTGGAGGTGGGCCAGGATGCTGGCATCCGTAGGAGCCCAGCAGGTGTGTGTGTGTGTGTGCGTTTAGGTGTGTGTAGGCCTGCACTTGTGTGCGTTTGTGTGTGTCTGCGTATGCGTGTGTGTTAGTGTGTAAGCCTATGGTTGTGTGTGTGTGTGCGTTTATGTGTGTGTAGGCCTGCACTTGTGTGCATTTGTGTGTGTCTGCGTATGCGTGTGTGTTAGTGTGTAAGCCTATGGTTGTGTGTGTGTGTGTATGCCTGTACTTGAGTGTGTGTGTGTGTGGTCAGGCCTGGACTGGTCAGGGTCTGAGGGAGAACCAGGGTCAACCTCCCACAGTCTCCCCCCCTGCTCAGACCCCACGGTCCCCCCCCCCTGCTCAGACCCCACGCTGCTCAGACCGCACGCTCCCCCCCCCCTGCTCAGACCCCACGGTCCCCCCCCCTGCTCAGACCCCACGGTCCCCCCCCCCTGCTCAGACCCCACGCTGCTCAGACCCCACGCTGCTCAGACCGCACGGTCTGCTCAGACCCCACGGTCTGCTCAGACCCCACGGTCTGCTCAGACCCCACGCTGCTCAGACTGCAGCTGCTCAGACTGCCCCCGCTCTGCTCAGACCCCACGGTCTGCTCAGACCCCACGCTGCTCAGACTGCAGCCTGCTCAGACTGCCCCCGCTCCCCCCCCTCTCCACATCCAGAGATGGAGTTCATCTATCTGCCTGGGACTCCTCCCTGGGACTCCTCCCTGAAGCCGCTCTGTAAATACTCATCTGCTCGGAGCATAGAGACAGATGCTGCAGAACACAGGACTCATACGCCATTAAAAACAGTTTTGCTGGAACCATTTGAAATGGTTTGGGAGCCCTGTGTCGTGTCAGGGCATATTCTAATGACTGGGGGAAGGTTGTTGGGTAAAAAGATCATGTTTGGAAAATGCTAATCACACAAATGATTGAATGTGTGTGTGTGTGTCTGCCTGTCTGTGTGTAGGTAGAGGTCAACATCTTTCAATCTATGTATTGAGGTCTGTGTTAATGTGTTTATAATCATAGTGTTTGCAGCATGATGGCAGTTGGCTTGACCATGACTGCCAGTAAATCACACACTAAAAAAGGTGTCATTATACTAATGACAAAGTGGGGAGGGGAGGAGGATGAGCGGGGGAGGGGGGTGAGAGGGAGGGGGTGAGTCGGTAGGGTTGGTGGGGAGGAGGATGAGCGGGGGAAGGGGGTGAGGGAGAGGAGAGTCGGTAAGGGAGGTGAGTGTGTTGTGGGGTGAGGAAGGGAGCGGGGGAAGGGGTGAGTGGGGAGGGGAGCAGGGTTGGGGTGAGTGAAGAGGGTGAGGGGTAAGGGTGAGTGGGGAGTGGAGAGGGGGGAGGGAGGGGAGAGGGTGAGTGGATAGGGGTGAGTGGGGAGGGGAGCGGGGGAGAGGGGTAGGGGTGAGTGGGGAGGGGAGGAGGATGAGCGGGGGAGAGGGGTAGGGGTGAGTGGCCAGGGGGGAGTCTGGGGGAAAGGTATGTTGTAGCGGAGGTGGTTGGGGTGGGGACCAGTTACTCCTAGCCAGTCCCTGAATGCCCTTTCAGCTCCCCTGGGTGATCAGCAAGGAGGGAGGAGGGGGGGGAAGGTTGCCCTTTAGAGGCTCCGTCTGAGGTAAATTGTCAGAGGTGGCGCCCACCCCTTTCTGGCGTGTTCCAGCATCCGGGCAGCTGTGCTCGCGTTGCTACCGCCCCAGGTCCAATATTTGAGATTCAATTAGCTCGGATGCACGGGAAAATATGGAAGGGCATTTTGCCCGAGTCGAGCCGCAAGGAAGTCAGAAAAGGTCACGCCACGCACTTCCTCTCCCGCACCTACAGGAGGCGAGCGTCACGTTCCACGCTTAAAATGTCATTTTCATCCAGCAGTGGCTGAGTTAGCCAAATTCATTTTCCCTCTGAAAATATTCAGCTGGGAGCTGCCATCACTTGCAATTTAACTTCTAGGGCCGTGGGCTATCAATATCTCCACGTTATGACTCCAAATGTAGCACTTCATTCATATGCTTCTCAAGTACATCGTCCCTCTCAGACGGTTCTGGGCTGAAGAAAAAAACATAACCCACTTTTCTGTCGCCGTGGTGAAAAGTGCATAAAGTCGCCCGTTCGCCGCCTGAGAAACTCTTCACTCGAGCCGTCTATACGTCGGCAAACCTCCCCAACCGCCGCGCTCGGAAAAGAAGCCATTATATTTCCCTTTGAATAGAACGTTCCTTTTGACAAGGCATTTAAACCGAACAGCGGCCACATTCTGCATGCTAATTGTGGACTGGGTCCCTCCCAGACGGTGCGCGGGACCCTGTCGAGAGTGACCTTGGTGGACGACAGGTGTCCGAGGGGATATGCCCGCTATCACCTGGAGGTGACATAAAACTCCCCAATTAAACCTCAAGATGGCAGCGCGCGTGTCTGGGAAGCAGAAACGAGGGCCGCAGAGACCTGGCGGATTTGTATCTTTTGATTATTTATTTATGGTGTGTTTTTCTTTTTTCTTTTTCTCCTGTATTGTAATTCTTTAGAGGTAATGCACATTAAATCGTTTGACATTAGAGATCAAGGCGCTTTTGGTTTTGTGGTGGGTGTGTGTGTGGTGGTGGTGGTGGTGGTGAGTGGTGGTGGAGGTGTGTTGAGGGGGTGTGGTGGGGGGGTGTGTTGAGGGGGTGGGTGGTGGGGGGGGTGTTGAGGGTGTGTGGTGGTGGGGGGGTGTAGAGGGTGTGTGGTGGTGGGGTGGTGTTGAGGGTGTGGTGGGTGGGGGGGGGGTGTGAGGGTGTGTGGGGGTGTGTTGAGGGGGTGTGTGGTGGGGGGGGTGTGTGGGGGTGTGTTGGGTGGTGGGGGGGGTGTTGCGGGGGGTGTTGAGGGTGTGTGGTGGTGGGGGGTGTGTTGCGGGTGTGTGGTGGTGGGGGTGTGTTGCGGGTGTGTGTTGCGGGGGTGTGTTGAGGGTGTGGTGGTGGTGGGGGGTGTGTTGAGGGTGTGTGGTGGTGGGGGGTGTGTGAGGGGGTGTGTTGCGGGGTGTGTGGTGGGGGGGTTTGGTGGGGTGCGGGGGGGTGGGTGGTGGGGGGGTGGGGTGTGAGGGGGGGTGTGTTGCGGGGGTGTGTGGTGGTGGGGGTGTGTTGGGGGGTGTGGGGTGGTGGGGGTGGTGGTTGGGGGGGTGTGTGTTGCGGGGGTGTGTTTGGGGGTGTGTGGTGGTGGGGGGTGTGTTGCGGGTGTGTGGTGGTGGGGGTGTGTTGCGGGGGTGTGGTGGGTGGGGGGTGTGTTGAGGGGGTGTGTGTTGAGGGGTGTGTGGTGGGTGGGGGTGTGTGTGGGGGGTGTGGTGGTGGGGGTGTGTTGAGGGTGTGTGTGGTGGTGGGGGTGTGTTGAGGGGGTGTGTGTTGAGGGTGTGTGGTGGTGGGGGTGTGTTGAGGGGGTGTGTTTGGGGTGTGTGGTGGTGGGGGGTGGTGGGGTAGGCAGTGGCTATCTGGTGGTATCAGGTTCCGGGCCCAAAGCAGTATCACACCCTGGTTATAAAATCTGTATTTTCATCATTGCAAAACATTTAGATTAATGATATTCTACCTCGGGTGTCTGGAAGGTGACTCCAGGCTAATTTTCGCTTGCGGAGTTCAAAGACTCACACGAGAGAAAGCCGTTTGTATCCGGGGGAAAGCAGTGACTATTTGTTTTCAATATGAATCCATCTTCCCTAACATGTAGACTGAGACAACTCGAAGCTGCTGGAAGCTGCTCCTCTTCTGGGCTAATTAGAGGGAATTAAAAGGTTGAGAGAAACATCTGCAGGAGTCAGAAAGAATGAAACGAGGCCAGATGAAGTGTCTCTCTGGCGGGGAACAGCTTCGTTAACATCTCCTCTTCCCCTCGTGTCTCTGGGGCTGCTGGCGAAGCCTTCAGACGTTTCCATTCAGCCCTCCGCACAGCGAAGTATTTATTCTTACTGATTAGCTTCAAATGTGGGAAGTGTAAGAACACGGAAGAGCATCCGTCTCAACAATTGAAAACAGGCTACAGAACCGCGCACGGCCAAGAATCTGTTAATGCGATAATATCTCGAATTAATTGAAGCTTTCATCCACACTCGCATTGTTCGGGGCGTTTGTTTGTGTGTGTTAAATAGTGTCAGTCATTTTGTGATTTCCAGTAGGTTGTGTGTTGCAGAATGAGGTTCATTTCAGGAGACAGGCGTTCAATATAACGGAGTCTGGTCTGGACAAGGGCCAATTATTATCTGGCTGCAAGTGTTTGTTAGCAGTTCAAACATTCAAGCTTGCCCGGTTCAAACAAGACCTCAGAACGCGACTAAACTGCTCACATGCGCTTGTGTGCACTCATTACTCTGGTAAGGCAAAGGAATAATGAACGTTGATTCATTACTTGCATGGCTTGCCAGAGTTTTTGCATCCTAATATTTTTGCATCAAAATGTATTTCGTGCCAACCCAATTCTCGACATCGGTCGTGTGTGTGCTCGCTTGATTAAGCACTGTGAAACGAGTCTCAGACCCACTCTAATCCAACTCCATTTTGTGCCGCTTTTATATAGGCCTGACTTCTTTTTCTTCTCTCCCGGAGGCTGCGTTGGCACCTAGTGACTATCGGAGCAAGTCATCTTAAACCAATCCCGAGGACGAAGGGAATATTAAAGAGCCATGACACGATTACTACCGCGGGATGCTGTCGGTCCGAAACGCGGGTGAACTAATTAAACTAATTGCGTTCCCTTCAGTGCGATAAAGGGCAGAGCAAAATATAATCCTGTCAGATTACATGAACAGCAACGTAATAAGCACATTATTGTACAGTAGCTAGCCTGCCTACTGGGTAAATGTGGGGCCTGAATTGATCTTTGAGGACTGAGATTCTTGTAGTCGGTCAAAGCCCAAATACACAGGTTTGGTCTCCTGGACACATATTGAAGGCTGGTTCAGAAAATATTTTCTATCCATTTTGAAACATGCAATTGTTTTATAAATCATTTCAAAGTTTGGATATAACGAAGTAATAGGGAAAACGAGAAAAAAACTAGATTGTGAAGTGCAGGTAGTTTTTCTGCAAATGTCATAAAGGATGTTAAGAATCGCAACAGAAGTAAAAAGGTGATGGTAGAGTTTGTCTTAAAGGTTAGGTTATATTCCGCTAAAGGGGAAGAATTCAGAGTTAGTTTTTGCAAAGGTCAAGCATATGCATTATAGTCAAACATAGTTTCCTAGGCAGACCTGTGAAATTGAATAGAATTACAACATATAATCGCCACTCATGGACACAAGCAACATAATTCATTCTAATGTCTTCACATTGATTAAGTCCAAGCACCTTTTGAGACCCAAATTTTGTTTGAAATCGAACAACCCTTTGTTAGGTACTCAATAAAAGGCTTTTTTGTCAAACACAGACTTCAGTACCTTTTAAAACGCTGTTCACTTGAGTTTGTATGCACCTTGAAGAGAAGGATATGGCGAAACAAAGTACCCAGGTGATTGCATTGATTTCGCCAGTTTGTTGAATTAAATCGACTTCTTCCCTATTGTGGGAGCGTAACTGCAGGGTTTAATTGCCGACAATCAACAAGGCTGAGTTTTCCTGGGAGTTTGTAGGTTGGTTAAGCTGCAGTTCTATGGGCCTGTGTGACGCCCATGTGACATTGCTTGTAAAACGGTTCCATCAGATAAAACAAATAATTTGATGAGAAGGTGATGCAGTTTCTCCTCCCTATTCAAATAGGGGAAGAAAAACACCCAAAATGACGAGCTCTCCCCGGAGATTTAGGAAGTCAGCAAAAACATGCCTCAATTCGTGGGCGTCGTATACCGTGCCTCTATCAGCGAGGAGCAAGCGACCTAAAACATTGTTAGACTTAACGAGGCCGACCCGATGAATCAATCCCTTCATGCTCCCCCTCGCCCTCTTTAGAGGAACCAGAAGAAGAAATGGAGGGAGAAAGAGAACACAAAGGTGGCTTCACTTGGTGTGCTGCCGCTTGCGGGCCCGTCTCTGATCACGGAGAGGGGGAAGAAAGGGGCACTTTTATGGGAGCGACAGGGTCCCTGAGAAATCCATGGCGGGTCAGCGTGGAGGAGACCCCCGCAGGGATTTGAGATGTGCTGCGGTGAGCTGCATGGGGCCCTGATGGAGAGAATTTCCATCACTGATAACTGCTCACACGGTGAGCCGGTGCTAAGGGTGCTCTGGGACCAGAGCCGAGCCACGTCTAGACAAACATGGTTAGAATGTCCAGGTAGTCTGGGACTGGATCTCAGGTGTTCAGTTTGTGGTGTGAGTGCGTGTGTGTGTGGTGTGTTTGTAAGTGTGTGTGTGTGTATGTGTCTGTATGTGTATGTCTGTATACGTGTGGGTGTTTGTGAGTGTGGGTGTGTGTGTGTGGGTGTGTAAATAATGTATTTTTCTGTCTGTCTCACTGTCTGTCTGTCTGTCTGTATGTGTGTGTGTTTTGTCTGTCTGTATGGTGTGTGTGTGTGTGTGTGTGTTTGTCTGTCTGTATATATGTGTGTGTGTGTGTGTTTGTCTGTCTGTATATGTGTGTGTGTTGTGTGTTTGTGTGTGTGTGGTGGCTGTTGGTGAACGGGGGAGAAGTTTCCCAGAGGTTGTAAGTAAGAATCAAATGAAAGTGACGTTTGTCGTTTGTTGGTCCAGTGGAAAAGCTACAGTATATACTCTTCAATGTTCTTACACAGTATACCTGTGATGCACTAGGTGGTAAGAGTAAATGACATTATTAAAGAGTCCACTTTGATTCCATTCATTAGAGGACATATTGCTATATGCTTAAGAGAGAACTCAAATGTTGGGCCCAAATCCTCACATTTGGATTTATTTAATATTGGGACTCCATTAAAAAAGGTTTTATAAATTGCTATTTGGTACAACCTCCTTTTTTCACTCAGGACATGGCTGCTAAACCGTCTCTCATTCAAAATTCAAATTAACTTTCTCACAATGAGCAAAAAAAAGCCATTAGGATATTTATTGAAGAGAATTAACTGTAGGCCATCTAAAGCTATTTTCCATGTATCAGTCAACCATGACTTGGAAAAAAACACATTTACTTATAGCTATCTCTACTATTGTATCCCTACTGTGGAAATGAACACAGTCTGAAAGGTTTACATAATGTCAAAAAAACAAAAACTTAAACAATTAATTACCACTCACGTTTGTCAGCAGAAAGTCATCTTAATCTGTTTTTAACCCTAGCACAAATTTGCCATATATTTTGCACATTAGAAAATCTCATTAATCCACACCAAACTTTCTCCACATATCGACCAATCATACTAATCCACTCAAACCTTTCTCTCCATGGTGACCAATCATACTAATCGGCACACAATCTTCCCATATTGATAAATCATACTAATCATACCAAGCTTTCTCTTCAAACTGACCAATCGTACTGATCGACACAGATGTTTTCTACATATTGACCAATTCTACTAATCTACTCAAATGTTCTCTAACCTAAATATTGGCCATCATACTGATCGACACAAAACCTTCTGTACATATTGACCAATCGGTGGTCTAACTAAGCACAGGTAGCCTAGGCCTACTAATGAACCAGGCAGACACTCAAGGGAAAAATACATCTCCTTTCTGCGGCATGTTAGTATTTACGAATGGATGTAAATGACTTCCAAGGCATCGCTTGCAAGTTAGACTGCAGCTGAGTGCGACTTCTCTACAGAAAGCCATACCAAGCAGATGCAAGCCAGGTTGTTAGATCGTTTTAACTGAAATATATATATTTTAAATGGTTACGATACCATGACAAATACCATGGAACACAAAGAAGAGACAAATACCTTGCACATGCGTTTCACATGCATTTCATATGTATGTGCATGTCCGTTTTCAGTAGTATGAATGCGCGTGTGAACATATTACATGTCAAATCAAATACAAATGTATTTGTATAGCCCTTTTTACACGCAAGCATGTCACAGAGGGCTTCACATACGCCCATAGAACTGCCCCTCAACCAACCTAAACCCTCAACGTGAACTGGTTATGTGTTTCATGTGTGTACGGGCTGTCAGGACTTAGCCCATTATACTCGTCCGCAGTGATCCTGCTCCCGCTGCGATATTGACGTAACAATATATTTGATCGAGTTTGTTCTTTTGTATCAAGCACGACCTTCTGTTGTGAGGCTTTGTGGTTGCCAGGATACACTTCTTCCCTTATTAAGAGGAGGCTGGAGGGATGAGTCATTAGAGAGGCGTCGTTTAACAGGCGCTCTGAGAACAGACAGCACGGTGAAGAGGCCTTAGCGCCGAGCGCTAGTGAATCGAGCTGGTTTGTCGTGAAGGTTTCCCCGCTTTCACCCCCGGTGTTCAGTTTAACCTCCCCTTGTGTAAAGTGGACAAGGAATATGTCAGGGAAAAGAAGGTGTGTTTGCTACTGTTTTCAGATGTGTGTGCGTGTAGGTGCGTGTGTGTATGCACGTGTGTGTGTGGTGTGTGTGTGTGTGTGAACATGTGTGTGTGCGTGCATGAATTACTATCCTTGTGAGAAGCTGCAGAGGAGTTAGCAGTAGATGTTGCTTTTGTCTGCGTATCCACAATTCTTCTCACAAGTATTGTGTTCAGTCGAAAAATGTGTGTGTTTGTTTGCGTGTGCGTGTGTTAATGAAATCTCATTAGCACCATGTGTTTAGAATGCAGACACTGGTGAAAGGTCACTGACTTGAATCCTGGAACGCTTGACTTTGTCCTTGTCCGTGGGGTTCCCGTGCTCAGCGAGCGGACATGAGGGGTGATGATAGACCCCTTCCTGGGTGCTAATCTCCTCACGCCTCTCCTTCTGACTCTCCCACACCCAGGGCTTGGAGTGTGGGAGGCTAGTCTTAGCTGTCCACACAGCCAGAGACATCTTTTAGTTAAATTATTTTCTTCCTCCTTGCCACACTCCCTCCCTCCCTCCCTCCTCTCTCTCCCTTTCTCCCTCCTTCCCTCCTGTTCTCTCCTTCCTTCCCTTCGTTTGAGTGTCCCTCCCTCCGTCTTTTCTCCAGACCCCCACCGTACCTCCACGCCACCTTTTACGACCGTCTGCCCATATGGGGAATAAAAACGCTAGGACCAATTGGACTCAACTTCCCCCCTCCTCTCTCCTCTCTCCTCTCTCACCCCCTCACCTTTCTCCCTTCTCTCTCCTCTCTCCTCTCTCCTCTCTCACCCCCTCACCTTTCTCCCTCCTCTCTCCCTCTCTCCTCTCTCCTCTCTCCTCTCTCCTCTCTCACCCCCCACCCCTCACCTTTCTCCCTCCTCTCTCCTCTCTCCTCTCTCCTCTCTCCTCCTCTCTCCTCTCTCCTCTCTCTCTCTCTCCTCTCTCACCCCCTCACCTTTCTCCCTCCCTCTCTCCTCTCTCCTCTCTCCTCTCTCCTCTCTCACCCCCTCACCTTTCTCCCTCCTCTCTCCTCTCTCCTCTCTCACCCCCTCACCATCTCCCTCCTCCTCCTCTCTCCTCTCTCCTCTCTCCTCTCTCACCCCCTCACCTTTCTCCCTCCCTCCTCTCTCCTCTCTCCTCCTCCTCACCCCCTCACTCTTTCTCCCTCCTCTCTCCTCCTCTCCTCCTCTCACCCCCTCACCTTTCTCCCTCCTCTTTTCCTCTCTCCTCTCTCCTCTCTCACCCCCCTCACCTTTCTCCCTCCTCTCTCCTCTCTCCTCTCTCACCCCCCTCACCTTTCTCCCTCCTCTCTCCTCTCTCCTCTCTCCTCTCTCCCACCCCCTCCCCTTCACCCCTCCTCTCTCCTCTCTCCTCTCTCCTCTCTCACCCCCTCACCTTTCTCCCTCCTCTCTCCTCTCTCCTCTCTCTTCCCTCACCCCCTCACCCTTCCCTCTCCTCTCTCCTCACCCTCCTCCTGCCCTTGCTCTCTCATCCTCGCCTGCACCCTCGTCGTCCTCACCCCCTCCATCCCTCCTAGACCCAAGGCTGCAAAGTGACTGCTGAGAAACAGGCTGTCTTCTAATTGCATTAGGCCTTCAATTCCCCCTTAATGAAAATGACCAGGCCGGACAATGAGATGAAATTACATTTTAGCGATGGATGACCAGCTCTGTGCCCCCCCTCCCCCCTCCCCCTCCTCCGCCTCTCCACCCTTCTTCACACACTTCTAACTAACACAAAGCCTCTTCCGGAACATCTGTAAAGATGAAATTTGCTTTATAGATAATTTTCCTAATTAACCCACACAAGATTTTAATTAAAAGCCAGTCTGTTTTAATTACAGTAATTTTTTCCCCCTCCTTCTTGTCTTTGTCAGCCATGTGTTTGAGTTGTGGGGCGGAGAGACACATGGGCTGTTCAGCTGAGGGGGAGAGACACAGGACTGTTCAGCTGAGGGGGAGAGAGACACAGGGCTGTTCAGCTGAGGAGGAGAGAGACACATGGCTGTTCAGCTGAGGGGGAGAGACACAGGACTGTTCAGCTGAGGGGGAGAGAGACACAGGGCTGCTCAGCTGAGGAGGAGAGAGACACAGGGCTGTTCAGCTGAGGAGGAGAGACACAGGGCTGCTCAGCTGAGGAGGAGAGAGACAGGGCTGCTCAGCTGAGGGGGAGAGAGACACAGGGCTGCTCAGCTGAGGGGGAGAGAGCAGGGCTGCTCAGCTGAGGGGGAGAGACACAGGGCTGCTCAGCTGAGGGGGAGAGACACAGGGCTGCTCAGCTGAGGAGGAGAGAGACAGGGCTGCTCAGCTGAGGGGGAGAGACACACAGGGCTGCTCAGCTGAGGGGGAGAGAGACAGGGCTGCTCAGCTGAGGGGGAGAGACACAGGGCTGCTCAGCTGAGGGGGGAGAGACACAGGGCTGCTCAGCTGAGGAGGGAGAGACAGGGCTGCTCAGCTGAGGGGGAGAGAGACACAGGGCTGCTCAGCTGAGGGGGAGAGACACAGGACTGTTCAGCTGAGGAGGAGAGACACAGGGCTGTTCAGCTGAAGCAGAGAGACACAGGGCTGTTCAGCTGAGGGGGAGAGACACAGGACTGTTCAGCTGAGGGGGAAAGACACAGGGCTGTTCCTCTCCTGATTGGTGTGTTCCTGCTCTGCTGTGGCGGATAAACATGGATAAACAAAAGTTTCAGTTGTGCCATGTGTCCTCCTCAGCTTGACGTCCTTCCCCTAACAGCTTCCTCCATCCCTGCCCTTCATGATACCTCACAGCGTCATGTAGCAGAAATAATATTCGTAAGAAACGCCTACAACAGCTGTGTGTTTCTTTTTCTTTTTACTTACGTAATTTGTTTGTTTGTTTCATATTGTTTGTTTGAGCTTCTGTCTAAAGGCAATTTTTCTACCCTATGGGGGACGGGACATTTTATAATTTGAATTGAATGTGTCTGTGCGTCAGCATGATGGTTGGCAAAACTCTGGAACAGTGTAGAACAACAATGGTGGGTCAGTAGAACTCGTGTGGGGGGGGAGATGAACTGGACGCTGCCGATGATGTGACCCAACGTCGCTCCGAGTGATCGTAATCGTCTCACCATGCCTGGGAGAGGACGTGACAATCAACGAACTGTCGCTGAGACGTGGTTGGCTGCGGCGAAGACGACATCGGCGTCGTGACAGGTGCCCTTTGACCCTCAACCCAAGTCTTAGCCAACGGGAAGCCAGGACGTTTCTGTGCTCAGCCAACGGGAAGCCAGGACGCTTCTGTGGTCAGCCAACGGGAAGCCAGGACGCTTCTGTGCTCAGCCAACGGGAAGCCAGGACTCTTCTGTGGTCAGCCAACGGGAAGCCAGGACTCTTCTGTGGTCAGCCAACGGGAAGCCAGGACGTTTCTGTGCTCAGCCAACGGGAAGCCCGGACTCTTCTGTGCTCGGCCAACAGTATGCCCGGACTCTTCTGTGCTCGGCCAACGGGAAGCCAGGACGCTTCCGTGCTCGGCCAACGGGAAGCCCGGACTCTTCTGTGCTCGGCCAACAGGAAGCCCGGACTCTTCTGTGCTCGGCCAACAGGAAGCCAGGACTCTGTGCCCCCCTCCCACAGCCCCGCCTCCTGGAGGGAAAGGAAGGTGAGAGCCGCAGAAGGAGAGAGCAGCTTCTCTCTGCTGGCGGAGGGAGATATGAAGCTAATTAAAGTGCCAGTCCCTTTGAGGAGCCTGACAGTGGGATAACACCTGGGGCGGGATTAGACCCAGTCAGAGATGGTGGAGGAGCAGAAGGGAATCAGCATAGCTGCCTGTGCAGGGACATTGCTTCACTACCTAGAAACCAGAGAGAAGTACTATGGAATAGAACTAATCACTGTAGGCTCAAATTAAGAAAGCCATTATAGAATAGAAGTAGAAACACCATTGACCAAAGCCAATCACGCTCCAGACTAGCTATGGAACTCGCCGGAGCGCGCTGACATTCACAAACCCTTTAAGGTGCTTGTGTCACTTGTATTGTGCTTCATTTCGTATATGAAGCTTTGATCCAAAGCATTCCTCAAAGCACGAGCGACACATATACTGTAGAAATGGCCCGTGACCCCGTCGACCCCTGAGTGACCCCTGACCTTCTGCGGCTGAGGGGAAGCCAAGGAAATCAATTCTGCCAAAAGATAATGAACATTGAAACAGAAGGGAATAACATCTGTCTGTGAAAGAGGCCTGAGACTGGGTACATGTGACATCGCCGCCGCTAATGCTAACGTCCTGCACAGAAGGATCAGTCATGTGTGAAAGTGATAAGAAAGAAAGCTCCAGCAGGGCCGACGCACAAGGAGACGACGTCCCGTTCACTTCCCAATGCTCCTCGTCTGTGGACATGAAGACTTGGTAAATATACAGACTGTGTCTCGATTCCGACCACCGAAATCCTGTTGGAACTACGCACTTCTGATCCTTGATCTTCTGCAGTACTCTCTATACGCTCTAGTTCTACGTCGCTGGGGATTAAAGTATGTGTTAAATGGATAACATGTAAAATGTCCATCAAGACACATGCATTCCTGTTTTGATGGGTTGCCTTCAGGATTCTGTTACTTGTCCCAGTGCTTTATCCTGACTGTTAGAAGACTGTTACTTCATGTCCCAGTGCTTTATCCTGACTGTTAGAAGACTGTTACTCCAGGTCAGTGTTTTATCCTGACTGTTACAAGACTGTTACTTCAGGTCCCAGTGCTTTATCCTGACTGTTAGAAGACTGTTACTTCAGGTCCCAGTGCTTTATCCTGACTGTTAGAAGACTGTTACTCCAGGTCAGTGCTTTATCCTGACTGTTACAAGACTGTTACTTCAGGTCCCAGTGCTTTATCCTGACTGTTACAAGACTGTTACTTCATGTCCCAGTGCTTTATCCTGACTGTTACAAGACTGTTACTTCAGGTCCCAGTGCTTTATCCTGACTGTTAGAAGACTGTTACTCCAGGTCAGTGCTTTATCCTGACTGTTAGAAGACTGTTACTTCAGGTCCCAGTGCTTTATCCTGACTGTTAGAAGACTGTTTTTCCGCTGTGGATGTGACTCTTGAAGGACTTGAATCCTTTATAAATAAAAAGTTTAATTATTTGTACAATCTCCACTTTTTATCTTGGTGTGCCTCCATAAAATGGACTCCCACCCTCCTCTACACACACACACTCACACATACACACACACACACATACACACTACACTGCTCATGTATTCAGCCTTGGGGGGGTTAAATATGAATAATTAAATCCTACGCTAGAATTTCTAATGGGAGAATTCTTTACTTTGCTATCTTTAAGTAAATACTCTTGTTAATTCCTGGTGCTGAGGGCCGCTTAGTTCTAATCTATCGAGCGTTCTGGGGTGGGCGAGGAAATGCAATATTGATTTTCATCTTTGAAATGAAAGTGAGACTTTGCATCCAGCTTGTGTTCCTCAAGCATTTCCTAAGATGTCCACAGAAATCTGACCTAACAACCTTCTCCCTAACTGTCCACAGAAAGCTGACCTAACAACCTTCTCCCTAACTGTCCACAGAAAGCTGACCCAACACACAGCTCCCTAACTGTCCACAGAAGGTAGGTTGCCTTGACATATGACTGAAACAGACAGTGAATTGATCATTTCCTACTGGTGTGGCCTCCCGCCTCCCAGCATGTCCCTCCCCCATCTCCCTTTGTCTACCCTCATCTACCCCATCTCCTCCCATCTCCCCCATCACTCCCCCACTGGACACCAGACGTCTATACTGGACACTACACCTCTATACTAGACACCTCTATACTGGACATTACACCTCTATACTGGACACTACGTCTCTATACTGGACCTCTATACTGGACACCTCTATACTGGACATTACACCTCTATACTGTACATTACACCTCTATACTGGACACTACACCTCTATACTGGACATTACACCTCTATACTGGACACTACACCTCCATACTGGACACTACACCTCTATACTGGACACCTCTATACTGGACACTACACCTCTATACTGGACACTACACCTCTATACTGGACACTACACCTCTATACTGGACACTACACCTCTATACTGGACTAAACACCTCTATACTGGACACTACACCTCTATACTGGACACTACACCTCTATACTGGACACTACACCTCTATACTGGACACTACACCTCTATACTGGACACTACACCTCTATACTGGACACTACACCTCTATACTGGACACTACACCTCTATACTGGACACTACTCCTCTATACTGGACATTACACCTCTATACTGGACATTACACCTCTATACTGGACACTACACCTCTATACTGGACATTACACCTCTATACTGGACACTACACCTCCATACTGGACACTACACCTCTATACTGGACACCTCTATACTGGACACTACACCTCCATACTGGACACTACACCTCTATACTGGACACCTCTATACTGGACACTACACCTCTATACTGGACACCTCTATACTGGACACTACACCTCTATACTGGACATTACACCTCTATACTGGACACTACACCTCTATACTGGACACTACACCTCTATACTGGACACTACACCTCTATACTGGACACTACACCTCTATACTGGACATTACACCTCTATACTAAACACCTCTATACTGGACATTACACCTTTATACTGGACACTACACCTCTATACTGGACACTTCACCTCTATACTGGACCTCTATACTGGACACTACACCTCTATACTGGATGTTCTACCCATCTGTACTAGACACTATTGATTGATGCCACATACACCACACAACACATGCTCATCATTTATTGTTCCCAGGCTAAAAAGATGTCTAAACTGTGGTAATTATGATACAAGATGTTCATTAGCTCTGTCTAGCAACACGTGTGTCTACTGGGTATCACCCTAGTCAAACAACAAGCCATCCGTATTCTTCCCTTAATTGAGAATCTGCATAAATACACATTTACAAAAGGGGGAAGATGTTCTCCTCCAGTAATGACACCTGGGCCACTGCAGTGTTCAGTGTTGTGTGTTTCCTTCATGGAGGTCTTCTGACCTGGCTCTCACACAGGGTCCTGTTCAATGTTGTGGGTTTCCTTCATGGAGGTCTTCTGACCTGGCTCTCACACAGGGCCCTGTTCAGGGCATATATCTCAGCGTGAGTCATGTCTGGTAAGTGGTGGGTTGCAATGGCATACTTGACCTTTGTGGTGACGCTGTTTAAATGCTACCCGGGCAATGTAATTACATTTGATGAGGTCAGTGATGTTGGAGGAGGGGGAGGGGGGTGGCTGTTGTCTGAGGTGATGGCGAGTCGTGCAGTGGCCAATCACCTCCGAGAGAGGGGTGTGAGACGTGATGATTCCCTGCAGCTCTAGGCTGGCTCCTCTGTGTGTCAGACAGAGTAGGACTCATCCCTGCTTTAGGCTGGCTCCTCTGTGTGTCAGACAGAGGGACTCATCCCTGCTCTAGGCTGGCTCCTCTGTGTGTCAGACAGACTGGGACTCATCCCTGCTCTAGGCTGGCTCCTCTGTGGGTCAGACAGAGTAGGACTCATCCCTGCTCTGGGCTGTTTCCTCTGTGGGTCAGACAGAGTAGGACTAATCCCTGCTCTAGGCTGGCTCCTCTGTGTGTCGGACAGAGAGGGACTCATCCCTGCTCTAGGCTGGCTCCTCTGTGGGTCAGACAGAGAGGGACTCATCCCTGCTCTAGGCTGGCTCCTCTGTGTGTCAGACAGAGAGGGACTCATCCCTGCTCTAGGCTGGCTCCTCTGTGGGTCAGACAGAGTAGGACTCATCCCTGCTCTAGGCTGGCTCCTCTGTGTGTCAGACAGAGTAGGACTCATCCCCACTCTAGGCTGGCTCCTCTGTGTGTCAGACAGAGTAGGACTCATCCCTGCTTTAGGCTGGCTCCTCTGTGTGTCAGACAGAGTAGGACTCATCCCTGCTTTAGACTGGCTCCTCTGTGTGTCACACAGAGAGGGACTCATCCCTGCTCTAGGCTGGCTCCTCTGTGTGTCAGACAGAGTAGGACTCATCCCTGCTCTAGGCTGGCTCCTCTGTGTGTCAGACAGAGTAGGACTCAGCACGGGTCATCCCTGCTCCTATTGGCCCACACTCAGCAGTGTCAACAACTCTAGGTCCGCATGATACACTGTCAATGACACACGCTGTGTGTGTGTGTCCGTGTGCGTGTGTGTGTAGGCAGTGGCACCCATACCCCCCTTCCCCCGCCCAGCCCTCCTCCACCCTCACCCCCCCCCCTGCCTCCCAGGCAGTGGCACTTCCCTCGCCCCGCCCTCCTCCACCCTCACCCCCCCTGCCTCCCAGGCAGTGGCACCCATACGTCCCTCAATGAGCCTTGTGTCAGTCTCCCGGCCCTCAGTCGTGTAAATCTCCCTGTTGTCATGGTCGCTTGGATCCTGGCAACGCTGGACTCTTACAGAGATGTTTCTGTGTCTCTGTCTGTGTGTGTGGTGTGTGTGTGTGTGTGTGTGTGTGTGTGTGTGTGTGTGTTGTGTGTGTGCGTGCGTGTGTGCAGACCTGGCTGTGTGCATGACTGTGTGTTTCTGAAAGATGTCAGTGGGAACTTGAGAGAGGATCTGTTTGTTTGTGAGTGATGCCTCTGTGTTACATGACTGCCACCTGTAGGCTGGAGGTGGTAACTGCAGGCGCAGGCTGAGGTCAGGCACACAGCATTCTGCTCTCTCCGGGTATTATATTCAATTCATTTGATTTGATGAATGCCAAAGGACGTTCAAGTGTTGAGGTAACTCGATGTGCATAGCTGAAGAGTGAGTTACAATAGAGTTAAAACACACACCATAGAATATACACAAATTAATGAATGAGCTGTCAAATGAACATCATGGTAATACATTCTTTTTGCACCTGCTTTTAATCCAAGGCAACACACGGCTGGGTCGGGATTTGACCCCTGCAACCTCTTGATTGCAGTGGAATGCTCTAACCGCTGAGCTACGTACTGACTCACCAACACATTCAGCACTGTGTCCTCCCTGTACAGTCCCACTGGCTGGCTGATGGGGGTGAAGGTATACACACCCTGAATAACAGGTCAGCAAGAAAAGATGATATACAAAATAATCACTGAGCGCATCATCGAATTTCTCCCTTCATCCTTTACGTACTCTCTCTCTCTCTCTCTCTCTCTCTCTCTCTCTCTCTCTCTCTCTCTCTCTCTCTCTCTCTCTCTCTACCCTCTCCTCTCTCTCTCTCTCTCTCTCTCTCTCTCTTTAAATATAATCTTCTCTCTCTCTAAATACACATCATTCTCTCTGTGTATCTCTCTCACTCTTTCTCTCGTTCTGTCTCTCTCTCTCTCTTAGCCCCCACTTCCATGCTCCCTGACATACCCTCTCGTCCCCCTCTCGTCCCCCTCTCGTCCCCCTCTCGTCCCCCTCTCGTCCCCCTCTCGTCCCCCTCTCGTCCCCCTCTCGTCCCCCTCTCGTCCCCCTCTCGTCCCCCTCTCGTCCGTAGAGAGCCCTCCATCTGTGGATGACCAGTGGTCTCTTGACTCCTGGCAGCGTGTCTCCTCCTCAGACCTCCCTCCCCTTCTGTTCAGAGCTCCCCAGATTCTCGACCATTATTCTAAGACTAAAACAGTTTATAAGAAAAATGTGTGAATCAGACAAAACTGACAAAACAGACAAACAGAATCAATGTGCTGTATTTTCCTCAGCCTCAACAAAGGATCTGGTTTGAGTGATTTAAGACTGCAGGATATTTAAATAAAGCTGTGTTCTCTCTCCCATATCTTCCTTTATCTCTCCATCTCCCTCTCTCTGTCTCTGTCCATGTCTTTCACTCTCTGTATTTCATTTACTTGTCTTTCTTTCCACCGTGTATGTTGACAGGCGTGTTCCCCCCCACACACGCGTGTTCCACAGCTGCAGACAGGAATACGGAGCACAGGAATGAAGGATGAGGAGGAAATGATGGCACAGGTACAAAGAGAAAGAACAAGAAAAAGAGAGAGAGAGGCGGGGAGTGAGAGAGACAGAGAGAGGAAGAAAGAATAGGAGAGAGAGAGGGAGAGAGACAGAGGAAGCCACTGAGAGGGAGCGAGGGAGGGAGAAGGAAAGAGAGGGAGAGAGAGAAAGCGAGAGATGGAGAAGAGGATCTGGTGGGTTTCACAGCAGATGTGACCTTGGCTCTGCCCTTGTCGTGCACTGGAGGAGTCGAAGCCCTCGTCTGGGTGTGGTCACTCCAGCCAGGAGCTCTCTCTGCTGGGGAGAGGAGAGAGG
The DNA here is from genome assembly GCA_903064625.1 of Mallotus villosus. Lineage (NCBI taxonomy): Eukaryota > Metazoa > Chordata > Actinopteri > Osmeriformes > Salangidae > Mallotus > Mallotus villosus. The sequence continues at coordinate 6,336 of CAEFZP010002375.1, read as the reverse complement.
AGAGGAGAGGAGGAGAGAGGAGAGGAGGGAGAGGAGAGGAGGAGGAGAGGAGGAGAGGAGAGGAGAGGAGAGGCGAGCGGAGAGGAGAGGGAGAGGAGAGGAGGAAGGAGGGAGAGGAGAGGAGAGAGGGAGAGGAGAGGAGGGCAGGGAGAGGAGGGTAGGAGAGGAAGAGGAGAGGAGGGAGAGGAGATAGGAGGCGAGGGAGAGGGAAGGAGCGAGAGGAGGAGGAGAGGAGAGGAGAGGAGAGGAGCAGGAGAGGAAACCCTCGTCTGGGTGTGGTCACTCCAGCCATAAGGAGCTCTCTTTGCTGGGGAGAGGAGAGGAGGAGGAGAAGGAGGATAGGAGGATAGGAGGAAAGGGAGAGGAGGAGAGAGAGGAGGAGGAGAGAGGAGGAGGAGGAGAGGAGGAGGGTAAGGAAAGGAGAACCAGTCTACTCCTCCAAGGGTCTAGAACCTTTGGAATTATGGGAGATGTCGTTCTTTGCTGTTTGTCTTCTCCCTCTCTCCGTCGGTTGTCCTTCCAGGTCATAGGTCACTGAGATCGGTTCCTCCTTGTGTACTGTGCACAGGCGTTGCCACTATCAAATACATTTTTATTTTATTTACATGGTTCATTCTACACTTTTAGTTTATCATTCAAAGACTACTCAATAGGTTTGGGTTTGGATGTAAGTAAGTACACGTATATATGTATACATACACACACAATGATACATCACGCACTCATGAACGCATAGGAGTAAATGCCTGTCCTTATTGACAGGATGGGATTCAGAATAAACAGGAATCGATATACAGTAATACAGAACGGAAGTGATGAACACAATCATTTCAGAGAACAATACGTATACTCTAACATAGCCCAGAACCTCCACAGGGACACAGGTGGTCCTCCAATGTTCTGTGTATTCTAAATGGTTCTGTGCAGCCTGAAAGGTTCTGTGTGTAGTCTCTAAAGAGCACGGAACATGGCCACAAGGAGGTAGCTTGGAGACTGACAGCTGAGGGCTTGACTTCATGCATTGTCATTTCTAAGAAAAATACACGGACGGTATGCAACCTGTTATATAGAGTGTAGTGGGGGACTGACTCAATAAAGAGATTGAATAAATTGGTTCAACACAAATAATCAAATGATTATAGACAAAAAGCTCTTTCAGAAAGGCTCCGGTTGAGAAAGGATGTAGTGGAGAGCTAAATGGAAAAGTGTTCTTTGTGCAGTCTACTGTGCTGTCGTGTACGATAATGAAAAGAAGAAGGCCAGCCACTGCTGGAAGCTTCCATCCACCAGAGAGGGGAGAGAGAGGGAGGGGAGAGAGGAGAGAGAGAGAGAGGAGGAGAGAGAGAGGGAGAGAGGGAGGAGGAGAGAGGGAGGAGGAGAGGCGAGGAGGAGGAGAGAGGAGGAGGAGAGAGGGAGAGAGAGGGAGGAGGAGAGAGGAGGAGGAGAGGGAGGAGAGAGAGGAGGAGGAGAGGAGGGAGGAGGGAGAGGGAGGAGAGAGAGGAGGAGGAGAGAGGGGGAGAGAGAGGAGGAGAGAGGGAGAGAGAGAGGAGGAGAGGAGGGGAGAGAGGGAGGAGGAGGGAGAGAGGAGGAGGAGAGAGGGAGGAGGAGAGAGGAGGAGGAGAGAGAGGAGGAGGAGAGAGGGAGGAGGAGAGAGAGGAGGAGAGAGGGAGAGGAGGAGGAGAGAGGAGGAGGAGAGGAGGAGGAGAGGGAGGGAGGAGAGAGGAGGAGAGAGAGGAGGAGGAGAGAGAGGGGAGAGAGGGAGGAGGAGAGAGAGAGAGAGAGGAGGAGGAGAGAGAGGGGAGAGAGGGAGGAGAGAGGAAGGAGGAGGGAACGGAGGAAGAGGGAGAGAGAGGGGATGAGGAGGAAGGGGGGAGACTGGGGAGGAAGGAGAGGGATGTGTAGAATGAGGGGGGAGGAAGAGGAGGGAGGAGAGAGGGAGGGAGGGAGGTGGAGAGAGAAGGAGAGAGAGGTGGAGGAGGGAGAGAGAGAGGAGGAGGGAGATAGGAGTAGCAAGGAGAGAGTAGGAGAGAGGGAGAGGGGAGAGAGAGAAGCTATAAACACTTGCCACTCTCAAAAGACAAACAGAGGGACAGATAGGAAGATAAACTGAGAGGGGGGGAAGAGAAAAAGAAAGAGAAAACAAAGAGAGAGAGAGAGAGAGAGAGAGGAAGTGGAATGAGAGAGAGAGAAAACAAGAGGGAGAAAAGAGAAATCAATAAAGTCATCAAACATGAATTGCGTTCTGAAATGGCTTCTTAAGTCCCATCAGGAGAGTGGGTGAGAGGTGAGCTACAGGAGGAGACCTGCGTGGTCCACCTGCAATGTCCTTCACAGGTAGACACACTCAATCAGCCTCCCTAACCTCTGCAACGGCCCCCAGACAAACCCTGCCAAACACTGGAACCAGCAATATATCTAATCACCTCAGAATAACTACTGTACTTCTATCTCTTTGTCCTGCTCTCATTCCCTCTCTGTCTTTCACTCTCTCTTCCCTCTCTCTCTCTTTCGCTCTCTCTCTTCTCTCTCTCATTTCATCCATTTCTTTCTCTCTTTCCAATCATCTAGCTACTAACCTCAAGCTTCTATGCCTCTCTCTCTCTGTCTCTCTCCCATCTCTCTCCTCATCTCCCCTCATCCTCCTCCCCCTCTCTCCATCAGTGTTCAGCCATGCCCCCGGGTGCACAAGAGAATCATCCATCCACATCAGTGAGGCCCTGGATGGGAGAGAGTGGAGGGAGAGATGAAGGGAGAGATGGAGGGAGAGATGGAGGGAGAGATGGAGGGAGATGGAGGGAGAGATGGAGGGAGGATGGAGAGAGGGATGGAGGAAGAGATGGAGGGAGGATGGAGGGAGAGATGGAGGGAGAGGATAGAAGGATATGATGGAGGGAGAGGATGGAGGGAGGATGGGGGGAGAGATGGAGGGAGGATGGAGGGAGAGATGGAGGAAGGATGGAGGGAGGATGAAGGGAGGGAGGGAGGGAGGGAAGGGAGGGATGGGAGGGAGAGGAGGGGGGAGAGCGGAGAAGGGAGATGGTAGACAGAGTGTCTATCTGCACCCTGCTCTCTCTCTCTTTGCTCTGTTTCTCTCCACCGCTCACTGCCCCCTCTTCTCTTTCTACCCCCCCCTGACTCTCTCTCTCCTCCTCTTCTTCTCTCTCCCCATCCCATAGTTTTCCTTAAGCTAACGTTGGTCTCTCATATTGAACCAGTGTTCCTTCGATGACATCGTGTAGGGGAGAGGCAGGGATGGGGGAGACGTTCCTGCACGCGAGGCACTCGAGGACTGACCCCGGCGCCAGGTGACCCTCTGGATGAGGTCACGGAACGTCGTATTCATCCAGTCGCTCATCCCTCGTCCTATCCTGCCCCCTGTTACCACCACGAGCTTCCATCGGGGGCTGCACGGGCTAATAGCTTCTGGCTCGGAGCTGATGCGTCAATAGGAACACTCCACACATGACTGAAGCTGAACGAGCTGAACCTGACTGAGGGAGTTCAGCGGCATTGTGTGTGCTTCCTAGTGTCCTCCGCACAGAGCTCTCTTCTCTCCAGCCTTCTCTCCTCCATCCTCCGCCCGCCCGCTGAGAGAGGAGGTGGGGGGAGAAGAGAGAAGAGAGAAAGGGGAAGGGATAGGTGGTCGTAGAGAGGAGGAGAAGGGGGGAGAGACGAGAGGAGGCAGGGGAAGGTGAACAATAGAGAGAGGAGAGAGAGGTGAAGGAGGGAGGAGAGATGAGAGGAGGGAGAAGGGAAAGAGTGAGAGAGAAAGAGTGAAGGAGGGAAGAGGGAGGATGGAAGAGAGAAGAGGGTAACTAATGGTTGTGTGGAGGGATAGGGAACGTAAGTGGGTGCATAGAAGGCCAGATTCTGTTTGTGTTCTGCTCTAATAGAGATGATAATTTGCCCTGGGAGCATTGCACATGGGTGCCACTAACAAGAACAAACGATTTACCTCTGCTCTTAAACCTAAACATAGACACAGGTACACATGTGTACAGGTACGCGAAGATACGTGAGAATCCAACAGGGACACACACACACATAATGTACACACACGACGTGTGTCGTTCTATTAGTGGTGCACTTGCCTAGCAGGTTCAAGATGGTAAACAACATTGTTGTTTTGTTGTTTTTCAGGATCAAACAGCGCTGCAGTGGCCAGGCAGTGAATGGTGATGGAGGATGCAGGGATGGGAGTACAGAGAATAGACACCACATGAATAGCCTCCGTTCCGACAGAGCCAGAGAGTCAGCTAATTGAGTGGGTGCCTCCCTGGACCAGAGTGGACGGGGTCCAGGGAGGCACCCACTCAATTAGCTGACTTTTGAACGGTCGAATTAGCTTTGAGGTGGGGGGGGGCTGTGTGTGTGGGGGGGCTGGGTGTGAGGCTGGGTGGGTCAGGGATGTGGCTCAAAGCCACAGGAGAGGACAGCGACATTGAAAGGAGAGGAGAGAGAGAGGGGAGGAGTGTAGAGGAAGGAGGAGAGAGGAGGAGGAGAGGAGAGGAGAGGAGAGGAGAGGGAGGAGTGAGGGAGAGGAGAGGAGGGAGGAGAGGAGAGGAGCGGAGAGGAAGAGGAGAGGAGAGGCGAGGAGGAGAGAGGAGAGGAGGAGGAGGGAGAGGAGAGTAGAGGAGAGGAGAGGAGAGGAGAGGAGTAGAGGAGCCCTCAAACAAACACTAAAACATTCCAAAACAAACTTGAATTGGGGACTTGAAAGGTCACATATTGTATCAGTCTCTAGTAAGACTTCATTATGAATCCCAAAGGTCCTCTGGTGTGCGCGTGCTGAGTCACTGATGACTCGTGTCATCCGATTGGACTTGTCATCAGTGTCCAACACGGAACACAAGGTTAAGAGGTCTTGGTCATTCATGACAAAGGCTTAGGGCCTGGCCTACAGGACTTAAATACTATTGACGATCGAGGGAGGGAGAGGGTTAGGGAGGAAGAGAGGGAGGTGATGGAGGAGAGGAAGAGGAGAGAAGAGAGAGAAGAGGGGAAGAGAGGGAGGGTGAGTTGATGTGAGGTGGAGAGGAAGAGGAGAGAGGGAGGGAAGGAATGTATGGATATGAATGGCTATATTAAAGATGGATGACTTGGATTGTAAGACGAGGCTGAGTGGTGGGAGGTGGCCAGGAAGAGGAAGGAAGCGATGTGTAAGAGCGGTGCTAGGGGAGGGAGGGAAATATTGAGGAGGAGAGGGTGAGTGGAGGGTGGTGGGGATTGGAGGAGTAGGAAAAAGGTATCGTCTTTTGTTTGGCTTTTGCTGTGTGAGGTACCGAGCCCGAAAAGGGGAGGTTTTTTGAGATGGCAGAGGCTGAGGAAGAGAGGGGTAGTGGTTTTGAGTGGAGTGGAGAGCGAGGTCATATCTGCGATTTAGATTGAGGTATGGAGACTTTTGTTTGCAGAGATGAGGAAGAGTGAGGGCGGGGGATGGCGGAGTAGGAAGCAGGGATTCGAGAGAGGGGAAAGAGAGGGATTGGGGGTGATCGAGGCAGAGGAAGATTGGAACTGAGGGGAGTTAGTAGAGAAGGAAAGAGACTGGGAGGGTGATGGAGGGAGAGGAAGGGGCTGAGGGGAGGGGAGGCAGAAGAGTTGGGATGGTGATGGAGGATGGAGGAAGAGGAGAGATGAGGAAGAGAGGGCGGGTGTGATGGGGAGAGAGAGAGGAAAGAGTGAGAGAGGGAGGAGGGATGGAGAGAGGGATGGTGATGAGAGGAGAGGAAGTGAGGGAGGGTGTGCGAGAGTAGGAAAGTGAGGGAGGGTGATGGAGGAGAGAAGTGAGGGAGGGTGATGGAGGAAGTAGGGACATGAGTGAGGGTGAGGTAGGACGAGGAATTGGCGGATAGGGGAGGTCGGATCTGGGGTGGTGTCGGATGGTAGGAGAGGAAATGGCACTACCTTTAAGGGATTGGAGGGGGGGGATTGGAGGAGGAGTTGAGATGGCAGTGTCTTTAGGAGGGTGATGGAGGAAGGAGGACAAGGGTGTGATGGTCGGAGGGTGGAGTGAGACGGAGAGGACGTTAGTGTATGTGAGGGGGATGAGGAGAGGCATAGTGAGGTGAGGGGGATGGAAAAGGAGAGGAAAAGGGATTTTCTTTGATTGTGTTTTGGGATGGTGTTGGTTGGATGGAGGGGGGTAGCAGGAAGTGATGGTGAGGGGTGATGGAGGAGGAGTGGAAGTGACGTGGGAGGGTGATGGATGTGAAATAAAAATGGAGGGCTCGGCTTGAGGCTGAAACTTAATGACAAGCTTCAGATAATGATAAGGATCTCCTGTTTACATAAAACCTGCATCCTTGCTACAGTTCATTTGCGGTGGCCTCTCTCTGC
>CAEFZP010002374.1:0-31864 GCA_903064625.1 Mallotus villosus | reverse complement strand
ACACAAAGAATGTTGAACACAGTATCATTTTATACAGAATAAAGGGTTACATCTTTAGCTTTTCTGACGTGAAGGGAGGAAGGGAGGGAGGAAGAGAGGGAGGGTGATGGAGGAGAGGAAGATAATCCCAGAAGCCAGGGCTCAGTGGATCATTGGCAACTTAGCGGTGTGTGTCGTAAATGATGTCACCACCTCATCTCTCTCCCTCCTTCTTATCCTCCCTCTTATCCTCTCATTGCTTTTCTCCTCCTCTAACACTTTCTCTCTCCCTCGGTTCCTTCTATCTTTTCTCCCACTCTCTCTCTCTCTCCCACTCTCTCTTCTCTCTCTCTCTCTCTCTCTCTCTCTCTCCTTCCTCCATTCTTCCTCTGTATCTGGTCTCTCCTCCCCCTCCTCCTTGGTCTCTCCTCCCTCCCTCTGTTACAGATCTGTCAGGAGAGTCTCTCTGAGTCTCTCTGAGTTTCTGCTCCTGGTCTGCAGGAGGAGAAGGGCCTCAGTTTGTTCAGTACGTTCACTCAGTTGAGAGTTGTTCCAGGGGCCCCCAGACCGCCCTGGGCCCCCCGTCCCCCTAACCCAGCTGTCCCTGCAGCCCCCCTGGACTCTGCCCCCCAGTCCTCTCTCCCCCTCTTGTTATCTCTCTCTCTCTCTCTCTCTCTCACTCTCTCACACTCTCTCTCACACTCTCTCTCACACTCTAACTCTCTCTCTATCTCGCTCTCTGAGGCCCTCCAGACAAGTCCGCCCCCTGACGGTTGAGTGAAGCAACCAAGCGAATCCCTACCTGTCAGTTTGCCATCATCACCATGGGAGAGTGCAGTCATGTGATTCCTCTGCGGGGCGTATTATTGGCTGGCGTCCACAGAGTCCATGGAGTGTGTCAGGATTATCAGGAAATCACAGTGTCGCACGGCGTTGGTGTCTGTGAGTCTTCAGAGTTGTGTGTGTGTGTGTAGCTATGTCTACTGTGTGTGTGTGTCTGTGTGCATGCGCATGTGTGGTTGCGTGTGTGTTAATCCTGCAGGTGACAGAGCGTAGATGGGGCCCCACAGAGACAGGAAGTGCTCTTCTTGGGGAGCCAATCAGAGGGTAATGTCTGGTGTGGTGCTATCCAGAGAGGAGCACGGTGGTGATTGGCAGGAGGAGAGGAAGAGGAGGAGAATGAGGAGGAGGAAAGGAGGAGGAGGAGGAAAGGAGGAGGAGGAGGGTGAGTGAGGAGGAGGAGGAGGAGGAGGAAGGAGGAGGAGGAGGAGGAGAGTGAGTGAAGGAGGAGAGACTATCAGCAGTGAGAGGTGTGAGAGGTGGAAGGAAGTTGAAACACGTCTTCCTGTCATTCCTACAAAGGTTGCTCATTTCAGTTGATCGTCGTACCGGAGTGGCTTGACCCAAAGAGTTGTGTGATGGCTTGTTCTATTTTTACAAAGGGTTAGGGTTAGTGATGGTGGGTTATTGATGGTGATGAACTTTGCCACCACAATCACCAGGAGTTACTTTTGCTTTGGAGCGCAAACACACCAGGGAAAACATTGACCGAGTTGTACGTTGAAAATGGTGGCATTCCCTACAGAAAGCATGTCCAGTCTTTTACCAATGACTACAGTAATACAACCCTTGAGACACAGTTTGCTCAATTTCATCTCTTGACCACCCAAGATTCTGCTATTGAATGTTCCACTCAGCTTGAAGGTGGGAGTGAAAAAAAAACTCTACACTTTAGAAAAGAAATAAAGCAAAAGATTGATTAATTAACCGATGCAGACTAATCAATTCAGGCCTGTATGCTTGGAGACACCGAGGACAAGGCAGGGTTTCTCACTACGAGTCTACCGCCTTTGTTCTGTCGCCGTGGCTACGGTTTGGTCGTCACGAATACAGTTCAGAGCGCCGGCGTTGCACCTGCTACTACAATGCCTGGCTGTGGACCCATGCTGACCAATCAGATGCGGCTGGGCAGGCCTGTTTGCCTTCCTGGTTTCTGGTTGGAACGGTTTCTGTTAGATAGCATCTCTTACAGGTCTGTTTCTGTTTGCTAGCATTTCTTAGAGGACTGTGTCTATTAGCTAGCATCTCCTACAGGTCTGTGTCTGTTAGCTAGCATCTCCTACAGGTCTGTGTCTGTTAGCTAACATCTCCAGTGTCTGTTAGCTAGCATCTCCTACAGGTCTGTCTCTGTTAGCTAACATCTCCTACAGGTCTGTGTCTGTTAGCTAACATCTCCTACAGGTCTGTCTCTGTTAGTTAACATCTCCTACAGGTCTGTGTCTGTTAGCTAACATCTCCTACAGGTCTGTCTCTGTTAGCTAACATCTCCTACAGGTCTGTCTCTGTTAGCTAACATCTCCTACAGGTCTGTCTCTGTTAGTTAACATCTCCTACAGGTCTGTCTCTGTTAGCTAACATCTCCTACAGGTCTGTCTCTGTTAGTTAACATCTCCTACAGGTCTGTCTCTGTTAGCTAACATCTCCTACAGGTCTGTCTCTGTTAGCTAACATCTCCTACAGGTCTGTCTCTGTTAGCTAACATCTCCTACAGGTCTGTCTCTGTTAGTTAACATCTCCTACAGGTCTGTCTCTGTTAGCTAACATCTCCTACAGGTCTGTCTCTGTTAGCTAACATCTCCTACAGGTCTGTCTCTGTTAGCTAACATCTCCTACAGGTCTGTCTCTGTTAGCTAACATCTCCTACAGGTCTGTCTCTGTTAGTTAACATCTCCTACAGGTCTGTCTCTGTTAGCTAACATCTCCTACAGGTCTGTCTCTGTTAGTTAACATCTCCTACAGGTCTGTCTCTGTTAGCTAACATCTCCTACAGGTCTGTGTCTGTTAGTTAACATCTCCTACAGGTCTGTGTTTTTTAACTGTGAAGTCCTGGAGCTCTGTCTGTCATCCTGTTAACCATTGCGATTCTTCTCATTTCTTGTATTAGCAGTAGATCATGTGTATTACTGTGTGTGTGTGCATAATGTGTGTGCATGTGTAGTATGTGTGTGTGTATATATGTGTGGGCGTGTGTGTGTGCGTGTGTGTGCACGTGTGTGTGTGTATATATGTGTGGGGCGTGTGGTGTGTGCGTGTGTGTGCGTGTGTGTGTGTGTGCGTGTGTGTGCGTGTGTGTGCGTGTGTGTGTGCGTGTGCGTGTGTGTGTGTGTGTGTGTGTGTGTGTGTGCGTGCAGACCCTGTGCCTGTCATTGTCCATTGAACATAGCGTTCATGTTTTACAACCAGAAGCCCAATTACATTTTAATAGACTGTAGTCACAGAGTATGACAAATGCTGATGCCCCCAGAAACGGTTTGGCCTTTTTATCAGGTCACAGGGTACACTGACAGCGATTTGAATGGCAGATTCACAGAACAAAGGCTCATATTCAGTCTTTCAATCCATCCCTCATGCAGGCAGAGGCAGACACAGGGGAGGGCCGATTCAATCCGTATCAAAGGAAAACACATTTGGCCTGATGAAAAAGATTGTAGAAAACAAACCGTATCGATCAGTTTTGGTATTGGATATTGGGCGAGTGGCTGTTGGCAGTGGTGTGGGTTATTTATATGTGGGTTATGGGTATAGTTCGATGGTGGAGCATTGGACTTCAACAGGTTCACATTGCCACCTGGTCAGTATGTCTCTGTAGAGAACAAGCCTCTGCTGAATAAATACAGTATTATTATGATATTATTTGTGAGTGAGATGGGTGGTTGTGGAGAGGAGAACCTGGGTGGTCCAGACGACCACCAGACGAAGGTTGTGGAGCTTGGATGAACGCGGTCTGTCTACAGGATAATGACCCACCAACTAAAGACTAATGATCTGACAACTACATCATCTCTCTCTCTCTCTCTCTCTCTCTCTCTCTCTCTCTCTCTCTCTCTCTCTCTCTCTCACTCTCTTTCAGTCTCTTTTCATTCCCCTCCTCTCTCTCTTTGTCTGTCTCCCTCACTCCTTTCTTTCACTTTCTATCTATGAATCTCTCTCATTATATCCCTCAGCACACAGAATCAATCACTTGCAATTGCCTTCTAATGAAGGTAGAAAATATTAGACAAAGGTTATTTTTTCTCCGTCTCCATTATTCCTCTCTCCTTTTCTACTTCTTTCACTTCCCACTGCCTGCCTGCCTGCCTGCCTGCCTGCCTGCCTGCCTGCCTGCCTGCCTGCCTGCCTGCCTGCCTGCCTGCCTGCCTCCCTCCCTCCCTCCCTCCCTCCCTCCCTCCCTCCCTCCCTCCGTGACCACAGGCAGACAATTTAGAAATCCATAGATACTTAAACCTTAGATAGTCCTGCATTTCATCTGACTAGACCGTGTTTGCCTTGCGTCACCATCAGTGTCTCTCAATCTTCAGTCCTTCTCCATCGACAATCACCATGTAAATAAGAGATGCGATACCTGCTAACAGGATCTTATTTCCCTGACCTCTAAAATCGCCGCGTCAATAAAAGACGCTCGTATAAACCAGAGCCTTGGATCTGAAATGAGGGTTTTTATGGCACCCGCAGAAAAGCTACCCTGACGTACGCCTCATTGGGAATTCTCCGGTGCAGTATTCTGCCAGCGACATGAAGCTGGCCTGACCACGCTCGCTTCCGTCTTAATCTCATTCTCCATCTATGTAAATATTTATCATGGTTCTGATTCAATCTGGTCCGAACTCCGCATCCGTGCCTTATCTGGCTGGTCTGGCCTCTCTCCTGCTCGCGCTCCCAGCAGCCTCTCTCCTGGCCTCTCTCCCCTGGCCTCTCTCTCCCTGGCCTCTCTTCCCTGGCCTCTCTCTCCCTGCTGCGCTCCCTGCAGCGATAATGAGGGGATGCGGAAGACGCGACGGCTGTAATCACTCGTGATGAAGGATACGCAAACGTGTTTGGCTCTGTACGTCTGCTTCTCATTGTTTGTCTTTGAGACGTGGGCTACTTTGTGTCGTAGAAGTCTTCAGATTCGTGGAGAGCACACGGAATTGTTGTATTTGATTGAAATGTATCAAGTTAGACTACATTTGATCGATATTAAAGATATTAACGCTAATGTACGGCTATCCTTAAAGTTTTCATGTGCCTATTCAACTCGTATTCTGTTTGTTTCTTATAACAAGAACATTGAATCACCAGGCCTTCCTCTCATCTCTCTTCCACACTCCTTCCTTCCACTCATCGCCATAGTAACACTCGTCATCTCATTGTGGCTGAAGGGGAGGCAAGTATCTCACCATGATTTCCAATGGCGGTTTGAACACACAATCGACGAACGACACAACTGACGTGCAGAACACGACTCTCCAAAGGGCTTGAAGCAGCAGAAGATGTGTTTGGACGTGAACGTGTGCAATGCACTGCACGCTGTCACTTCAGTCAGTTTGATCTGACGCATCTCTCACCTTGACTAACTGTCCGGGTGTGACGACAGCCGTTTCTTAGGTTTCCGCTTGCGCGCGAGACCAAACGCAACAGCTCATCACTTATACTCCACGCTTCTTCGCTTCGGTTATGACCTCTCTCTCTCTCTCTCTCTCTCTCTCTCTCTTTCTCTCTCTCTCTCTCTCTCTACCCCTCTCTCTTTCCTTCCATCTCTCTCCATCCCCCCAGCCCCCCCCCCTCTCTCTCTTCACCCCGCTCTCTCTCCTTCCATCTTTATCTCCCTTTATCCCCTTCCACCCCCTCTCCTCCCTCCACCTTTCCCGGGGAAGCTAGGCAGCGGGGTGTTGGGGTCTGGGGGAGGGGGCTTTGGGGGAGAAGCTGGGGGGTGTGAGGAGGGGTTGAGGGGGTGGAGGGGCGGGCGGGGTGCTGTCCTCAGTGGGGCTGAGAAGAGCGTCTCAGCAGGGGAGGAATATCCGGATCAAGCTGCTCAGACTCAGCACCTCTGGAACTGGAGAGCTCTGAAGTCACTCTCTCCCTCCCTCTCTCGCTCTCTCCTTCTGTCTCTCTCCTCTACCTCCCTCTCTCTCTTCTCTACCTCCCCTCTCTCACCCCCTCTCTCGCTCTCTCCTTCTCTCTCTCCTGTACCTACCCTCTGTCTATTCTCTACCTCGCTCTCTCGCTCTTCCTTTTCTCTCTCCTCTACCTCCCTCTCTCTATCTCTACCTACCCTCTCTCCCCCCTCTCTCGCTCTCTACTTCTCCTCTTCTCTACCTCCCTCTCTCGCTCTCTCTTCTCTCTCTCCTGTACCTCCCTCTGTCTATTCTCTACCTCCCTCTCTCGCTCTCTCCTTTTCTCTCTCCTCTACCTCCCTCTCTCGCTCTCGAGGCCACTTTCTCTATTGTTCTCTCCCTCTTGATCATTTCTCTTTCTCTCTTCCTCACCTTTCATTTTCTACCTATCTCTTCTCTCTCTCTCTCTCTCTCTCTCTCTCTCTCTCTCTCTCTCTCTCTCTCTCTCTCTCCTCCTCCTCTCTCTCTGTAAGTCTTTTACCTGATTCCTGATTCCTACCGCAGCTTTCCTCACTGTAGAGTTAATCCTTCTGTTTCCCTTGCCGGGTATAAGGAAAATATTACATATTGACTTTTTTTCTTTCTTTCTTAACTCAAACAATCTTTAATACCTTCTCTGTATCTCCTCCATCGACTGCAATAATTAGACCATGAATAAAAAGATGAACTGAATAATACCTTCCCACCAGACTGAGCTACGTTTCACAGTTCATATTCTCATACCCTTGTTTGGGAAGATAAACAAGCCTGTTTACCCAAGCAGGGTGTTGGAGATGTTGTGAAGGTCACACACGTTAGCCTGATGTTCTGCTGCATCCAGACCCAGGCGATGGGGCTGACAGAAGGTGTGTCTGGAGGACGCAACGGGAGGCTGCGGACGCTGTCAATCCCAGAAGCCCTTGCTGCTGTGACCTTTGAAGGCCAGCTTCTGATCTTTCTTCCTGAACTCGCTAACAAAGCAGAGAACTACTAACAACCATTAGACCCTCTTGGTGTTGTTAGCGCTCTGCGCTTGTGATGCTGGATCCTGCGTTTTGGATGATTTTCATTTGTTCATCGTCCCTCAAAAGAAGGCTGCCAACACTTTACATTGAGGATCCGTTGCCTATCATGACATAGCATTAGGTGAAATCACTCGATCTTTCTGATTGGATTAGACAAGCAGGCTGACTGCTGTAAAAGGAGGTAGGGCTTACTCTTCGCGTATACATTTGTTTACCAACGAAAGCCTTTAAAACTTAAGAAATGCTTATCGTTGTATTCCAGTAGGCCTAAACGTGAAAAAATCATCTACAAACACTGAACGGCAAACGCTGCGAAACACACATTTGTGTCACTGCCAATACTTGGCTGCAATTGGCCAAGGCCGTACGTTCATCCATTATGTTCCAGCAACTCATGAGCTACTTTGAAGTGCTCCTTAAGTACTTCAAACTTGCAGACGTAAATACGAGGGACACTGATTGAGGCCTTCTGAACGGCACTGATACAATCGGCATCTGAATGTCCTCTAAAGCGTGGAAGCTGCTCGCGGCTGCGTGGCCATCCACCAACGAGCTACAGCCCCCGTCCAAACACGTCCTAAACATCATCATTGGACATCAATAACACAGTATTTGTCCTCTAATGGCTTGGCCATGGGACGGGCATTACCAAGTCTAATGAGCGCCCGGGCGAGGTAAACGAGCTCGCGGTTCTGGCGCCTCGAAGCGTTTCGCGAGAGACGACGACAGAGTCGCGGAACTCTTAATTGCGCGCGGCGGCTGATTTACATGTGGGACTCCTCGGGGTCGGTATCAGTCTTCATAACGGTGGGTCAGATGGATGTTTATCAGTCTTCATAACGGTGGGTCAGATGGATGTTTCTGTGGAGGCAGGAATCCAACAGGCAGTCGATGGCAGTCAGACTGCGTCTAATAGGGATTTATTCTCAGGTCTCAACTGGGCTCTCTCCACTGTCAATTTGCAGCAGATTGATTGGCTCCGCTCGGTCGTGAAGCGAGCCCCTATAGGCCGACCCTGACACCTGCTTGGCCATGGACCAATGGTGCGGCACTCGGGCGACCAATGAGGCGGGACCTGGGAGGAGAGGCTCTCAGGGCTGGTCACAGCTGTGATGAGTATCGGCATTGACTGTTGATGTTCTCGTTAGTAGGGCTGGAGGTTTTATAAGGAGGGTAAAACTAGCTCGCAACTGCAGCTTTGAGGGAAATGAAACGCTAAAAGTCTGCATGTGTTTGGGTAATGGTGAACTAAAGTATTTAGTCTTCAACACCTTGTTCACAAAATGTTTTGAACAATTAAACCCAGGCAGGATTTGACTGTGATCATCCTGACGTAAATGGATCCCAGAGAGCTTGTCATCATCTTCATCAAACTTGCAACGCTTCTGTCTCCAATCAGATTTTAATTAGACGCTGTCTCTCAGCAGACACTTGACCCACTTCAAACTCCTCCAACGCTGTGGCTGAGAAACCAAGAGAGGCAGAGATGGAGGGATGACAGATGAGAGGGGGAGAGATGGAGGGGGAGAGAGGAGAGATGGAGAGATGGAGGGATGAGAGGGGGAGAGAGGAGAGATGTAGGGATGAGATATGAGAGGGGGAGAGATGGAGGGATGAGAGATGAGAGATGAGAGGGGGAGAGATGGAGGGATGAGAGGGGGAGAGATGAGAGATGGAGGGATGAGAGATGACGAGGGGGAGAGATGGAGGGATGAGAGGGGGAGAGAGGAGAGATGGAGGTATTGAGAGGGGGAGGGATGAGAGGGGGAGAGATGGAGGGATGAGAGGGGGAGAGATGAGAGATGGAGGGATGAGAGATGAGAGGGCAAGAGATGGAAGGATGAGAGGGGGAGAGATGCAGAGATGGAGGAATGAGAGATGAGAGGGCGAGAGATGGAGGGATGAGAGGGGGAGAGATGCAGAGATGGAGGGATGAGAGGGAGATGCAGAGATGGAGGGATGAGAGGGAGAGAGATGGAGGGATGAGAGGGAGAGAGATGGAGGGATGAGAGGGGGAGAGATGCAGAGATGGAGGGATGAGGGGGGGAGAGATGAAGATGGAGAATGGAAGCATGGAGGAGTGGAGAGAGAGAGAGAGAGAGAGAGAGAGAGAGAGAGAGAGAGAGTGTAAAATGTGCTTGATCCAAGTGAAACTGATCTGGGGAGATTGTTGCGTGTGCATGCGTGTGTGTGTGTCTACATGACATGGGGTCATGGGGGTATATAGAAGCGTGATCACTGATGCATTCAGTTTCAAGTCAATTATCTGTAGAGCCACAGTGGCTGTGATAATAAATCACACACACACACACACACACACACACACTACCCCCCCCACACACACGCACACACACACTACCCCCACCCCCACCACACACACACACACACACACACACTCTACACACCACACACCACACACTACCCCCCACACACACACCCCCCACACACACACCCTACCCCCCCACACACACACACTACCCCCCCCACACACACCATACCCTCTCCACCAAACACACACTCCCCCCAGTGCTCAGAGCTCCGGTGCAGTGTGTGGTAGCCATGCCTTGTCTGCTCTCATCCTCCTGCCGTAGTACAGGGTGGTAACAGGGACATGGCTGCCGTAGTAACGGGGACATGGTTGGACGTGATGTATAGAAACACGGGGCAGATTGCAGTGATAGAACGCCAGGGGTGAGGCCTGTACTAGAGAACCCCACAATGAGTGTCATGCTGGCTAACTGGGTGTGTTTGTGTGACTGTTTGCATGTCTGTGTGTGTGGTGTGTTTTGCATCTGGGTCTGTGTGTGTGTGACTTTTTGTGTGACTGTTTGCGTGTCTGTGTGTGTGTGTGTGTTTGTGTGTGTGTCTGTGTGTGTGCATCTATTTGCATGCGTGCCTCTGTGTGTAAGTGTGTGTGGTTGTCTATTTGCATGTGTGCCTGTGTGTCTACAGTATGTGTGTGTGTGAGGCCTGGCATCCTGGTCTGGGCTCACAGGGAAGTGATGTGATATTCAGAGAGGCTTCTCTCTGGCCTCCGGACACAGGGCTGAGCTGTGTGGTCAGACAAAAATGATGTTAACAGGATCTAATTCAGCCGGTTGTCTTCCCCCCCCTCTTCCCCTCTCTCTTCCCCTCTCTCTCCCCCACCCCTCTTCCCCTCTCTCTCCCCCTCTCATCTAGCCTCTCTCACTGTCCATGTCTCCTTCCTCTCTTTCCGTTCTCCTCTCTTGCTCTCTTCCTCTCTCGCCCTCTCCTTCTCTCTCCTTCCCCCTCCCCTCTCTCCGCTCTGTTCTGGATGTTTACAAGGTCCCACAACAAGCTCCTGTGTGCTGGAAACACCACAGCAGGCAACACTGTTTAGTCAGGAGATGCAACACCTTCAGTGATCAAATCAAAATGCATGGAACAGGGTCATGGGTGACAGATGGTGGAAATGTGTGTGCTGGTAGTGTACAATACCAGCAAACCAGTTAGTTTGTGTTGGTGCGTGTGTGTTGTATGGCTGTGTGTGAGTGTGTGTGCGTGCTGTGTGTGTTTTGGAGCGTTTAGTAGTGTGTGTGGTGTGTTTTGGAGTGTGTGTGGTGTTTGTGTGTGTTTGGAGTGTTGAGCTAGTGTGTGTGCGTATTGGAGTGTTGAGCTAGTGTGTGTGTGTGTGTTTGTGTGCGTGTTGGAGTTTTGAGCTAGTGTGTTGTGTGTTGGATTGTTGAGCTAGTGTCTGTGTGTTGGAGTGTTGAGCTAGTGTGTGTGTGTGTGTGTGTGTGTGTGTGGTAATCTAACCCGGTCCTGCAGCTTCATGGGGCCTGTGTGTCCAGTAAAGCAGCATGCCATGATTTAATCAGCTCTCCACAAACAGACAACCAAGATCAACATCTCCTTCACTCCGCCCTAGTGACCTCAGCAAGACAACCACATGCCTTTGTTTGGGGAGGAACTGGACGGTTCATTAGAAGATGTGTGTGTGTTAGGTGAGGGTAGCCAATTACAGCCAATGTGTTTTTTTTGGAAGAGCACCCAGTGTGAGCTATCCTTCCTGTAGGACTGTACTCCTGACAGACTCCCTATCTTGGTCTCAGGTTTGGATTAGTGCTGGACTGGGAGACGCTGTCTTCTCCTATCTCTGCTTCAGTCATTACTGTGACTGGAAACCACAACTGGTCTGTCTGGCTTTCTTTACCTGTTCTCTCTCTGTCTTGTTCTCGTCTCTCTCTCTCTCTCGTCCTCTCGCTCAGCTCTCTCTCTCTCTCACTCCTCGCTCTCTCCCTCTCGTCTCCCTCTACCTCTCCTCCGCTCTCGCTCTCTCTCACTACTCTCTCTCTCACTCTCTCTCCTCTCTCTCTCTCTCCCTCTCTCTCTCTCTCTCTCAGTTCAAAGCAGTCCATATTGAATGGCATATATGACATTTTAACATAAATATCATAACATTTACAAGGAGTCTAACAATAATACTATGGCAAAATAACAGGACCATAGTAAGTTGGGGACTGTAGAAAGCATGTTACAGTAAGATATAGAAAGGTTTTACAGTAACAGTCATACAAGGTTGATTCACTGTCTCTCAGCTCAGGTTGTGACATTTAGATACATATCTAGCCGCAAGGCTTACAGGGGGCCCTTCGCCCAGAGATATCCTTAATGTCTCATGTATGTCAAGTTCTGTGTAGTTTTCAATTAACTGGTTACATTTTTCCAGATATTGATCTCTACCTCTCTCTCTCTACCTCACTCTCAACCTCTCTCTCTCTCTCTACCTCTCTCTCTCTACCCTCTCTCTCTCTCGTCTACCTCTCTCTCACTACCTCTCTCTCTCTACCTCTCTTTCTCTCCATTCCTCTCTCTCTCTCCATTCCCCTCTCTTACTACCTCTCTCTCTCTCCATTCCTCTCTCTCACTACCTCTCTCTCTCTCCATTCCTCTCTCTCATTACCTCTCTCTCTATACCTCTCTCTCCATTCCTCTCTATTTCTCTCTCTCTCTCTTTTCCAGCCATCTGTCTTTTGAGAGGTGGATGCATTCATGGCATCCAACCAAATGGAGCTGTCGTCCCCACCCTTATCCCTCTCCTTCGCACACACACACACATGCTTACTCAAACACACACTTGCAAACACATAGACACACTCACACACACATACAAACACACACACTCAAGACAACACACAAGCAGGTCATGTTCCTGTGAAATTGTGTGTGTTTGTGTAAGTGCTTATACGTGTGTGAGAGGGTGTGTGTGTGTGTGCATGCGTATGCATGTCTGTTTGTGTGTGTGTGTGTGTGTGTGTGGGTGTGTGCAAGCATTTTCATGTGTGTGTGTGTGTGTGTGTGTGTGTGAATGTATGTGTGTGAGTATGCGTGTGAGTGAGTGTCTGTGTGTGCGTGTGTGTGTGAGTGAGTGTGTGTGTGTGTGCGTGTGTGTGTTTGAGTGGGTGTGTGAGTGTGTGTGAGTGAGTATGCGTGAGTGTGTGTGTGAGTGTGTGTGTGTGTGTGTGTGTGTGTGTGTGTGTGTGTGTGGTGTGTGTGTGAGTGAGTGTGTGTGTGTGTGTGTGTGTGAGTGAGTGTCTGTGTGTGCGTGTGTGTGTGTGTGTGAGTGAGTTTGTGTGTGTGCGTGTGTGTGTTTGAGTGGGTGTGTGAGTGTGTGTGAGTGAGTATGCGTGTGTGTGTTTGTGTGTGTGTGTGTGTGTGCGTGTGTGTGTGTTTGAGTGGGTGTGTGAGTGTGTGTGAGTGAGTATGCGTGAGTGAGTGTGTGTGTGAGTATGCGTGTGAGTGTGTGTGTGTGTGTGTGTGTGAGTGCGGAGGGCCGAGTGCCAGGCAGGTGGGCCGTGCGGCAGGTCTGTGAGGCTGCAGGAGCCTGCTGCTGTCTGGCTGGGAGCAGTGGCAGGTGTGGGAGAGACACAGAGAGCGGCTCTAATGAGCAGACCACCGACCCGGGGCGAGCGAGCCCTGTACAGAGGGAGGAGAGAGGGAGAGGAGGAGAGGGATGGGGAGGAAGAGGAGGAGATGGCTGGGGAGATGAGAGTGAAAGAGAGAAATAGGAAGGAGGGGAAGAGTGGGAGAGAGGGAGGTGGAGGGGAGGAGGGGGAGAAAGAGAAGGGAAAGAGGAGAGGGCGAGGAGAGGGGTGAGAAGGAGGCTGCGAGGAGGAAGAGCAGAAGGGAAAGAGGAGAAGAGGAAGTGAGGGAGAGAGAGAGGAGGAGATGAGGAGGGTCAGGAGGAGAAGTGGGAAAGGTGGAGCAAGAGGAGGGAAGAGGGAGGGAGGACAGAGAAGGTCACCTTGTCTCCGGCTTCTTGTTTGGCCTGTCAGACCAGACTAGTGGTGAACCCAAACAACCGAGAAATCATCTGATACTGCTCCTCTTCACACACACACACACACACACACGCACACACACGCATACACACACACTTACGCACACACTTGCGCACAAACTTACATCCACACACAAACACACTCTGACACACACACAGACAGATACACACAAACTTGCGCAGACACACACAGAGTTTGGAAGTAGTCCATGTTTACACAGAGTGGCAAAATAAATCTGTTACAGTCATGAATATGCAGCCGCGTCTCCATATGAAGTCTCACTGCATAGATTCATCCTGAAATGAGCAAGGAATTAAACAACAGAGAGACCACCTCCTTCCTTACGTCCCTCCATCTCTCTTTTCTACTCCCTTTCTCCCTCTCTCCTGATCTTTTTATCTCTTTCTCTCTCTCTATATATTTGTCTTTGTTCGTCTATCCGTCTTTCTCTGTCTTTCCATCTCTCCATTTCTATCTTTCTCTCTCTTTTCTCTTCTCTCTTTCTCTCTTCTCTCTTTCTCTCTTTCTTTCTGTCTTTCTTTCTCTCTTTCTTTCTCTTTTTTTATCTCTCTCTGTCTCTCTCTATCTCTCTCTGTCTCTCTGTATCTCTCTCTGTCTATCTCTCTCTCCTTCACACACCTTCTCACTAACTCTCTCTCTCCAAGTCTGTCGGAGGTCGCCTGAGGTCCGTGTCCTCGCCTGGCGGCAATTACCGATCTGAGAAGATCCCCGCCCTCGTCTGTCCCCCGTCCCCCCTCCTCGCCTGTCCCCCGTCCCCCCTCCTCGCCTGTCCCCCGTCCCCCCTCCTCGTCTGTCCCCCGTCCCCCCTCCTCGTCTGTCCCCCGTCCCCCCTCCTCGCCTGTCCCCCGTCCCCCCTCCTCGCCTGTCCCCCGTCCCCCCTCCGTCCCTCTCGTCTGTCCCCCGTCCCTCCTCGTCTGTCCCCCGTCCCCCTTCCTCGCCCGTCCCCCGTCCCCCCTCCTTGCCTGTCCCCCGTCCCCCCTCCTCGTCTGTCCCCCGTCCCCCCTCCTCGTCTGTCCCCCCGTCCCCCCTCCTCGTCTGTCCCCCGTCCCCCCTCCTCGCCTGTCCCCTGTCCCCCCTCCTCGCCTGTCCCCCGTCCCCCCTCCTCGCCTGTCCCCCGTCCCCGCCCTCGCCTGTCCCCCGTCCCCCCTCCTCGTCTGTCCCCCGTCCCCCCTCCTCGTCTGTCCCCCGTCCCCCCTCCTCGTCTGTCCCCCGTCCCCCCTCCTCGCCTGTCCCCCCGTCCCCCTTCCTCACCCGTCCCCTGTCCCCCCTCCTCGCTTCCCGATGAAAAACACACCTGCCCTGAGCCTCACACAGCCCTCGTTATCTGCTCATCCCAGACGGTAAATAACCTCTCTCCTCCTCTCTCCTTGTCTCCTCTCTCTCTCCCCTGCGAGTCCTTCTTCAGCTAGGTCTCAAGGACAGCCCTCTGCGACTATCTCCTCCGCTGACAGGGAGGAGCCACATCTCTCATACCACGACATCATCCACCTGCCTGGGGCGCTCCCGTGTCCTTACCCTGGGAGACATAAACCCAGATGCATGCGTTCACCAGTTCATTCATCACACCATAGATTGAATAGATAGCTTTTATTGAAGCAGAGCCGGTAGCAGAGCCAAGCCCGATGGTGGAGGAGGCTGGTAGCAGAGCCGAGCCTGGAGCGGTTGGTGGAGGCCGGTAGCAGAGCCGGGCCTGGGGTCCGGGCCTGGACTCGGGGTGTAGCGGAGAGTCCTAATGGGTCACGGCCGAGCAGCAGCTCAAGCAGATCCCCCTGGGAAGCCTGGAAAGATGACAGGGAGAAGCAGAGAAGAAGAGGAAGGGTGGGAACATGCTAGCATGGGGACCAGAGGAACGGAAGATACTTTATACAGAACTCATCATTGACAAAGGGGAGTTTGGTCACGGTCTTCCGTGCATTACTGTGCTGATGCGTATTAGTTTGATTGGAGAAGGAGGAGTCTTGTTGTGCCACCTTCCTCCCGAACTTTGGTTAACCCTTTCAGGCCTAACTCCATATCATGTGTGGCAGTTGAGGAAAGCCTTGGCATGAAAGGTTCGAGACAGATTTTCAGTCTCCCCCAGAAAGAATAGTCTTTCTGACACTGTGTGAGGATTGTGGCTGGAAACTTCTGGAGGTTGTGACGAGGTCGTGATGAGGTCGTGACGAGGTCGTGACGAGGTCGTCAGTCGCACTCAAACAGCAGACCCAAAGGGTGAACGTGAACTGTGTGGAGTCAACTAGTCTGTGAATAGCACTGTTTTAGAGGAGGGATACACTTAGTTGTTGACGGGTTCTGTAGGTGGAACCTTCCCTTCTAACTGGTGTCGTGGATGTTCTAGTGTTCTAGCTGTGGGTTCTAGCTGTCGTTCTCTGTGTTCTAAGAGCTGTGTGTTCTGAGAGCTGTGCGTTCTAGCTGTTCTTGGGGCTGAGTGAATCACCTGCTGTGTGCCGTCTTCCAGCTCCTTGCATAAGAGGAGAGGTGAGAGAGTGTGGGCAGGGTGTTCTGACAGCCCACCCCTCCACCCCCTCTCCCTTCCCCCAGGGCGGCTGGAGGGGAGAGCCCAGAGACAGGTGGTGCTGCCTGGCCTGGGGCCCTGTGCAGAGGATGGGGAGGAGGGGGAGGAGGTAACATGCTGCAGTGTTTGGAGCGAGGCCGAGCTCCCTGTCGCTCCTCCTCTCGGGCAGAGCAGCTGGAGGACGACAGGAGCCGAGGCTGAGGACGGAGCCGCTACTTTACGCGTTTGTTTTCACCTACGGATCTCGTTCGGGCCTCCCGTCTCAAAGCGACGCCAGCGCACCGGCTTCAGAGACGGGCTCAGCCTCCGCCATGCCCAAAAGCAAACCCGGTCGGGCAAAACCAGAGACTTTCCAGCGACGGTCAAACGCGGTCGATCCATCTTGGCGGCGGCTCCACCAGGCCCTCCGTGCAGCTGCCAGCCCCAGACCAGCAGATCCGACCAGCTGACCTTTCGGAGCATCACGGGGCACACAGCTCTTGAGACCAGCGCCGAGCTCCGCGGCTTCTCCAGATGGTCGGGAACGACTCCGGAGTGATTCAGACGACGGCATGACGCGTGGCCGGCTGTTTGAGATTCAGACTTGGTGCCACGGTGCTGATATCTGTCTGGAGAAACATCAGTGACGCCAGCCCCTCTCAGAACCCCCATCTGCACCCCCCGTTCTCGCACAGCTTTGGTGTGATTCTTTGAAATTGTGAATTAAAGGTAATGAGTTAACCATATTGGATGCGCACGAGGGTAGCATGTTTAATTCGAATATCAGCAGACAGAGAGAGACGCCCCTCGTGCGCACACACACATTAACGCTCAGATACAGACAGAAACGTTAATGAATACAAAACAAACCGTTTGGCTGACAGTCTGTGGGGACTGGATTAGCTTGTGTTTCTCCTCACTGAACAAATTGCTCCCTAATTTCAATCAGAGGCAGAAGCTTCTCTTCCTGTCCTGAAGTCTCTGTTGTGGTAGTGGACAGCAGGCCTCTGGACGTCTTCCTGTCCTGAAGTCTCTGTTGCGGTAGTGGACAGCAGGCCTCTAGAAGTCTTCCTGTCCTGAAGTCTCTGTTGTGGTAGTGGACAGCAGGCCTCTAGACGTCTTCCTGTCCTGAAGTCTCTGTTGTGGTAGTGGACAGCGGGCCTCTAGACGTCTTCCTGTCCTGAAGTCTCTGTTGTGGTAGTGGACAGCAGGCCTCTAGACGTCTTCCTGTCCTGAAGTCTCTGTTGTGGTAGTGGACAGCAGGCCTCTAGACGTCTTCCTGTCCTGAAGTCTCTGTTGTGGTAGTGGACAGCAGGCCTCTAGACATCTTCCTGTCCTGAAGTCTCTGTTGTGGTAGTGGACAGCAGGCCTCTAGACGTCTTCCTGTCCTGAAGTCTCTGTTGTGGTAGTGGACAGCAGGCCTCTAGACGTCTTCCTGTCCTGAAGTCTCTGTTGTGGTAGTGGACAGCAGGCCTCTAGACATCTTCCTGTCCTGAAGTCTCTGTTGTGGTAGTGGACAGCAGGCCTCTAGAAGTCTTCCTGTCCTGAAGTCTCTGTTGTGGTAGTGGACAGCAGGCCTCTAGACGTCTTCCTGTCCTGAAGTCTCTGTTGTGGTAGTGGACAGCAGGCCTCTAGACGTCTTCCTGTCCTGAAGTCTCTGTTGTGGTAGTGGACAGCAGGCCTCTAGACGTCTTCCTGTCCTGAAGTCTCTGTTGTGGTAGTGGACAGCAGGCCTCTAGACGTCTTCACAGACCTTCTCCACCGATGTCTCAAGGCTCAGACAAGTGGGCTGATTAGGTGGGGAGATGGAACTAGCTGTCTCAGGGAACAATGTCTTGATCCAGTGGCGCTGATTTCTGCTGAAGAGAAGTTCCGGAAAGAACACACATTCCCCCACACACCCACACACTCTCACTCACACCGACACGCACACTCTCACCCACACACTTAGGGAAGCAGAAGGGAGAGAGAGAGAAAGCCAGGACAACCCGGCCCAGTGTTGAAGTCGTCACGAACAATAAAAGTGACTTAATCTCCCTAATTCACTGTCTCTCCTCCAGCAATGTGGGTTCAAACTCTCAGTTCCTGTGTGGGGGTGGGATGAGGTTTAGGGAGTGGGGGCTGTGGGCATTCTTACTTTGGTTACTGGGAGACTTGAGTCTTGGTTGCTGGGAAGACTGGAGTCTTGGTTACTTGGTTAATGGGGAGTCAGATGGCTGAGCGGTTATGGAACCGGGCTATTAATCAGAAGGTTGCCGGTTTGTATCCTGGCCATGCACATGACGTTGTGTCCTCGGGTACTGTAAGTCGCTCTGGATAAGAGCGTCTGCTAAATAACTAAATGTAAATGTACTGGGAGACTTGAGTCTTGGTTGCTGGGAGACTGGAGTCTTGGTTACTGGGAGACTGGAGTCTTGGTTGCTGGGAGACTGGAGTCTTGGTTACTGGGAGACTGGAGTCTTGGTTACTGGGAGACTGGAGACTTGGTTACTGGGAGACTGGAGTCTTGGTTACTGGGAGACTGGAGTCTTGGTTACTGGGAGACTGGAGTCTTGGTTACTCGGGAGACTGGAGTCTTGGTTACTGGGAGACTGGAGTCTTGGTTACTCGGGAGACTGGAGTCTTGGTTACTGGGAGACTGGAGTCTTGGTTACTCGGGAGACTGGAGTGTTGGTTACTGGGAGACTGGAGTCTTGGTTACTGGGAGACTGGAGTCTTGGTTAGTGGAAACTGGAGTCTTTGTTACTGGGAGACGGTTAAGCGATTTTATATTGATACCCAGAACTGCGTGAGTACATTAAGATGAGGCTGCCTCCTCTGCAGCTCCAGCCAGGGCTTCTGTCTGGGTCTGTCTCTGTTTCAGTGACGAGCGAGGGGGGAAATAAATAATGAAAATAAATTAATTACAGCAACACAATTAAGCAAGTGAGATGCCTTAACTTTGTGTCTGTTCTGTCTGGTGTTCAATCATGGAGTAAAATTGTTTCTGCCACTCATATATTGATTTAATTCTCTTCATCTGCTGTGTTAATGAAGCAGATTTGACAGGCTGAGGCCCAGCGGCCCAGCACAGGTGATCACCTCAGGGGTGCAATTACAGCAGGAAACTCAACCAAGGCCAGGCCTCTGAAAGTCCTTCCACTCGGGGAATTCATGGGAATATATCAACCTCTCTCTTTTACCTCCAACACTTTCTCCTGCCTTCTCCCGCTCTTCCTCTCTCTACCCCACTCTCTCGTTCTCTCTCTCGTACCTCTCTCTCTACCTCTCTCTCTTCCCTACTTCTCTCTCTCTCTTCCCTGATCCCCACACGTCTTCACTCTCTTTTTCTCTTTTCTTCTCTCTCTCCTCCTTTCCTACTGTTGCTGTCCTCCTCCCTCTCCTCAACTCCTCCTTCTCATTCTTTTGTTCCCTTCTGACTGACCTCCTTTCCTTCTCTCCTCCTGACGTTCTACCTGTCCTCCCCTTCTCATCCCCTCCTCTAACGCCCCCCTCCTGTCCTCCCACTCCTCAACTCCTCTCCTCTCCGCTCCCTCCTCCCCTCCTCTCTTCCTTCACCCCTCCTCCACCCCTCCTCCTCTTCTCCAGGTGTCCAGGCTCTCAGCTGCACTGGGACCAGCTGCAGGTGGGAGGCTCAGCTCTTTCTGGTCTGGATCCTGGGTCTGGTGTTTGGGCCCGGTCCATCTCTCCTGCCTCAGGTCTCTCTGGTCTGGATCCTGGGCTGGTGTTTGGGCCCGGTCCATCTCTCCTGCCTCAGGTCTCTCTGGTCTGGATCCTGGGCTGGTGTTTGGCCCGGTCCATCTCTCCTGCCTCAGGTCTCTCTGGTCTGGATCCTGAGCTGGTGTTTGGGCCCGGTCCATCTCTCCTGCCTCAGGTCTCTCTGGTCTGGATCCTGGGCTGGTGTTTGGGCCCGGTCCATCTCTCCTGCCTCAGGTCTCTCTGGTCTGGATCCTGGGCTGGTGTTTGGGCCGGTCCATCTCTCCTGCCTCAGGTCTCTCTGGTCTGGATCCTGGGCTGGTGTTGGGACCGGTCCATCTCTCCTGCCCTCAGGTCTCTCTGGTCTGGATCCTGAGCTGGTGTTTGGGCCGGTCCATCTCTCCTGCCTCAGGTCTCTCTGGTCTGGATCCTGAGCTGGTGTTTGGGCCGGTCCATCTCTCCTGCCTCAGGTCTCTCTGGTCTGGATCCTGGGCTGGTGTTTGGGCCGGTCCATCTCTCCTGCCCCAGGTCTCTCTGGTCTGGATCCTGGGCTGGTGTTTGGGCCGGTCCATCTCTCCTGCCTCAGGTCTCTCTGGTCTGGATCCTGGGCTGGTGTTTGGGCCCGGTCCATCTCTCCTGCCTCAGGTCTCTCTGGTCTGGATCCTGGGCTGGTGTTTGGGCCCGGTCCATCTCTCCTGCCTCAGGTCTCTCTGGTCTGGATCCTGAGCTGGTGTTTGGGCCCGGTCCATCTCTCCTGCCTCAGGTCTCTCTGGTCTGGATCCTGAGCTGGTGTTTGGGCCCGGTCCATCTCTTCGTCTGACAGGCACGGAAGCTGCAGGCGCTGACACACGCCACCCCCCCTGAGCCCAGTGCATGATGGGAAATCGAACAGCCCTGTCACCTTACACCCTGTCCCGCCTGCTGGAGGGATACAGGAAACAGAGGGGGTGTGGGGGAGGAGGGGGAGGAGGGGGAGGGGGAGGGGGAGGGGGAGGGGGAGGAGGGGTTGGGGGGGCAACAGTCAACCTAAGAGGAACAGCAACATCTGTGTGTGTGTGTGTGTGTGTGTGTCGGGGTAAGGGGGTAAGGGTGTCACTTCAACTGCCAATCATGTATCCTCATTCAGCTCATCATTCGGCTAATTAGTAGAATCAGGTGTGCTAAATTGAGGTTGAAGTGAAAACAGTCTAGATGCTCTCCAGGAACAGGGTTGGAGACCCCTGGGGTAGGGGGTAGAGAGTAAGGGGGTAGGGGCTATGGGGTACTGGGGCTAGGGGGTAGAGCGTAAGGGGGTAGGGGCTAGGGGGGTACTGGGGCTAGGGGGTACTGGGGTAGGGGGTAGAGAGTAAGGGGGTAGGGGCTAGGGGGTACTGGGGCTAGGGGGTACTGGGGCTAGGGGGTACTGGGGCTAGGGGGTAGAGAGTAAGGGGGGTAGGGACTAGGGGGGTACTGGGGCTAGGGGGTACTGGGGCTAGGGGGTACTGGGGCTAGGGGGTACTGGGGCTAGGGGGTACTGGGGCTAGGGGGTAGAGAGTAAGGGGGTAGGGGCTAGGGGGTACTGGGGTACTGGGGCAGAGAGTAAGGGGGTAGGGGTTATGGGGCACGGGGGGGGGTAGGGGGTGACCCACCAGAATGGAGCAGCCCACATGGGACGACAGCAGCACAGCATCCTGGAAGGAGAGACACCAGCCAATCACATGGTCCTGTGCGTGACATGTGACCAACCAGACCATCCATCACACCAACCCGGAGGATTAGCGTCAGGCTCAGGTCAGGGTTACTGTTGCTAATGCAGACACACACACTCTAAATGGAGCTGTGAAGCTGTGTTTGCCCATCTGAAGTGGATTTGCCTCGCTGGCCTTGGCTGTGAACGAAGCAGACGAAGCAGCCTTCACACGCATCTGTTTAATTACAGCCCTCCTTAATTGTGTGTGCGGAGGAATTCAATTAACAAACACCCCGGCTAGCATTGATCCAGAGAACACACACACATCAAATACACACACACACACACATTAAACACATATACACACATACACACATTAGTCAAATCACACACAAACACACACCAAACACAAACACCAACACACACACAAACTAACACACACACATCAAATACACACACACACACAACAACAAACACATCGACACACACACACACACACATACAACAAACACATAGACACACACCAAGACATACACCAACACACTAACACACACACACACACATATTCAGAACATGAAATATGCGGGTCAGTAAGCATGGCAGAAGATAAGAGCGCATTAAGAAAGTCCTCCTTCAGCTTGACACATTCACACTACAGTAGCAGACTGTTCAGTCAGACATCCACAGCCAGCCTCCCTCTGACTGGTGTCATCACAAAAACAGCTGACTGCTCACACACTGCAGAAGCTGCGGTCAGCACTTAGACGAAGAAGAGAGATGCAGGCTAGAAGAAGAGACATGCAGAGGAGGAGAGATACAGAGTGGAAGACAATATACAGAGTAGAAGAAGAGATATGGAGTAGACAAAGAGATGCAGAAGAAGAGAAGAGATATATGAAGTGTGTAATTAGTGAAATATTAATCTGTCAAAAGACCCTTAAAAAATACCTCACAACTCTCAGGGACTCTGTTTTATTCCTGCCATAACGAGTTAGTGGTTGATTTTATTACCAGCAATAACAACAGCAACTGAATAAAACCAAACAATGCAGCAGAGTTTGAGTGTAAATAGTGGATGTGTTCTTCTCTGTTATAAAGCTGCGTCGCCCTGGGTAACCCGGGTCACATGTCAGGATCCTGAGAGCAGATCCTCAACTCTCACTCTCTTGTTTTTCATTGTAGAGGGCAAGCCATCCTGTCCACACACACACACACACACCTGACCACACACACACACTGCACAACACAGAGACCAACTGTGAGCACACACACACACCCACACACACAGACACACACACACACACACACCCACACACACACACACCCACACACACGTAAGCACAGTCGTCAAACCTACTTTCCACCAGCGGGGGATAACTCATAAATCTTTCAGGCTAAGTGTCCCTGAGCTCAGCTTGGTGTGTGTCTGCTCATGCTTGGGTGGATCGCATCAAGCCTGAGAAACACAGCTGACCTCAGAAGGAGGAGAGGGGGGGGGAGGGGGGCGGCAGCTTCTCTCCCTCTCCACTTACCTGGGTCACACAGACACACAGAGTACACTCACAGAGTAGTGAACGCACACACACACACAGCACGCGTGCGGTGCACACAGGAACACAGGCACGCACACACACAAACTCCCACAGCACGCGTGCAGTACTCGTGCGCACACATACGCGCCGCACGCGCGCACACACTCACAGTCACACACCCACACGCTCACACTCTCACAGAACAGCACGGAGCCCCACGGGGTGACCTCGAGCCACAGAGGTCTAACAGTCAGAGCACAAACACGTGTGTTCACACTTCCAACGAGACTGGAGACACTGTCCAACACGACGCCTGGCCTGCTCCGCTAACACCAGAGCCAAGGGAACCTTCTCCGTCGTCTGGCGAGGACGCCGTGTGATCTACGATGCTAACGACCAGACGAGAGTGTCCTCGGCGAGGCGTCACGCCTCTCCCGCCATTTCTTAATGGGGGTTAACGACCCAGAGAGCTTAACGAGGGCTAACGGGGTCTAACGAGCGCGATGACCCTGACGAGGGCTAATGGCCGCTGTTGTGACAGCGCGTTTCTCCTGATTAAGGTCACAGTCCTTGTGATGGGAGGGCCGGAGGAGATGGGGAGGAGGGCCCGAAGCCTGGGGCTTTCCTGAGGCTTCCGCCCCCACATCCTCAACCCTCATGGGGGGACACGGGAAGTGGCTTTTGTTGGCCCCTGCTTGGGTCTTCATGGGGACTCTGGCATGACCTTATATGGTCGCGAGGAAGACAGGGCTGGAAGGGGCGGTCCCTATTGACATCAGAAATCCTGAAACACCAAACTTGTTTGGTCTTACTGTCGCAGAGCCATCCAGAAGGGGTGGTTATTCTGACATATATTTCAACTTCAGGAGGGGAGGCCTCTGGTGGGGTGCTATATTTTTTATGAACAAGTGCTTTGAGTTCACTGCACAATATCAACAGACTCCAGCAGGAGGATCTCTTCAGGGATACCAGGAACATAACAAGATTAATGATGTGAGAGACGCCAACAGTGTGTGTGGTGTGGTGGGTGGGTGGGTGGGTGGGTGGGTGGGTGGGTGGGTGGGTGGGTGGGTGGGTGGGTGGGTGGGTGGGTGGGTGTGGTGTGGTGGGTGGGTGTGGTGTGGTGGGTGTGTGTGGTACGGTGTGGTGTGTGGTGTGTGAGAGTGTGCATGGGGTTACATGTGCATGTGCATTGCTCTGCATGTGTGTGAGTGCGTGTGTGTGTGTGCATACATGCATGTGGGTGCATTACTCTGAGTGAGTGTGTGTGTGCATGCGTATTTGTATGCACGCGTGTTTGTGTTTGTGTATGTCTGTGTGTGTTTGCCTGTGTGTCTGTGTGTGCTTGTCTGTGTGTGTGTGTGTAAGTGTATGCTTGTCTGTGTGTGTGTGGTGTGTGTGGTGTGTGTGTGTGTGTGTGTGTGGTGTGTGTGTGTGTGGTGTGTGTGTGTGTGGTAAGTGTAGTGTTGTGTGTGTGTGGTGTGTGTGTGGTGTGTGGGTGTGTGTGTGTGCTGTGTGTGTGTGTGTGTGGTGTGTGTGTGTGTGGTGTGTGTGTGTGTGTGTGTAAGTGTATGCTTGTCTGTGTGTGTGTGTGTGTGGTGTGTGTGTGTGTGTTGTGTGTTGTGTGTGTGTGTGTGTGTGTGTGTGTGTGTGTGTGTGTGTGTGTAGTGTGTGCTTGTCTGTGTGTGTGTGTGTGTGTGTGTGTGCGTGTGTGACTCTGAGAAGGCTGTACTCTCACTACAGTATCGCTGGTCAGTGATAGGGCGGTCATGCGTAAAGCTGTGCTGTCTGGGGGACTGCATGACCTACAGTACATGAGCTGTAGGAGGAGAGAGACAGAACTCACATGGACTGGACTGTAGTGTGTTCAGTTTACAGTGCAGCAGGTGAATGGGACAGTGGACTGGAGTGTGTTCAGTTTACAGTGCAGCAGGTGAATGGGACAGTGGACTGTAGTGTGTTCAGTTTACAGTGCAGCAGGTGAATGGGACAGTGGACTGTAGTGTGTTCAGTTTACAGTGCAGCAGGTGAATGGGACAGTGGACTGTAGTGTGTTCAGTTTACAGTGCAGCAGGTGAATGGGACAGTGGACTGTAGTGTGTTCAGTTTACAGTGCAGCAGGTGAATGGGACAGTGGACTGTAGTGTGTTCAGTTTACAGTGCAGCAGGTGAATGGGACAGTGGACTGTAGTGTGTTCAGTTTACAGTGCAGCAGGTGAATGGGACAGTGGACTGTAGTGTGTTCAGTTTACAGTGCAGCAGGTGAATGGGACACTGGACTGTAGTGTGTTCAGTTTACAGTGCAGCAGGTGAATGGGACAGTGGACTGTAGTGTGTTCAGTTTACAGTGCATCAGGTGAATGGGACAGTGGACTGTAGTGTGTTCAGTTTACAGTGCAGCAGGTAAATGGGACAGTGGACTGTAGTGTGTTCAGTTTACAGTGCAGCAGGTAAATGGGACAGTGGACTGTAGTGTGTTCAGCTTACAGTGCAGCAGGTGAGGGACTTGTGTACGTGTAAACAGAAGGAGCCAGTCTCATACAATCTCTGCTTATCACCTCAGGCTCTGGGATAGACTCTTATGTCTGCTTATCACATCAGGCTCTGGGATAGACTCTTATGTCTGCTCATCACCTCAGGCTCTGGGATATACTCTTATGTCTGCTTATCACATCAGGCTCTGGGATAGACTCTTATGTCTGCTCATCACCTTAGGCTCTGGGATAGACTCTTATGTCTGCGAAGTAATCGTTCACTTTTGGAGAGGCAGTTGCTGAATAAAACATTAGTCGTTTCCGAAGTGCACAACATCAATTCACATTGTAGGAGACGCGTTAAAAACTTGTTCACCTTTAGATAAAAAGGATGGACACATATTATCATATTCTTTTGAGGTGCCTTGTAATGTATCTCTGAGATAAGGCCTGCAAAGTGCTCTCGTGGACTACATGATTGAAGATGCTATCTCCTCCGCTCAATCTCGCCACTCGCTGCTGTTGTGTTTGACGAATAACCAGCCTGACACGCAATTTCTCAGATCTCATTTGGATTGCCTG
Organism: Mallotus villosus; assembly: GCA_903064625.1. Classification (NCBI taxonomy): domain Eukaryota; kingdom Metazoa; phylum Chordata; class Actinopteri; order Osmeriformes; family Salangidae; genus Mallotus; species Mallotus villosus. The sequence continues at coordinate 6,178 of CAEFZP010002374.1, read as the reverse complement.
AAGCCAGAGAGAGTCTGACACCAATGCGCCCTGCACACGCACGCGCACGCTCACACACGCATACACACACCACACACGCTCACACACACTCACACACGCGCACACAGACACACACACACGCTCACACACGCGCATACACACGCTCACACACACATGCTCACGCACACACACACACGCTCACACACCCGCCACACACATATGCATCCACACACACACACGTGCACACACGCACAAATGCAAACACACACACACCACACACACCTACCCACACATGCTCACAAACTCACATGAACTCACTCACACACATAATATGACTCAATTAGCAGAACCCAGAGGATTACATTACCTGGATGATGATTGGTCCGTTCAGAAAGAAGAGCTTTCACTCTCAGAAGATAAATACCACAAATATCAGAAAGGGCCGTTTCATTTGCTCTACTGGACCTCCCAACTGGACAACCTCACACACCTGAACATCTCAGAGGAGCTTTCTGTTCGCATCCTAGTGTGGATGAAGCGTTGCTTTCATCATCTGACTAAAACAGTAACGTTGAACCCAAAGATTCTCTTTCTCTCTGTCTCTCTCTCTGTCTCTCTCTGTCTCTCTCTGTCTCTCTGCTCTCGCTCTCTCTCTCGTTCTTACTGCAGAGAGACGGGTAGAGAAGAGAGAAGAGATAGATGGAGAGAGAGAGAGGGGGGGGAGAGATAGAGAAAAGAGAGACGAAAGAGAGAGATTGTATTATTGTCCTAATAACTCCCCGCCTCCCCCTCTCCCCTCAGCCCCCCCTCCCCTCAGCCCCCCCCTCCCCTCTGCCCCCCCCTCCCCTCAGCCCCCCCTCCCAGTGTTGATTACACAGCAACATGGCAGATGCTCATTGCTCAGTCTCCCTCCACACATCGCCTCAGCAGAGCCACAAATGCAACATGACAACCTGCCTCAGCTAAAGGCTCCGACAACTGCCGAGACGGTGTGTGTGTGGTGTGTGTGTGGTGTGTGTGTGTGTGGTGTGTGTGTGTGTGGTGTGTGTGTGGTGTGTGTGTGTGTGAGTGTGGTGTGTGTGTGAGTGTGGTGTGTGTGTGTGGTATGTGTGTGGTGTGTGTGGTGTGGTGTGTGTGGTGTGTGTGGTGTGTGTGGTGTGTGTGTGGTGTGTGTGTGTGTGTGGTGTGTGTGTGGTGTGGTGTGTGGTGTGTGTGTGGTGTGTGTGTGTGTGTGTGTGTGGTGTGTGGTGTGTGTGTGGTGTTTGTGTGTGTGCGTGTGGTGTGTGTGTGTGGTGTGTGTGTGTGGTGTGTGTGTGGTGTGTGTGTGTGAAAGGCCTCTGATTGGTCCACTGCAGCCTGGCTGTGCGTGGCTGAGTGTCCCGGTCAGTGCACGAGGGGTTGAGACAGGAACAAGAGGAATAGAAGGAGAGAAAGAAAGAGAGACAAAGGAAGGAAGAGAAAGAGAGAGAGAGTGAGAGAGAGAAAGCGATAGAAAGGGAGAGAGAGAGAAATAGCAGGAGAACCAAAACGAGCCCTCAGGTTGTCAGATTCCATTATCTTCTCGTCTGTAGGACCGTAAGGTTCTCTCCAGCCTCGCTCTCCTCCAGGATCCCCCCCCTACTCCAGGATCCCCCCCTCCTCCAGGATCCCCCCCCTCCTCCAGGATCCCCCCCCTCCTCCAGGATCCCCCCCCTCCTCCAGGATCCCCCCCCTCCTCCAGGATACCCCCCCTCCTCCAGGATCCCCCCCCTCCTCCAGGATCCCCCCCCCCTCCAGGATACCCCACCCTCCTCCAGGATCCCCCCCCTCCTCCAGGATCCCCCCCCTCCTCCAGGATCCCCCCCCTCCTCCAGGATCCCCCCCCTCCTCCAGGATCCCCCCCCCTCCTCCAGGATCCCCCCCCTCCTCCAGGATCCCCCCCCCTCCTCCAGGATCCCCCCCTCCTCCAGGATCCCCCCCCTCCTCCTCATCCTCCCTGCAGGTGATAAAGCTGCTGCCCCTCCTCACCATCCTGCACCCCACCGCAAAACGTAAACAACAACGTTCAGAAAATGAAAAAGCTTTTTGGTGCCGCTTTCTCACAAAAGACGAGCGCATTAGCCGCTCTGTGAGAGTGGCGGGGAGGAACGTGGGCGTGTCTTCGCGTGTGTGTGTTGGTGTGTGTGAGTGCGTGTCTGTGTGTGTCTTTGTGAGTGTGTGTGTGTGTGTGTGTGAGTGTGAGTGTGCATACACGCAGTCGGGAAAGGTCAGTCCCTCAAAACGTTCTGTCTTCATAAACATCACAGCTAAAAGCATTGATTGTTTTCTGGCTATTGTCGCTCGTCAAACAAAACAAAGAAGACATGCGGTGACCAATCAGGAGGCTGGATCCTGCGGGTCGGCCGTCATTATCGCTGGCTGGCGGTGCTTAATTGACATCAGTTTGAAAGCTTTCGCTTTCTGGAAAGCCGGGGCTATTTACTCGCCTTTTGAAATATCTATTTTCTTCTAATTCTCCCTCTTCATCATGTAATTACACCTCCTGTTCCAACGCTGTGACAGCGGTCTGTGGGGAGGTCTAGAACATTCCGTGCGTTGATTGCCAACCGTCTCTCTCAGGGCTTCAGGTTGTTTCAGGTTGTTGTGGGTTGCAGCGATGCCCAGCGACGCCCAGCGCTCCAGGTTGCTGTCAGGGCCGCGGTGTCGCAGGGGCCCCTGCCTCCGTCCAGACACAAGCCAGCTCTGTCAGCAATACAACAAAACCGCCCCAAAACAACCCTTCTCCCAGCACCTCCGTCCGTCCTAGAGTTACTGTGTCCCCCGCCAGGCTCCCCTGTGCCCCACCAGGCTCCCCTGTGCCCCACCAGGCTCCCCTGTGCCCCACCAGGCTCCCCTGTGCCCCACCATGCTCCCCTGTGCCCCACCAGACTCTCCTGTCCCCCGCCAGGCTCCCCTGTGCCCCAGCAGCTTCCCCTGTGCCCCACCAGGCTCCCCTGTGCTCACCAGGCTCCCCTGTGCCTCACCACCAGGCTCCCCTGTGCCTCACCATGCTCCCCTGTGCCCCAGCAGCTTCCCCTGTGCCCCACCAGGCTCCCCTGTGCCTCACCACCATGCTCACCTGTACCCCACCAGGCTCCCCTGTGCCCCACCATGCTCCCCTGTGCCCACCAGGCTCTCCTGTGCCCCACCAGACTCTCCTGTCCCCCACAGGCTCCCCTGTGCCCACCAGGCTCTCCTGTGCCCCACCAGACTCTCCTGTCCCCCACAGGCTCCCCTGTGCCCCACCATGCTCCCCTGTGCCCCACCAGACTCTCCTGTCCCCCACAGGCTCCCCTGTGCCCCACCATGCTCCCCTGTGCCCCACCAGGCTCCCCTGTGCTACACCAGGCTCTCCTGTGCCCCACCAGACTCTCCTGTCCCCCACAGGCTCCCCTGTCCCCCACAGGCTCCCCTGTGCCCCACCAGGCTCCCCTGTGCCCCACCATGCTCCCCTGTGCCCCACCATGCTCCCCTGTGCCCCACCAGGCTCCCCTGTGCCCCACCAGACTCTCCTGTCCCCCGCCATACTCCCCTGTGCCCCAGCAGCTTCCCCTGTGCCCCACCAGACTCCCCTGTGCTCACCAGGCTCCCCTGTCCCCCACCAGGCCCCAGTGCACTCTGCAGGAAGCGCGTGATTGGTCAGGCGTGAACAGGAACACAGTACAAATCGATGCGTTCAGAAGAACCAGGAAGCGCTTACGAGCGGCTGTCCTGTCCTGAGAAAACTCATCATTTTTATCGACTCCCTCCTTAAGCAGGGCCCCGCGAGAGGCTGGGGCTGGCCGGCCCCTTTATGGAGTTCTGTTTATCTGAGGGGGGCGGAGGGGGGAGGAGGGGTGGAGAGGAGGTCTGTATCTCGTAAATAAATCATTTGCGTACACACGCAAACGCACACCCTCGACCCGCACACACCCCGTGCACGCGCAATGGCAGCCACGCAGAGACTAAACACAACGCCAAGGGCAGACGAGCCCAGACAATAAGAAACAGCTGCTTGCCGTTGTGGAGGGGAGAGAGAGGACCAGAGAGAGGAGGGGAGAGAGAGGACCAGAGAGAGGAGGGGAGAGAGAGGACCAGAGAAAGGAGGGGAGAGAGGAGGGGAGAGAGAGGAGGGGAGAGAGAGGACCAGAGAGAGGAGGGGAGAGAGGACCAGAGAGAGGAGGGGAGAGAGAGGACCAGAGAAAGGAGGGGAGAGGAAAGAGGACCAGAGAGAGGAGGGGGAGAGAGAGGACCAGAGAGAGGAGGGGAGGAGAGAGAGGACAAGAGAGAGGACTGGGGAGAGAGAGGAGGGGGAGAGAGGAGGGGAGAGAGAGGGGACCAGAGAGAGGAGGGGAGGAGGAGAGAGAGGACCAGAGAGAGGAGGGGAGAGGAGAGAGAGCCAGAGAAAGGAGGGGAGAGAGAGGACCAGAGAGAGGAAGGGGAGAGAGAGGACCAGAGAGAGGAGGGGAGAGAGAGGAGACACGAGACAGAGAAAGGAGGGGAGAGAGAGGACCAGAGAGAGGAAGGGAGAGAGAGGACCAGAGAGAGGAGGGGAGGGGAGAGAGGAGGGGAGAGAGAGAGACAGAGAGAGGAGGGGAGAGAGAGGAGGGGAGAGAGAGAGGAGGGGAGAGAGAGGACACCAGAGAGAGGAGGGGAGAGAGGAGAGGACCAGAGAGAGGAGGGGAGGAGAGAGGAGAGGACCAGAGAAAGGAGGGGAGAGAGAGGACCAGAGAGAGGAGGGGAGAGAGAGGACCAGAGAGGAGAGGAGGGGAGAGGAGTGGACCAGAGAGAGCGGAGGGGAGCGAGAGAGAGGGGAGAGAGGAGGGGAGGGAGAGAGAGAGGGACCAGAGAGAGGAGGGGAGAGAGAGAGGACCAGAGAGAGGAGGGGGAGAGAGGGAGGACCAGAGAAAGGAGGGGAGGAGAGAGGACCAGAGAGAGGAAGGGAGAGAGAGGACCAGAGAGGGAGGGGAGAGAGAGAGGACCAGAGAAAGGAGGGGAGAGAGAGGACCAGAGAGAGGAGGGGAGAGAGAGGACCAGGAGAGAGGAGGAGAGGAGAGAGAGAGGACCAGAGAGAGGAGGGAGAGAGGAGAGGGACCAGAGAGAGGGGGGAGAGAGAGGAGACCAGAGAGGAGGGGCGGGGCTCCATAGCACTCATAAATCATCCGCCATGACAGGGCCACAGTCTGATCACTATCACCTGTTGTTGGGATGTTGTTTACATGACACCCATCGGGTGATTGATTGGTTCGTTTGGACAGGAAGTAGCAGATGTCTCTGTGGGAGGACGGGTTGCCAATGGAGACTGCTGCTCTGGTGACACTCACGTATGGGCCAGTCACACACACACACACAGACACAAACACACACGCAGACACACAACTATAGCCGCACACACACATATGCACACGCGACACACACAACATACACACACACACACTAGATACCAAACAGCTGAGTCAAGTGAGTTCAAGTCCCTGAGTTGTGGTCTACTCCCAGAACAGCTTGTTCCATGAACCTGTGCATGAGTCCAAGAGAGGCAGAGGATCCAGGTGAGAGAAAGCCAATACCCAGAGGAGGTACACACCTGGACACAAAGGACGCCATCGATCCACACGCAATGCATGTGGGTAAGACCAACGTTTGTTCACGGCAGTTCTGCTCTCAGAGTGATCTGAACGCTGTGAAATTATGACCACTTCCTGTGGGGGCCAGGAAGAGAGTGAGATGGAGGAGAGTAGAGGAGAGATGGAGGAGAGGAGATATGGAGGAGGGAAGAGATGGAGAGAAGAGGAGTGACGGAGGAGAGGAGAGAGGGAGGAGAGGAGAGAGGAGAGGAGACGGAGAGATGGAGAAGAGGAGAGTGACGGAGGAGAGGAGAGATGGGAGGAGAGGAGAGATGGAGGAGAGAGGAGAGATGGAGGAGGGAAGAGATGGAGGAGAGGAGAGATGGAGGAGAAGGTGAGATGGAGAGAGGAGAGAGGGAGGAGAGGTGAGATGGAGGAGAGGAGAGATGGAGGAGAGGAGAGATGGAATAGACAACAGCATCTGTGTCCCTACTGCTAAAAAACAACATCACACATACAGACAATAGCTGTCGTATTTTATGTCACACTCACACACACTGCACACACACACACCATTACACACCACGCACCACTGCACACACACACACAAACACCATTACACACCACGCACACTGCAA